>QEPC01010291.1:5747925-5763739 GCA_003113815.1 Sphenodon punctatus | reverse complement strand
TGTCAAAATTTTATTTGATAGAGCCCCCTGATGGTTCAGCCTAACCCTAATAGAGGTATCCGTATACAGCTCCCTTATCAGATGCAACAAACGTCTATCCAAGTTGAGGGCATACAATTTTCCCCAAAGGTGTTCCCTGGGCACCAGATCGAAAGCAGCTCACAGATCTACAAAAGTCGCATATAATGCAGTCCCTGGGGAGGCATACCTCTGAATAAGGTGGGAGATCAAAAAGCAATGGTCAATGGTTGAACACCCCTCACAAAATCCAATTTGCTCAGATGCCAAAATATCCTGAGTCTTCATCCAGCTTTTAAGCTTACCTAATAAAAACTTGGCATATAATTTACCCAATATATTAAGTAAGCTAATTGGCCTAAAATTGTTGGGGTCATTACCAGTCCCTTTCTTCAGGACTGTGACCACAATTGCCTCTGTCCAATCAGCTGGAACCTTCCCCTGAGTATTGATGGCAGTAAATAACACTGCTAAGACTAGGGTCCACCACTCAACATTCCCCTTGAACAATTCAGCAGGTAAAAAATCTCCCCCTGGGGTCTTTCCGGAATTCAGGGAGGAAATCAGCTCCTTTATTTCTTTGGGGGTAACTGGCGGCCACTCTAAAGCTACCGGCAATAAGGCCAATCCAGGATCAACCACCACAGGAGGGGAAAATAATGAAGTGAAATGCTTCTCCCAAGCCTTCGGGGAAACTTTCATACATCCAACATTTGACCCTTTCCCAATTCCTCTTACCAACTTCCAGAACCTCTGGGAACTAAAATCCTTCAAGGCATTCTCAATTTGGGCCCACATCTGCCTATAATATGCCTCCCTCTTGGATCTAAGAAGTTGCCTATATTGGCCCCTTTTAACCACCAGATCTTGTCTCACTAAGTCTGAACCAAAAGTCCTATAGGATCTATAGACACGGCAGAGATCCGAGCGAGCAAGGCGACAGCTACCGTCAAACCATAACGGTAACTTAGCCAAGCCTGCCTTGGACCCACCAGCACTCGTGGAGGTGGTAATGTTTTCTCATATTCACCAGGTGGGTAAATACCTCCCTCCATATTTCCTCCTGATAGCTAGAAGCGTTTACTGGGGGAATATAAACTGAAACCACCAGTAATAAAACCTCCAAAGATTTTAGAAGGCAACCACAAACATGTGGTGTAGCATTTAATAGGGGGGACGATCCCAACCTTCAGATCAATACTTATCATGCAGGCCAGGCCCCCTCTTGGTCTGCCCTTAATAAAGATCTTATTTGCCGGCTGTTCTATCACCTGAAATCCCAGGGCAGCTGAAGTCACAACTTTCCTATGATCTGAAATTGAAATGTTAGTTTACTGCAGTACAGGTGAGAGGTGGGCATCTGTAGACGGTTAGAGAATGTGGTGATCCGAACTAAAATAAATGTATTATAATGAAATCACAACTGGTCCCTATAGTTGTTTGATGCAAGGATATTTACATGCTCATAGTCACCTATGGATTGGTGACATGTAGTTGCTCTTGAGTGTCACAATGGATATTTCGGATGTAAGTTGAAAAAAACACAAACTCTTGCCACACAGCAAGTAGCATAACAATTTAATATTGAACAGGGAGGAGTGTGCTGTCCTAGGTTTACTGTTGCCCCCAACCTGCAGAGGAAGAGGATTGGGGCTGAAAGACGAAGGGAAAGTGTGGGTGCATGGAGCCTAAGTTGTAAGCGAGCACAGTATGCAACACCATACAACAACATCAGTGCTTACAAGGTGTGCAAGTTAAGTCAGGAGCCTTAACACACAATTTCCAGGTTTGTTAAAGTTTGCTTGGTATGAATGTGCCTTAACTAAGTTTGTAAAACCGTAGGTTTTTTGTTTCTCTAATTTCTTTGGGGTTTTTAGACAATGTTGTATATATATATATAGATAGATAGATAGTGACAGATTTTACTACATCTATGTTTTGATGACATTGTATTACATAAAATATGGCACATGCAGAGATAGTTATGAAGACATAAATATATGCTATTTAAATTAAAAAAAATTAGAGAACTTGTAGTACTTGTCCCAAACTTATATATACTGCAGGTCTCTAATTACATATAAATATTGATGTGAAGTATCATATAAAATTCAGAGAGAAACATAATGTTTCTTCATCAATGTACTTTAATAACAACACTAGATTTATGATAGTGTTCTGGCGAACTTTGCACACTGGTAGTGAAATTACAAAATGTATGAAAGTCCTTGTGGTACATCTGTTTGTCATTTGTATACATGGTGATTTTTTTTTACATGCAATATTGGGTGTTTTCAGATGTGACGGGGCCACTTGGCCCCATCATGAAATCAATCTAATGATCCCCCGCCAGGATGACCCCGTCACGCCGTAACAGATGTGCCAGGGGATCCCGGCGGGGAATTGGTGAGGGGGCGGGGCCGCACGGCGCAACGTGCAGCCGCACGGCCCCACCCCCTCCACGCTCCCCGCCGCCCACCCTCTAGAGAGATGGGCGGGCGGTGGGGCCAATTCCGCTGCAGTGTCTGGCCAAATTCGTAACGGCCCGGACTCCCGCCAGTAAGTCCGGGCCGTGGTGACCAACCAGACGTTACTTTTCTTTGATCCCCGCCAGGATTCATTTTCACCACGCTTCCCGGGGAATTGGTGCGGCTAGCCCGGGAAGCGTGGTTGAAAATGACCCCATGTGGGGATTGAGCGTGGCGAACATCTGGTGGCCGCCAAACAGATGTGCGAGTCACAGTGACCACAGGTGGGTATTCACCATGGTTCACTGTGATCTCGTAATGTCTGAAAATACCCATTGAATGTACAGTAGAATAAGTGCAGCATGTGTAGAAATGTCAAATAATAAGAGGTTTGTGTATCCAGGTCCAGTCAGTGTGGTTCTTTATTTACCATTCCAAGTAACTGATCATGGACACAGAAGTTGTTTATTTGAACTCGGTACACGTGTTGCAGTTATTCTACTATAGTAGAATCAATCATGTAGCCCAGGGAAAAGTCCCAGCTGAACATTATAGCAGTGATTGTAGTTATTGCTTAGTTTTATGAGTAAAAGATGCACCTGCTACCAGTGTCTCCACACATGGAGTTCTGACTCAAATCCAAAGCTAACAGCTGTTCTTGCAGTCCCAGCTCAAAGTATGGGGAGGGAAGGGGGGTGGGGGCAGACTGCAGACATTCCCAGCTCTGGCAGGTTCCCAGCTCCTTCTCCACACAGCAGTTTGTCAGACATTTATTATACCAAATTATACCAGGTTAATACTGGGACAGGTTCTGGAGGCTCCACGCCAAGTTTCATGCTGGGGCCAGATGGGCTGAAGCCAGCTGCTGCCCGCTGCTCTAGCTAATCCCCACCCAGTTCCTTCCCCGCAAAGCAGTTTCCACACAAAGGGATGGACTGGAGTGTCTTCTCCAAGTGCAAGGCTGTGGCCAGAAGGGCTAAAGGCAGCTGCTGCTCCGGAGGCAGGGCCCGACTTAAGAATTTTGCACCCTATGGCCTTTCTCAGGCTGCTGCCGCCAAGCCAAGCCAAGCCAAGCCCAGGCCCCAAGCCCCGCCCCCACACTGCGTATTCATGGGTGGGGGATCCCCGTGTGAACAACATGGCATGCGTGTTAGCGGTGAGTGGGGATATGCGCACGCACCCACCTAACATGCATCCCCGCTCCCCATGCATGGCACCAACGGGGAAAATGGTGGTTGCTCCGTGGGTGCGGATGAGTGGGGGGGTGAGTCGGGAAGCATGTGTGGCTATGTGCACACCCCACCCATGCGCTGGTGCACCCATGGACCCCCTCAACTGGGGAAGCCGTGTAAAAAGGGCCTGCGAGGAGCCACTCGAAGACGAACAGAAGGTTGCTACCTTGTAAACAAGGTTCTTCGAGATGGCCCCTAACATTCTCACAACACCCACCCTTCCAGCCATAGAATGTTTTCCTTATATTCCTAGAAAGGGATGGAAGGAACTGTCATTCTGAGGGGGAGAGTGCTTCTTACACTAGAGGAGCTCGAGACCATCATGTGGTCTTTTTGAATATGGTGAGCATGTCATGCACAACCCAGTTGTGCAAATGTTGGGAGTCATCTTGAAGAACCTTCCTTTACAAGGCAACAACCTTCTCATCACTCACATGGTGAGGAGTTGTTTGTAAACAAACAGCTTTATCTCCCAGTCTGATTGGTGTCCCGCTGCTGCTGCGGAGCTACTAGCAACTCCCAGCTTCCTATAGTAAGACGTTACATTCCCCAAACTTTCCTGACTAATAGCTGTTAATGGACCTGTCCTCCAGAAACTTGTACAATCCTTTCTTAATTTTATTTATTTATTTATTCAATTGATATCCTGCACCTCCTGAAAACGGCTTGGGGCGGCTAATACAGCACACACACACACACACACACCTGTCTCTTATACACATCTAGATGTGTATAAGAGACAGCACACACACACACACACACACACACACACACACACACACACACCCCTTAGCATGGGAGAGAAGCACTCTCCTTGGAAGGAGCCAGGGATCCGCAGGAGAAGCTCTGCCTCTTCATGTTTTGTCTAGTCAGTTACCTACACATGCGTGACTTATCTTGCCATAGACGCCTGGTTTTTTAAAGAAAAAAAACTTCAAACATCATAAATCACCAAACGTCGGACCATTGCACATTCCCTTAATATTCTATATCTCTCCTATGAGACCATCTCAGTCTGTGAGTGCATGATCAAAGAGAAAATCCCATCAACATCGGGTCGCAAGCCAAAGGAGATTGCCCCGGGGCGGCATATTGAAGTCAATGGACCTCTCAATGAAGAGACTGTTAGCTCTGCCTTAACTAATGGAGCCACTACAGTGGCTCCATAATGTACAAGTTAAGAGGAATGGCTGGGACCAGCTGTCAGCTCCTCCAGCCAGCTCCTCCAGTCAGGTCCCACTGAACCCTCCAGGTCCAGCACCCCAGGGGTTCTGCAAAAGGCTGTCTATCACTGCAGCCTTTTGCCCCCAAATCCTAGCGTGCAGCTTCCTGCTAGGCTCCAAACTGAAAAACTGTCCCTCCCCAGTACTCAGCCCTGCCTTGCCAAGACCATTGTTCTAAGACAAGAGGCTGATAGGCAGCCCCGGTGCAGCTAATGGCCCTGTTCAATGAGTCACATTCCCGGGGGCTGAATCCCAAGAGGGAGTTACAGTCCTAGCAGCAACATTCATGCAAAGACTAGTCATTAGTGAACCAACATGTGGCATGGTGGCCTACTTGCAGCAGAAAAGTCTTGAAACCGACACTGCAAAGGGGTCATTTTAAGTGCAGCCAACATTCCAGCAAAGATTAGAAACTCTTCCCATCCATCCCCTCCAACCCCTCCCCCCCAAAAAAAACAATCAGAAAGCAGACAATTATTTTATATTATTTATTTATAATAAAATTTGTATGCCGCTCCCTCTTGCTAAAAGCATCTCGGGGCGGCTAACAACATATTAAAACAATTTAAAACACCAATAATATGATTTTAAACACTATTAAAACACAATATAAAAAACAACATACCCCCACCCTAACCCACCCCACCCACCCCATCTCCCTCAGGAAAGGCATGGCGGAACAGCCAGGTCTTACACTGTCTACAGAAAGAGGGGAGGTCGGTAATCAGGCGGACCCCCCAACAGGTGGCAGGGTGACAGGGTCTCACACAGGGTGAAAAACAGCAACAGCCAAGAAAATATTTTAAAGAATCGGAGGAGAGGCAGCACAGCCCTTCTGCACATGCAAACACAGAGCAAGCAAAGCAAACCATCTCAAGCCGCCAACAATATTATGTTAAGTCTTTAGCACACCACAAAAGCAGCAGCATGAAGTTCCACTTGTCCCCCAGAACATGCTACGCGGTTCTGTTGCAAACTAAACTTGCAATGTAAACGGCATCTGCTGCAACCAGAGAGGGAACATTCATGCAAAGACTAGCCATTAGCAGGGGCGTAGCTAGGGTGCAATGGGCCACCCTCTCCAGCGGGCCACCTGCTCCCACCCCATAACCAGTACATTTGCGCCCCCGGGGCAGCATGAGTTCATTCTATGGGGGGCACAAATGAACTGGTTATGGGGTGGGAGTTTAAAGACAGTATTCCTTTTAGCAATAACTTCATTAAGAAGAGTTAATGAAATAGCAGCCATAATAATCTCAGAACCATATTTGCAGCTTTTCCAAGATAGAATAGATATTGCTTTACATCCTAAATTCCTACCTTAGATAGTATAAGAAAGACAGCTGTGAGAATGTGGCCCTTTTTACACAGGCTTCTCCCACCCATGAACATGCAGTTTTCTGAGTGTTCATGGGTGGAGGAGCCCTGTGTGAACGACGCAGCGCATGCGCCCACAGCGACTGGGGGTGTCTGCATGTGCCCACCTAACACGTAGCCCCCCCCCCCCCCCCCCCATTTCTTCCCCTTGCACAGAACAACTGGGGAAAATGGCGGTTGCTCCGTGGGTACGGATGAGTGAGGGGTGAGTGGGGTGCATGTGCAGCCATGTGCGCACCCCACCCCACGCACCATGGATCCCCCACCCTGCGGAGCTGTGTAAAAATGGCCTGTGAGGAGTCACTTGAAGAAGAACAGAAGGTTGCTGTCTTGTAAACATGGTTCTTCGAGATGGCTCCAAACATTCTCACAACACCCACCCTTCCAGCCTCGCATGGAATATTCCTAGAAAGGGTTGAAAGGAACTGTCATTCTGATGGGGAAGAGTGCTTTTTATACTAGAGGAGCTTGCATCCAGCAGTCAGTTCTGCCTCCTACTTCTTTGGAGAGGCCTCTTCCACAGCTCTTCACATTCACCTCCCCTTCAGACTGAGGGCTTGTCCTTAAATCTGAACATGTCCCTGAGGCCTTAACACCTGATTGGTGCTTAGCATTATCCTTCATTACCACTAGCGCCTGCACTCCTTTGGCACTAGTCTGTGGTGTGATCCATTTCTATTATACGTACCTGTTCTTTTCAGGCTGGTGCTACTCTGTCCCTGTTTCAGTCTCCTCTAAAACAGCAGCTGCATTATGACATCACAATGCAACTGCCATTTTGGCATTGTGAGTCATCAGAGAATGACATGGAGAACTGTGACTGTCCATGACAAAAGATGGTGGGACAAGTTGATGGATATTTCCCAAAACTGAAACATTCATCCACGTACCATCCACACCGTATTTTATTAAATTGGTCTAACTTTCCCATTTTCCCATGAGGATTAGACTAAATTTCTTTCCTAACTGGGGAAGAAGAATGAATTTGACAAGGAAACAAGTTCAGTCTCTCTCTCCAGAACTGACATATATATTGTGAAAGGTGGAAATCTGCCTAGCTCTTTGACAAGAGGATATAAATTGATTAAAGGGGATATGCAAAAAATTTCAGATGTGACAGGCCCGGAGGCCCGCCACGCTGAACCCTGGACTGAAACCCGTTTCGTGATCAGGCTGGTCATCCTTTAGATGTGCCGGCCTGATCCCTGAGGGAGGATTGGGGAGGGGGCGGGGCTGCGCGGCATGACGTGCAGCCGCTCAGCCCTGCCCCCCGCGCACTTCCTCGTCCACCCACCCACGGGCAGACGGGCGGATGCAGCGGCCAATGAGGCCCCTGCGCCCAACCCCGTCCCGTAGTTGGGGCCTGATTCCGGGATGGGGCTGGTGAGCATTGCCGACCCCGTTCCGGATCGCTCAGGATGGTCGGCTGGAGGTCAAGAACCGTGGTCAAGCTTGATCCCGGACGGGGGTTCACGGTGGTGAACATCTGGCTGGGACCAAACAGACGTTCCCAGAAATGCCACCACCACAGGGAATTCACTGGGGTTCACTGTGGTGAATGGCGTTTTTGTAACGTGTGCAATTACCCTTTGTGATATTTTTCAATTCTCTGTGAGTTTCTGAAGAAGGACTGAAATGATTTTTGTTTTAGCTTTCCGTTTGCTTTTCACATTTAGAAATGCCAAGAAGCCTTTTTGTTGTTGTTGTTGAAGGACTTCTCTAATATCTTCAATACGTGGTTTAGGATGCTTCCTTTCTGTAAATTGAAAGGGCAGGAATATTCAATCTCTGGTCAAATCATTGTTCCTTACAACTATCTAAATTAAAGAAGCGTTAGCAAAAAACAGCTCCCACCTTTTTCCCTCCACCCCAGAGATTTAAAGTCTGACTTCATGATCGTTACGGTCTGTCAGCTATACTAATTTTATGAGATTACAATACAGTTTTCTAGGGTAGACCTGAATTACCAAGGTAACAATTACCACACAAAAATAAAACAGCCTGTCATTTAAAAAGAAAACAACAGCAAACAAAATCCTTTTATAAAGATGGGACACCCACACACCCACACACACAGCCTTCTCTTTGCAGTTTACAAGCCTTTTAAAACATATAAACCACAGAGGAGCAATAAAACAATGTAAATCGATTTCCCCTCATTTGTGGGACACTTTTACATGTAAATTAACACTTGCAGAAATATCACAATTTGCTTTGAGGCTCTAATTCAGGACAGCCTTTAAAAATGTGCGCATAACCTCACTGGGTCCAATGTCATGTGCAAGCTTCCCGAGTCAGTATTTGAATGGGAGATGAGTCGAAGGAATGGTGAGTAATTGCTAGAGGCGGTTGTGGTGACTCGGCAGGTAGCCTGCCCTTCTCAGTTCTTTGTTAGTACATAGCCAATGCCCCAACAAGTGTTTCAGTCACTGATGTGTGCCAGGGAAATGTTGGAGGACCTATCTTATGGATGAGACCAACATGGGGGCTCGATTACCTCTGGTCCAAAAAACCCCAACAAAACACCTTAGGCTTTTTTAATTTTTTTGTAAAAGCATTTTTAACCTACTTTCCTTGCCAAATCTAGGTTTAGTTAACTCCAAGAGTTCTACCTTCAAGATGTTATTTGTAAACAGTTTCATTTACATTTGTGTAATGTTAATTGTACTGATTCAATTTCATTGAATGAGTTAGTTTTATTTGCATTTGTGTTATGTTGACACTGGCCTATGTTATAAACAATCAGGGCTAGTGTCAGTGGTAGGGGGGCAAGGGGGCCGCGCACTCACCACGCTCCACACGTCGCCTTGCGCCTGAGGGTACTTAAGGCTTGCTCCCTGGGAGGAGGAATACCCGTCAGGATAGAGGGTGGGCCAATGCCTATGACGCAAGGTCTGGGCTAGGCCCCTATCATCATAGGGCGCCGAGACTACAGGCAGAGCAAGGCCCTCACTGTGTACCACGACCACAAATATGCTATCTCTCGGGGAAGGGGAAGGTGCGGTGAGGAAGGGTTGTGAGGGAGGCGTGGGCTGGGTCCCCAGGGATGCTGGGGAGGAGCAAGGGGCTTGCACGCACAGGAGACACAGGGGGGGAGGAACCACTGGGACTAAGGCTGACGCTTGCACACACTCTCTCACTCTTTCACTCGAATCCAGGCACAACAGGGAATTTAGGGCACAACAATTGCACACAGGAACAACAAGACTCAATAATCACACTTAGCTTCTCTCAGGCGGCCGGTCTGCGTTCGATCACCAGCAACGAACGCTTTCCCCGGCACCGTCTATAAAGGGCTAGCCCCGCCCTCCTTCCGGCCTGCTAGCCATGCGGAGCGGCGCACTGTGCACGGCGCCGCTTCTGTTGCCTGCGTAGGAGTCCCGCCCCTCTGTGACGTGGGCGTGCTTCTTGTGCTTTCTGCGCTGACGGGGGAAGCCCTATTGGTTCTAAGGGGTGTGGCTTTCTCCCTGTCTGTCTCTGCCTCTAGCCCTGAGGGCAGGGCCGTCCCCTCTGCGGCGACGGGGTTTTCCCCGCTCGGAGGCCTCTCCCGCTTCCTCCTTCCTTGCCAGGCGCTGCGGCCCCCGGTGCTGGAGCCGCGGCTCCTGACAGCTAGATTCTGGTCTCTGATTCTTTCAACTAAATCAATAATACTTCTGCTGAAGGTCTGCAAAATTACCCCCATTTATGCTGGTATTAACAGAGATCAGAATCTGTTCTTTGGCAGTCAATAATTCAAGAATTTACAGCTATGGAGATGAGAAATCTTTTCTGAAAAATGTTGCAACAGCCCTGGTGTCACTTCCAGTTGAAGGCCTCTTCCAAGTACTTTATAGTGGACGATGGTCACTCTGACTGAAATATGAAACACTGGGTAAAGCTACACATGATGGACAAGCTGCTGCTTCCTAGACTGGCACAGGACGTGGCAGCCTGGGTGGATAGAGCGCACACACACCAGAGCACAAAAAAGACATGCTCCTGGCCGGGCTGACAGCAGCACAGCCTGGGAGTGGGGAGACCAGAAATGTGTGGACAGCCATTCCCGCCAAGTACCCTGCCATCACCATGACAGGCCATTAGCTGCCATGGTGGAGGTGGCCTGCACTGGCAGACTGGCCCAGAACCAGACGCGCAGGTTCTGCGATGGCCCACTTTGTCCTGGTCCGATGGGCCCTAGCCCCGACTGTTACCTCCACTGGTTGCGGAGGCGAGAGCCCAGACTAGTCATCAACATGACCCAGGATACCAGGTCAACATCTGGCAGCCTGGGCCACTGCCATGTCTGGCTTTACACATTGAGTGAACTCATACTTAAACACCAATGTCCATGGACCCTCGGAAGCTGTATAATCAGCCCCGGATGATCCCCGGATCACTGTTACGTGTGAGTTCACTTGCTCTCAGTTCCATCCCCGCTTTAAACTCCAGTCTGGCGTTTAGATCTGGGCTGGTTAGATCTAAACACCAGACCGGAGTTTAAAGCAGGGATGAAACTGAGAGCGGGTGAACTCGCATGTAACAGTGATCCAGGGATCATCCAGGGCTGATTATACAGCTTACGGGCCCCGTGGACATCGCGTTTACAAGAATTACGTGTGAGTTCACCCATTGTTTGATTTTACTGGAGTTAGAATGGCACCCTAGGTTGTCAATGGGGAAACTCTCATCAGCTCCAAGAGTTAGGAGGATTATACCCTTAAAAAATGCACACTCTGAGGCTGCCTGTAAGT
This sequence comes from Sphenodon punctatus, assembly GCA_003113815.1. Taxonomy (NCBI): domain Eukaryota; kingdom Metazoa; phylum Chordata; class Lepidosauria; order Sphenodontia; family Sphenodontidae; genus Sphenodon; species Sphenodon punctatus. The sequence goes on along the minus strand of QEPC01010291.1, from coordinate 5,752,691 downwards.
CTTCACCGGTGAGAATTTTGGGGCAACTGGGTAAAGAATCTCTAAGATGCCCGATTCTAATGTCAGGTCCTTTTCTCCTTCTAACCCATGGAGTTACAACTTTCTGAAGAGGCTTCCATGAAATTTACCTCAGACCAAACCATTATATTATAACAGCTATCCTTCCAACTGCAGAAATAGAGAGGGAGCACTGCTCCTAATTTAGGATACAGCTTCACAAATGATTCATACAAACACATACAAATAGCATTGAGATCAGGTGGTAGCGAGTAACAATCTTTACTCGCTATGTAAATTCTTTCACTTACTAACACTTTAATGTACCCCAGAATTGTAAATAAATAAAATAAATAAATAAATAAATAAATAAATAAATAATAAAAACATTAAAGAAGAGCTTTCCTTGAGTTGAAAATTGGGCTTGAACTTATAATGCTTTCTTCCAAGATGTTGAATATTGTTACCTGTAGGCTGTAAACCTCAAACTGCTTGCTCTAGAATAGTTCGGTGGAAACTTAAGGCTGTAGTCCTTACACCACTTAGGCCCTTTTACACAAGATGGGCCCACTCATGCCCACGCAGATCCACTGTATGGGCAAGAGTGGGTGCCGCCCGTGTGGATGCTGCGGTGGGTGGGTGTGCGAGCGTGCTCTTGCAAAACATACATGCACACCCACCTCCACCCATTGCCACTCACGGAACAATTAGCCAAAGCGGCAACTGCTTGGTGAGCGCAAGTGTGAGGGGGGATTGGTGTGTACTCACGAACACCGCCCCATGCACCACCCACATGCACACTGATCCCCCCCGCACCCGCGGCCCATTAAAAAAGGGCCTTAGTTAATGCCACTACTAGGCATTAATGCTGACATGAGTCCCATTCACTTCAATGGAACTTCTGCTGGTGCTATGGGCTAAGTTGCTTGAAGCTTGTGTTGCTCATCATGAACCAGACCTTGAACCATCATCCTCAGGATTTGGAGGTACTAGCCAGCTCTCATGTACCTATTGCCTGGTAGTTCCTTTGTTCCACTGATACCACACCTCCCCACTGACTGCAGATTGGTCACCAGCCACTACCTAGTTCCATCCAGTAAGAACAGGAAGCTGACTAGAGCAATATTGTGCCTTCCTCCCTGAGCCTGTTCATGTCTTCCCTCCCTGTTCTGTTGCTGAACCTGACCCGTACCTGTTCCTGTCCTGCACCTCAGTTTGTTCCAAGTCTATTCTAGCCTGGACCTGTTCCTGCATTGTTGCCCAAGCCTGTTCCCAAGTCTGAACCACACCTGCTTTCCAGTCCTGTGCCTGTCCTGCTTACTTCCACTCTGATTCCACCCAAACTTGATTCTGATTCTACTCCTGCCCAGATCCAGTGCTTTGATCCTGCTCTGACCATATCCATGCCAGCCACCCAGGCGTCCTGTCATCCTGACACTGCCACTTTTAGATGAGTGCGGCACACATGCAGCGTAAAATCTTGCTGCGTGTAAAAATCCCACAGGCGGGTTTTAGACACAACACGTCGCACGTTGAAACCAGTTGCGCATTCTTTTAAAACCGCAAGTTAAATACGTCAACAAAAACTGCCTGTAGCAGACAAAAACTATCTAGTAAATTTGGTTCCTGAAGGCATAGGGTCAATTGTAAAACAATTTGGAAGTAGATTTGATCTCCTCAGCAGAGACAGGTAAGGGATGGAGCTATGATTCCACAGAGCTCTAAGTGGGACTTAAAAGTGCTTAAAAGTACTATGAGTGTCTTAGTGTTGTGCTTTCTATTTAAGCTTAATAGTTAAAAAGTACAGCACTTGGAGGCCTTGACAAAAGAGAGAAAAAGAAAAAAGAAATTGAAGTAAGAGAAACTATTAAGAAAAGGGTAAGACCTATAGCATCCAGAAAGGTTAGTCTGTACCATAATATCCTTAAGTAACTTTTTAAAGATTTAAGCTACCATAAACTGGCTGGAAAGGGAGTCTGTTCTTACATATTGGCAAATAGCCCTTACGGGTAAGAATTCTGTCTTATACATAGAAATCTTAAAATTGCTGGTATCTGTGCATGCATATTATACAACATCATTAGGGTAAAACAAATTTGTCTACTGTCTCTTAGAAAATTAAGCATTGCTAATATTTACTATTACTATTGGTTGTAGTTTATATTGTGCCTGGATTGTATTGAATTGATTCTATTTGATACTGTTCATTAACAGAAAAAAAGAAGCTTTTGAACATCCCTGAAGAAGCCAATTGTATTGGTGAAACGTTGGACTTGTGTATTCTTGAAGCATCATTTCCTTTATTTGTTGACTGTATGTTGTCTCATTCTCCTAATATATTTTTGAATTTGTATAAAGAACATTATATTATATATATATTTTTGAAGCAGAGTGTTGTTGACTTTGGTTTTTGTACTCTGTTTCCATATACCTTTTTTGTGTGTTGGGCGTACTTGAGTAAGTCAGCCGCGCACCCAGGAAAGGTCTGGATCATAAACCCTTGATATATCAAAAAGGCAGCCGTCCAATTGGACCAGTTCCTTTACGCTTTTGGGCACTTGAACTGTTCCTTTTCTTTTTTGGCCTCCTGCTCAGCAGGATCCACTATGGAGGGCAAAAATATTGATATATTCACCTCTCCATAGCCACTCCCTGGTAGCGGGGAGAAGGTGGTCACCTATTGGGACGGAGACATCCGTGTACCCACCCCCCACCAGGGGGCGCTGCCTGACCATCTCCAGTGTCTGGGGCACTACAGTCACGGGAGGGGGTACCAACGGAGGGGGGCTGCCGCCGGCGCCCAGACCTGGAGGGTCTGTCCCCCCAGTGCTGCGGCGTCCGCTCGTTGCCATCCAATGGGGGGCACCTACAGGGGGTAGCTCGGGCCATCCGCGCAAGGGGCAGGTGGCACCATGATGGGCACCCACACCCCGTTCCACCATAGCAGTTGGGTGCGACTGCCCTGATCTGGCATGGGGGGGCATTGTTTGGTGCCCCCCACCACCAGCCCGGCCACCACACTCGCTGCACCTGCCAGGGGCCCCCAAGCTCCAGTCAGGTGTGTCCCCATCTCACCTTGCAACGGCTGCCCGCTTGTGTGGGAGACTCCATACTGGGCTGGTGGTTGTGGGGCGTGTTGCTGTACCAACACCTGGATGGCCCATTCGATGGCCTTGACCCTTGGGTGGAGATCCAATTCCTCTCTCCTCCGCCTTGCGCTGGTATCATACACTTCTTGCCTGGCCTTGTCCCTGTAATAATTCAACTGGGGTTCCTCTGGACCACCCCTCGGAGGGGGTGCACCCAGGGCAGCCGCCACCTCAAACTGCCCCCCCGACAGGAGGGTGAGCGAGGGGCCCCCACCAGCCGAGCATGCTCCTCGGCCCTTCGTCTGCGGCCTGTGGAGGTGGCCTGCCCTCCTCGATCCGGCCCGAAGGGGCCCAATACCCAGGGGGCACTGGGAGGGGCACCATGGGGGGAGGGGGCCCAGCCCATGCAGACCCAGTCGCCCTGGGGTCAGGTTGCTGTCCCCGATGTACCCGGACCTGGGCTCTACTGGCCGGGTCCGGGTCTTCCATATAATGGGCAGGGGGCACTACGCTGCCCCCCCCTGCCTTGACCCGCTCTGGGCCAGGGGCTCTCCCAGCCCAAGTGCCCCACTGCCCCGCACGGGCAGCAAAAGGTCCAAAGGGGCAGCAGGGGCCTGGTCCCCCTCCTCCGTCTGATCCCTGGCCACTAGGGTTATCAAGAGGGCCTCACAGCTGGCCAATCTATCTCCCAGTGGGGTGTCTACCCCTCCCATTGCCCCCCCCAGGAGCTAAACCTGCGGGCCCGACATTCCCTGCTCCATGGCCCAGGCAGCCCTGGCCAGGGGCTCCTGCCGTCTCGGGTGCCCACCGCCGCTGCTTCTCCACGGCGACAGGTGCCTTCTTCTTTGCTTTCCCCATTTTTTGGGGGTTCTCCCAATGTGTTCACAGCATGCTTACCATGCTGCGTTACAGATGGGCTCCAGCCTTCAACTGAGGTTGAGCCGTTCGGCCACGGAGTTAGCTCCGCCCCTAGCCAGCCCATGTGGCTAGCCTCCACCAATCATCATTAACCCCGGCAGGGTTTCAGCCTTTCCCGCGCTGTAGCGCGGCCGCTTCACCGCCCTGGGACTCTCGACCTGATCTTTTGTTCTGGCCTTGAGGCGGGTGATCCGTTAGTGGGGGATGTGAGGGTCACGCCCTTGTCATGGACGGATCATTATCTCCTACAGGCCAGCCTCTCAGCGCACCTTCTCCAGAAGCGGAATGGACCAGTTAGGTTGGTCCGACCTCAGAGGCTGATGGAACCGCAGCGGTTCCAGGAGGCTTTGAGGGAGTTAACCTTAGACCCAGACGGCTGCTCTGCAGATGAGCTTGTCCAGCATTGGAACATCTTTTTGTGGGAGTCCATCGACAGGGTGGCTCCGAGACGTCTTCTCCCTCCGTCTCGTCACCGCAGGGCCCCTTGGTTTACTGAGGGGCTGCGGTGTATGAAACAGGTAGGTAGGAGACTAGAGCGACACTGTCGTCGGACTCGCTCTGAATCTGACCAACTTCTCCATAGGACCCATTTGCAGTCCTATGTTGAGGCTGTGAGGACAGCAAAGAAGGAGTTCTTTGCTGCCCTCATAGCGTCTGCAAAGTCGCGTCCAGCGGAGCTGTTTCGGGTGGTGCGGGGGCTGGTCAGTCCGGCCTCCCTCCACCTGGATGGGCACTTGTCCCAGGCCCGCTGTGAGGAGTTTG
>QEPC01010291.1:5718664-5741458 GCA_003113815.1 Sphenodon punctatus | reverse complement strand
TCCCTCGTTTCTCCTGCTCACCTAACCGCCTTCGACCCTTCTCCCTTGCTGCCCCCCATGTCTGGAACTCCCTCCCTACCCACATCCAACTTGCCCCCTCCCTCCGCTCCTTCAAATCCCTCCTCAAGACCCACTTTTTCCGTGCCGCCTTTCCCAATGCCTGCTAGTCGTTCCCATATACCTACTGTCTGCCCTCCTCTGCAGACTGCTGCAACCAACCTGATTGTAACCAAGCCAAGCACACGCACCTGAGACTTCGCATCCGCTTGAATGTTTGTTGTTTGTTGGTCTTCTCCCATCTCTCCCACTGTCCCATCTCCCTGTCTCCCCCTCCTTGTCTTTTAGATTGTATGCCACAGGCAGGGACCACATCTATTTCCATGTTCTGTACAGCACCAGGTCACACTACTGGCGCTATATAAATGTTTATAATAATAAAATAATAATAATAATGCTATTAGCGGTGAAGAGTTTTAAGATTCATCACACTAATGTAACCCCCCATCTCCCCTAAGTGGCACAGGGCTCAGAGCAGGTATGTGCTTTAGGGGCCCTGGGCTCAGGTTACTTTTCTTCTCTTGTTTGGGACCTCTGGGGGAGATCCTAAATAACAGGTATTTGATGCTTTGGTGCCTCACCTCTGGGGGAGTGATTGCCAAATCAAGGGGCAAGTTAGGGACTTATTAATTATTATTATTATTATTATAATAAACATATATATAACATTTATATAGACCATTACGAACAAGCACTTTAACAAAGAAACATGGGGGGATACACCAAGCGCTTTACTTTAACATTAACACACAAACATAAGCCAGTAAATGTGTCTAATTATAGTAAAATAATTTGACCCAGTTACGCATTGTAAGTATTTATAGACAAATTGTTTTAAACCACCAACAGTATATTGTTTATTTAAAGGAAACATTTTTATTGGGGGATTAGATTCTTTTCTTACATTATATTACACTTTTTATTTATACCCCGCACTCTTCTAACCTAAGTTGGCTTGAGGCGGCTAACATCAATATATAAATACAATATTGGGGCTTTATCCCACACAGGGGAAACCCACCACTACAGTACACCACAATACAAAGAAAAACTACTATCCAATTTAAAAGGAGGCCTCCTCATAACCTTTACCAGTACAAAACCTGCATTGGGTAATTCCACCAGCGGCCCTTCAAGCCACGCCCCCAACACGCGCCTCCGGGTTATGGGGAGCGGCCCTGCAGGAAGCCTCCCCAGGCCCTGCCCCCACAAGGGAGTGGGGGGAGGAAGAGCTGTTCCGTGGCCTTTAACAGGCCAACTGCCACACCCCGCCCACAATACCAGTTTGTGTCCTTTGACCCGGGGGGTGGGGGAAGAGAGATCTTGCCGGCTGGGTTGAACTCAGCAGGTGGCACACAGTGTTTTGAGTTCCGTTTCAGTTCTACAGCAAACCACATTAACTTATTTTTATCAAACTTAATCGACTTAATGCTTCCCCTCCCCCCCCCCGCTGTCCTTCAGTCCACCAAAATAAACCCCCATATTTACCCAGAAAAATTATGAGTCATTTATTTTGCACTCAGGCTTGGGTTTTGGTGGCTCTCCAGGGAAGGGAATTCCAGAGCTGTGGACCTCCACCAAGAATGCCTCTCTGCATGCCCATGTCATATGGACCTGTTGCAATGATGGAACATGCAAGGGGGAAAACTCTCGGCTGACCTTGGAAGCCACGAGGAGGCATAAGGGAAAAAGCTATCCTTTAGATATGTAGGACCCAGGCCTTTATAGGTTCAAAAATGCCTCTGCCCCCCCTACTGACAGGTGGGGGGTTGGTAGGCTCCTTGTCACGCCCACCTGGAGATGAGATGTGGGACATGGCTTGGAGGTCTGGTTGCACCGCCGGGCCTGCAAGCCCCGGGGCGGTGAAGCAGCCACACTCTGGGAGCATGGGAAAGGTTCAGAACCCTGCTGGGGTTGCTAGGAAGCCCCGGCGGTGGTGATAGGACCAAGGGGCCCCACGTGGGCAAGTATCCTGCGGCAGGGCTCAGACCTCACAGTGCAAATGGCTCCAGCCTCACTTGCGGGCTGGAGCTCAGTGAGGAAGCAGTGCTCACCGACCGGGAGCTCGATTAGGCCCCAGGCTTGGTGCCACGAGCGCCCCATCCTCTCCACACCGAAGTGTTTAGGGCTGCCGGCGTTTGGTTGGTGTGCCCAGAGATGGGCAAGGACAAAAGTAAGGCCTCCACCTCCACAAAGAAGCGGTGGCCTGCACCTAAGAAGATCCAGGCGCCGGCGACTGAGACAGTGGAGGCCCTGGGGATGACAGAGCCCGAGTGGGTCCCCCCACAAAGGGAGCAAGCGGCAAGGGGCAGGGAGCCCCTAGGTTCATTGGCAGTGGAGATGGGGGAGGGGCAGATCCCACCCTGAGGGACAGACTGATGGGCTGTCAAGCCCTGCTGTGTGCCCTGGCAGCCGGGGGCCCAGGTGGAGTGGTGGATCAAGTTGGATCTCGGGCCCCTTCCCCACTGAACCTATCTGTGGCTGGTGGGGGCGCTGATTTGCAGGGATATGGAATGGGCCTGGCTCAGACTGACCCAAGGCGGGGGGGGGGGTAGGAGGGTTGTACCCCACACCTGATATATTGAAGAGCTTGTCCCATCCAGGACGGTGCACGGCGGGGTCCCACACTGTCAGCAAGCCAGCCCCACTGTGGCGGGGCCCTTAGGAGTGGTGCCTCCCACCCCACTACAGCCCCCGGGGTTATGGGACTTCACGGGTCAAAGGGAAGAAGGCCGTGCACCAGCAACTGTGTCAGGATGGTCAGTTAACATGGGGCCCCACTGGGGGCCAGCACCCTGGCCCCCTGTTGTTTGGGGACAGGAAGGGGGCAGAGTGGCACTGGGCACGCCCCCTTTCTGGGACAGGCCAGAGGAGCCCCGGTTTCTCTCTTCCAGGGATGAGCGCACGCAGGCCGGGGATGGTGACGACCATGCGAGGCCACATGGAGGGGAAGAAGACGACCTTCATCCAAGGGTCGAGGCCATCGAGCGCGCCATCTAGTCGCTGGTCCAGCAGCGTGCCAGACAAGAGCTAGCACAGCAAGATCCCCCCCGCACAAGTGGGCAACATAACCCAGGTGAGGTGGCGGCCTTCCTACTGAGGACGGGTGGCTGGGGCCCTGGGACTGTGGTTCCGAGGCTGTCTGCGGCACCAACAACACTGGGATATTTGGGCAGTGCGCCTTCCACCTCAGGGGAGGGAGCCAGGACGCAGTTGCTATGGTGGAACGGGGCATAGGTTCCTGTTATCATACCACCTGCCCCTCGCGCGGGGAGCTTAAACTCCCCCCTGAAGCCAGCACCACTGGGAGGGCAGCAAGGTGGGCCTGCTGCGCTAGGCAGGCAGGCTCTCCAAGTCTGGTCCCCGCCTGCTGCATTTCCCACGCATGTATTCCTGCTCCCGATTGCAGTGCCTTAGGTGCTGGATCCCGTCAGACAGCGCCCCCCCCCCCAGAGGAGTGGGTACACGGATGTCTCTGCTCCAATTGGAGACCACCTCCTTCCAGCCACAAGGGAGCAGATATGGAGAGGGGAATACATTGACATTTTCGCCCTCCTGTTCAGCGACCTCATAGTGGATCCCACTGAGCAGGAGGACAAAAAAGAGAAGGAACGGTTCAAGCACCCAAAGGCGGAGAGGAACTGGTCCAATTGGACGGCTGCCTTTTCCATTTACCATGGGATAATGATTCAAACATTTCCCGGGCGCTCGGCCGACCTACTTAAATACGCCGACATTGTGTGGCAGACATATGAAGCAGGCCCTTCCGGGGCCTGGCTCAGATATGACGAGGCATTCAGGCACCGTGCTGCCTATACCCGTGGGCTCCGATGGGACTTGCACGCAAATGACTTGTGGCTGAACTGCATGAGTGGCTCGGGTCCTTGCTCGGATAGCGGCCACCTGCTGGCAAAAGGGGGTGCCTCCTCTGCAGTTGAGTCCTTTTGCGAGGAGGGAAAAAAGGCCCCGGCTAACAGTGCCTCTCAGTGCTTGGAGTATAGTCAGTCAGGTAGGTGTTCTCGTGCCATCTGCAGGTTTCGTCACACCTGCCCAAACTGTGCGGGCTTCCTCCCAGCCTCAGTGTGCCCTTGGGGAAGACCAGGGGCAAAAGCAAAGCCCTCCCAAGGGGCGGCAGGAAAAGAGGGACCTGGACGGGGTAACAACGAGGGCCCTGGCAAGGGCCCCCATGCCAGTTAGGGCGGACAGACTTGAGTTGGCCCTCCTGGGATACCCTGACGAGAGCAAGGTAGCATATGTTATCAAGGATTTTAGCAGTGGTTTTAAGATTCCGGCAGGGAACATGCAGCATTGGAAGGTCTCCCCGAATTTAAACAGTGGTGGGAATGGAAACGGTGGTTCAGGCGTATATCGATAAGGAGCGGCGGGAAGGTAGGGTGGCGTGCCCTTTCTTAACCCCTTCTTTCTCCAACATGGTCATCTCTCCATTGGGGGTGGTACCGAAAAAGGTCCCGGGCGAGTTCCGTTTGATTCACCACCTTTCCCACCCACGCGGTGGCTCGGTGAATGATACAATTCCGAGGGAGCTTGTCACGGTTCAATACACTTCGTTCAACGCTGCACTTGCACTGGTCCGGCAGTGTTGACATGGGGCCATATTGGCCAAGTGCAACATCAAGTCAGCCTTTCGTCTGCTGCAGGTCCACCCGGAGAGTTTTCCACTCCTGGGCTTCCATTTTAAAGGGTGGTATTACCATGACAAGGCTATGCCGATGGGGTGCTCCATCTCTTGCTCAGCGTTCGAGAGGTTTAGCACCCTCATTGAATGGATTATGCAGCAGTATGCCGAGGCGGGGGAAGTCACAAGATATCTGGATGACTTCCTCTTCATCAGACGGGCAGAGATGAATGAGTGTTTAGAGCTAATGCGGACCTTCCAGAGGACAGCGGACGAACTGGGAATCCTCTTGGCTCCGGAGAAGACTGAAGGGCCGGCCACAAGGCTGACCTATCTGGGGATAGAGCTAGACATGGTAGCATCCATGTCTCGCCTACCCCAGGGCAAGCTAATATCCCTTCAGGAAAAAGTGGAGAAGTGCTTGTGGGCAACCAAGGTCAGGGCCCATACCCTTCAATCATTACTTGGGAGCCTTAATTTTGCCTGCAGGGTAGTGGCACTGGGACAGGCCTTCTTCTCCAGCCTCTATGCCAGGCTAGGGGGTAACCCCCCCCCACACACACACATTAGGCTTACCAAGGAAATGAAGGAGGACTTGGGGATTTGGTCATCTTTTCTGGCAAAATTCAACGGCGTCAGCTTCTGGCGGGAGCAGCTATTGCTGGAGGCAGAGCTGCAGGTGCACTCCGATGCAGCGGGTGGCTCCGGGTTCGGGGTGTTTTTCAGAGACAGGTGGGTGGCTGCTCCTTGGCCGGATGAATGGAGCGAGGCTGGGGTCACCAGAGACCTTACATTCCTCGAGCTATTTCCTGTCGTACTCACAGTGGACCTATGGCCACAAGAGTTAGCAAACCACACAGTACTTTTTTGGTGTGACAACTTAGCCGTTGTGCACATCATAAACACCTTGTCTTCTCGCTCCCCTCGAGTAATGAAGCTAGTGAGGGCGTTTGTGCTCACCTGTCTGAATTATAACATCCTGTTCCAGGCCCGGCATGTGCCTGGCATTGACAGTGGTGTTGCCGACGCCCTCTCTCGCTTCCAGATGGGTTTCCGTTTGCTGGCACCCTGAGTCAGGGTGAACCCAGGGCCGTTGCCACCATCGGTGTGGAGCCTTGGGTCCTAGAACTCCACTCCGCAGTGCAGGGATCACTGGCCCCACGAACAAGGGCGGCATATGATCGGGCGTTTCATCAATTTCAAGAATTCCAACAGATGCAAGAGTGGGAATTGGGGTTCCCGATCCCTGAGTTGCAAATGCTCCAGTTCACCCTACAGCTCAGGCAGAATGGGGCAGCACCGGGCACCACAGCGGGAAAATTGGCCGCTTTGGGTTTCTGGAGTAGCCTGGTGCCCCACCCCACCCCCCAACAGTGGTTTCTTCACCAGATGCCTCTTGGAGTTCTGGGCCAGGGAGCAGGGCCGCACCCCTGATCAGAGAGCATCCGTCACTCCCACTGTACTGTTGGACCTCTGCGGTGTCCTCCCTCAGGCTTGTTATGATAGTTACAAAGTTTCTCTGTTTGGTACAGCATTAAAGTTAGCATTCTTCGGGGCCTTCCGGGTGAGTGAACTCGTGTTCGAGTCAGCCAGGGACAATACAGGTAGGGCTCTTAATATCAAAGATGTGCACATCAGGTCAGTGCACGTGTCATTACTGATCCACCACTCAAAAATTGACCAGAGGGCTAGGGGGCAAGTGGTTAGGCTTACCCGGTCTGAGAGAACCGATCTCTGCCCGGTGCAGGCAGTCGAGGCGTACCTTACCATATGGCCGGGACTCCCCGGCCCCCTTTTTCGTCATGAGGGTGGGCAGCTGCTGACCAGGTACCAGTTTGCGTCTGTCATGTGGACTGCTGTGGCACGATTGGACCTGCTGGCGGAGCAGTATGGAACCCATTCCATTTTCCATTCGGATAGAGGCAGCCACATTTGCGGCGGCATTAGGGTTGTCAGATCACGATATAAGAGCAGTGCCTTCCGATCCTACATCCGCCGGCCCCCGCACCACAGCCAGTCCTAAAAAAATTTCATTTTTGTTCTCAGGTGAACCCCTCCGGCGACGGAAGTGGATCTGGATTGTGGGCCACAGCCTGGTGCGCTGTGCTGGCAAGGAGGCCAGTAGGACCTGGATGAGATGGCACCACCTTCTGTCAAAAATCAGTAGGCCGTATAAAGGACAACATCCCGATGTCATTGTCCTGCATTTGAGCGAGAATGACTTAACCCAAGTTAATGGTGTACACCTTTTTAGAACTATCAAACGGGATGTATGGGAGATAAAGCAGCTTTTCCCATCTGCTTTAATTATATGGACTGATCTGGTGTAACAGATCTCATGGGGAGGAGGGGTTCACGCTAGGAAGGTAGATAAGGTCCGGAGAAACATCAACAAGGATGTGGGGAAGTAGATAGTAAATTTGGGCGATGATCGGATTCTCAGTTACACCTTGTCCCATAACTGGCCCGAGCTTTTCCGCCAAGATGGGGTACATTTGTCACCCGAGGGAAATGAGCACTACCTGAAGGCCCTGAAAGAAAAGCTAGAGCAGGTTTTAGATAATTGGTAGATTGAGTTTCATATGTATTTTGGATGGTGGGGGTTGGGCTTGTCTGGGTAGACCCGGCAAGCCCTTAATGGCAGGGGTCCAGTACTGAGAGTTAAAGCATAGGTTAGAAGTTGATAAGATGAGTCATTTCCTTAAGAGATGGAGAGATCACACCCACCGGAATAGCAGGGGTATGGCAACCGGTGGGGTGGAACTCCTGGGAGGGGGGTCAGCGAGGGCGGTAGGGACAGGTATGATCCCCCGCCTACAGGCCCACTCCTCCTTACTCAACTCCGGAAGGAGCTTGGTCCTCCTCACGCGCAGCAAGTGCCACAACGAGAGGGAGACGTTGTTTTGTTGGAGGGGTGGTAATCAATGGTACATCGAAACCACCCCTGTTTTGTTGATGTTATGATAATGCTCATGTACTGGACCCACATCGCTCTAGGTGATTTCCTCCCACCTAATTGCAATTCTTATAATTTGGTTTAATAAAGAGTGTGGCCATTTTAAACCCAACACTTGGTGTCCTGTCTCCTTTCGGTGCATCGGCAAAGCGCACCTTGAATTTTGGTCAGAACGCTATTAGCTTGATTGTCAAACCTCTTTTCCATCTTAGTTTTTGCACTTCACCCACATCACACCTGGTGTGTCCTGCAACAGACACCTTGCACACATCCACCAGTAAGGCGAGGGAAGTGCTTTTGCTGTGAATGTGTCCTCACTCTTCTACACAAGATATTTTAACATGAATAAAATTTAGTAGGAATTAATTAATAACCACTTACTAGTTCTTGCCCCAGAAAGTCAGGTTTACTTTTAAGACAGCTCGGTAGATGGATTCCATTGCACCATAACTTAGTCACAGAGTCTGTGATCTGCTCAGTCCCCTATCAGGAGCCAAATGCCTTCTTTCCAACTATCATTTCAGTCTTCCATTTTAAACTCAGCAGCCAGCCAAAATGGAGCTACTGTCCAGAAATTCCATGTTTCTGCATACTTCTCCACCTCTTCAAAAGCAAAGGTTGGTGTCCTCAGTGGCCCAACTTAGGCAGCCTTTAGACAAGCGGCACGCATAATCATGTCACTTTTCAAATTACCGCGGGTGGCTTTTAGACAAGACTTCTTGCGCATTATCGCAGCTTACGCATTCTTTTAATACCACGGATTAACTACCTCGATATCTTAACAGTACAGCCCTAACTATTGCGCTAGGTAGTTGTATTAAAAATTGTGTCCTTAAAAATGCATAGGTTGCCTTGGACTTTCATTTATGTCTAGTTTCTTTACTGCTGCTGATTTAAAGGAAAAGTGTATGTCTTTTAAAATGCTTTCCTTTTGTCTTTGCAGAGATCCTTCTTAAGCTCGCCTTCTAGCAGAATGCTCTCCTACTGAGTTTGCAGTCAATGGTGGTAGAATTATAGATTTCAGTCAGACTCTCATGTCTGTGAGTGGAGCAGCAGGAGCATCATCCAACGGTCCAAGGTAGGTGACTCAGGAAGCTCCAGAGATCAGCGCTTAAAATGTGTGGGGCCTTGGGAAACATAAAATGGGGCTCCAGTGCATCTTTATCCCTAGCCCTGTGGGGCCCTGTGCTTTGGCAGTCTTGGAGGGAACTGAGGACTCCAGAATGAGAAGTAGCAGCTTTCCTTGTCTTCTGCTTTTGTCTCCTCATTGTCTGCCTCCATCTCCTCCCTTGCAGTTTGACAGTCACTAGGCAAGGGAGGCAGCTGGTGAGAGGACAAAGACTGCTGCTGCTCATCGGCAATCGCTGCCTTCATCCCAGACAGCAACAGATGCCAGACACAGTCCTGGGACTTCTCTCCAACTTCTCTCCAACATGAGGCAGTATGGCTCACTAGTCAGGGTGGGGCTTGGGAACATTGCCCCATTTGTTTGCTCCATCTTAATACTAGCTCTTCCTGAGAGGGTGTAGAATGTATGAAGAGTTGGCTTCAGGTTCTTTTAAGTACGAACTATGCAGGGTGAGAAACAATGAGCAGCCTGAGTAAGATCTTTGGTTTGTAAGGACTGATGCCATCTTCTCCACTGGCACATTCCAAAAGTCATTAATCGGAGAGACAATCCTGATCTTTTAAAGCACTTTTAAAAACTCTTTCTCCAGTCTCTCCTCTTCCACAAAGTTTTCCTAGACCAATGTACTTCAGTGGAGTTAAAGTCATGTTTATATTTTGCTATGGTTTACTGTCAGCATGGTATCTTAGCAGTTAAAGAAGCAGGCACTCAAGAAGATAGGAATGAAAGCCAAATCTATGTTTAGGCACCTAATTACAGAGGACCCAATTTTCATATGTGCTGAACACCCATAAATCCTTTTGAAGTCAATGGGAACTAGAGGAGAGAGAAAAGGGGGGGGGGGGGAGGGGAAATGTAAACAGTCTAGATGATGGAAAAGGTGGAAAAAGTCACAGGTGGAAAAAAAATCACACCATTCATGTTCTTTCCAATGGCTTTTACCACTCTCAACAGTGCAGAGAACAGTATAAGTACTTCTAATACTGCCAGACAAAGATGGAAAATACCCTGCCTGAGTCTGAGTACTTCAGTCTGAAGTAGTTGGGAGCCATGTTGTCCTTATTACTCCAAAACATCCGCTCCATAACACCTTTAGAGGTTTCCTGCTGTATTGCTGGGAAAGCGGACTGGCTTTTGGACCTCACCCTTCCGAAACCATTTGGCCACAGGAAGCTGGAAGTTCAGTTGGACTTAACTCTGTTACCCAGTTGCCCCAGTTGTACTCCTGCCCACAATGACAGATAGTTTGATATAAAAAGGGCAGATATGTAATAGAATTAATTGTCATAAATCACTGATAATTATCTGATCCACTATGGACCTAAACCTTCATCCGCTGAGGTCAAAGAAATATTGCTACTCAGGAAAGTACACAGAGTCCGTTAGATATCTTCAGTCTGGAGAATGCGTTGTGCTGGAAAACTAATTGTATTTAACTAATACAATGTTAAACAAGATTTTGCTCTTAGTGGAGACAAGGATAATCATGTTTTTAAAAGTCAGTGAACAGACTTATAGTTAACTAATACAGCACCCTAGTCAAATTCCTCAGAACCTTCCATCTTGGGAAAGCAGAAGCGCAAGTGCCCAAAAGTGCACGCAGAGATGTAGGAGTTTGTACAGAGCAAAACGCTCCTCAGTAGTTGTTACAAGATGGCTGCCATCACCTATGGTCCACTTTAAGAACTCCAGTCAGTTGTGAGAATGGAGATGGATTCATCATGCAACGCATGCTTCTGGGAGACATGGTGGCAGGCAATATATACCTTATGAATTTTCTAGGGATGTGCATGGGGGCAATTTTTGTCTTTTTGTCTTCCAAAGAAATAGCAGCTTTCTCTCATTCACAGCCCAGGCCCTATTGCTGCAAGATATTCTCATTCACAGCTCAGGCTGTGACTCTCTCATTTACAGCCCAGGCCCTATTGAGCAAAATCTCATGAGATTTCTCACAAAATGAAAACATTTTAAAAAGAAAATAAAAAGTATCGGGGCATCCTGGGATGTCCAAGGACACCGGCTGACTTACCTCACCCCTGGGTTGCTGGCCTGTGGCCTCTGGTCCAGTGGCTGCTCGCTGCTCCCTGCCTCCCTCTGCATTCTGCAGAGAGCTGAACTTGCTTTTTGTCTCCCCTGCCAGGCTGCACTCTGTAGAGCTTAACTAGGACCCGACAGCAAAGTATCTGAGTGGGGAGGGAAGCAGGGAAGTCTCTTCCCAGTTGTGTGCAACACTCTAATTGGTCCCTGTTTCCAGGGGGACCAATATCAGGGCAGTACACAGTGCACCCCTGAGTATTGCATACAACTGGGAAGAGGCTTCGCTGCTCTCCTCCCCATTCAGATAATTTTCTGTCGAGTCCCAGCTAAGCTGTGCCAAGTGCAGCCTGGCAGGGGAGACAAAAAGCAAGCTCAGCTCTCTGTAGAATGCAGAGGAAGCAGTTTAAAGTTAGCCTAATGCCAGTGCTGGTTTGGAATTGGCTGGGGCTTGGAAATTGGGGGAGAAGTAAACTCTCCAAATTTCAGACCTCCTCCCCCGCCCCCAAAGGACATTTTTTGGGAACTTCTGTCTTTGGAAGACCTGAAATGCACACCCCTAGAATTTTCCTAGATGGCCTAATTCTTGTTACCAAAGAAGAGTTAGATGTGGCCCTCTTATTGTGAAGTTTCAAGATAACAACTAAATACCAAACTCAGTTTGATTCAGTTAGGCCGTTTTTATCCGGACAGATGCCCCCCATTTGGTGTTGGGGGGGGCAGTCCGTGTACACGGCCGGGTGGGGAGGGGAGGGCTGGGTGTGCGCCCGTGTAAACACCATGGGTAGTGGATGTTTGTGTGTGCACGCTCCTGGCGCATACCCACCTCCACCTACGGAGCCCTCCGATAAAACAGAGGTGGCTCCGTGGGTGTAGGTGGGTGTGTGTCTGTGTAAACGGACACCCATCTCCACCCACCGTGCCAAAACACGCATTCCCCCCCCCCCACCTACCTCCGTCTGTATTAACGGCCTTAGTCGTATCTGCAAATTCTAATTACTCTGTTAAATAGAAAACCTAAAGTCTTATTGTTTTTTCATTGTGAGTGCAGATGGAAATATCAATATTTCATGCTTCCCTCGACACTTTGCCCTCATGCTTGCACAGGCAAGTAAACAGAAAGGAAAGGAAGTTGAGTTTTTCTCTTGATTGAGTTTTAACTTGATTAATTGGACAGAAAGCTTACCAGCTGCACTCTGGAAGTGCCATAATTCTGGGCAAACATCCCTATATTAAAGACAGTAGTCCTCAGTAACAGATATAACCAGTCAGCATGGGGAGGCCAAAGAGCACGCACTGTACTAAAATGCACATACCATCAGTCAGAGGCAAGGACCAGAATTTATATCAAAGGAAGGTTCTGTTAAAACAATTATAATAGCCTTTAATAAGGTGGGAGAGATTCACGGAAACATTGAGTCGGAAGCTTCCTCAGAGGTCATCTAGTCCAAACCCCTGGTCAGTGCAGGAAATCCACAGCTAGTCTCTGAATTAGCTGCTACATCTAAATCTTTTATGCACTCCAAGCTTAAGATTTTCTCCCCCCCCCTCCCACCATAGAGGCAAAAATGAAACCCTTTTTAGACTAGAGACCCTGTCCCTATCATGAGTGCCCAAACACAGCATTCTTCTCGCCTCACGTACATAGCAGACAGCCATGTGGCAGCTCCTCTCATACTGCATCGTTTTATTTTTTCTTAATTATAAAAATACCTACACAAACGCCTCCCCCCTGCCTACTAGGCTGTTTTTGTAACACAATTCAAACGACTTATGAAGCAGTAAATTAACACCCACTGTCACTAGTCATTATATGGAGGTGGGAGTTTCATGGGCATTAAATCGTGTGATATAACAGTGCCTTTTTTTGCAGTTTAGGATACTGGAACCATTCAGGATTGAATCAGCTTTCACACAAGACAAACAAGACAGCGGCCAGCTGGATCACCTGCAGAGTGGCAATGCAGCCCCCCACCCACTGGGCTGGTGTGGAGAACGCAACACATGCGCAGCCGCCGCCACACTGCTTCCATGCCCCGGGTTGGGCTGAGGAACCAAACACACAGGCAGGACTCGGGCCCAGGAGCAGCAGCTGCTAGAAACAGGATCAGGCCTGTGAAAAGTAGCCACCAGCAGCAGGAGGTTGCTTCAAGACTCCAGGCCAGAGAGATCCCATCAGGGGGGCATATATGACCGCATCCCAAGGCACTGTCATCTCAGCTTGTCTCCTCGTCCCCTGCTGTCTGGGGCACAGGGAAGCCTGTGGCTCTACCAGGGCAAAGCTACGCCTGGGGTAAGGTATTGTGGGTCTTGAACCGCTGGCATTCTGGTAGGGTGGCCATACCTCCCCTTTAAAAGAGGATGTTTATGAAAAATACATGTTTCAGGACTGCATTGATTCCAGTGCAGCCCTGAAACATGTATTTTTCATAAGCGTCCTCTTTTTAAAGAGGAGGTATGGCCACTCTACATGCTGGTGGACTGCCTCAGCCTCTGGCGTCACTCCCTAGGCCTATCCTCAGCCCTGTTTGTCCTCCTAATGGGTCCTTCAGTGTTTTCCCCAGCTCATGCCTGAACCATGCCCTTCCCAGGTGTTTTCCCTGTACTCCAGCCCTGCCTTCCAACTTTCTGTTGAGGAACCAGCTAGAATATAAGGCATGCTGGTACCGACAGGAAGTTGGGTAGAGTAATTCCTATTTCTGTTCTCATTCCTTCTTGTTCCACTCCATGCTGTGTCTCTGCCCCCTTGGCTCTTGGTGCCTTGACTCCCCTTTTTGTCTCCTGGTTCCTTGTTCCCTTGCTGCCTAGTCCCGTTGCTCTAGCTGTTAGCCTCCTTGTGCCCAGCCTCTTGTCCTGGCCCTTTTGCCTGTGATCCTAGCCCCCAGTTCCCTGTTTTCATGCCCCCTAACCTCTGGCTTCCTAATTCCTTGTTCCCTGAGTCTGTGTTTCCTGGTTCCTTGTACTCTGGCTGTTTCCCCTCTGAACCTCAATGATGAGCTATATTCTCTTGCTGAGATTGTAGATCTATGAGGGGGTTTGCTCCCTGTGACTTGGGAGAATGGCTGAGGGGTTTTCCTCCCCTCCTTTGTTCTTAGTCTCCTTGCTGACCTCTAGACCCCTCCATTCTTCCTTCATCCTTTTTGCTAACTTCCCCCTATCTGCCCCCTTGTGGCTCTTGTTCCCTCTGTTTAGCCTTGTCCCCTGCTTTCTCCCATCTGGTACTGACCGTATATCCTGACCCCCTATGTCCACCTATGTTCTAGATGCCCCACATCTGGGGCCCTTGACAGCAGGCTGGGCCCCCTAGCCCGGGGATGGTGGGTGCCAATTGGGCACATGGGTGGAGGTAGTGCCTGTGCCACACGCTGTGCACCCAGGCTTTCCGCCACTGCTGCCATGCAGGGAGAAAGGGAGGAAGTGACTGCGTGGGAGTGAGCTGGGCAAGGGTGGCTCTGTCTCCCTCCCTGCCAACAGCAGCTTCTCCCGGCCGCACCATCAGCTAACAGGCGGCTGGGGTGGTGGTGGTCTGCTCACTCCCAGCCCATGCCATCAACTGACAGGCAACTGGGTGCGTATGTCTGCTCCTGGGCCCGATCCTTGCTGACTTTGTGGCCTTATCCATGGTGCTGGGCTGCTGGCAGACCTTGCCACATGCATCGGCTGCGTGGGATCTAACAGATGGGATGATGTGCATTAGTCCAGATTAGCCTGGCTGGGCCAGCCTTAGCCCGTGCTGTGTTAACCACCTTCTCTGGACAACGTGTTGAGTAGCAGCCAGCTGCCCACCCCATGGTGGAAGTGGACAATTCAGATGAACATCTGGCAGTCACCTAACAGATGGGCAGGTGAATTGCAGGCTAATTTCAACTACTGTCCCATTTGTTTTCACTCTTAGATTTTGCAGACAACATAATTATCCCAAGATTAAGATGTAACTTGATGGGACTTGACATATCAGTCTTTATCATTTTTTAAAATCTATTCTAGTCTCAGTTGTGAGACTACAACTAGGGTCGATTGTAGAATTTCAGATAAAGGTGGTGGTGGGGCGCTTAACTTCTGAACCATGCAGACTTGAGAAACCGAAAAAGGTGCTGCAATCCTTGGGATGAGCTCCAATTTTCTATGTAAATTGTACCTTCCTCTCTCACCATTTGTTTTTAATTTAACTTAGAAAACCTGGCATGTGTGAAAACATATACCAAGCTTTACAACCAAAATATTATAACTAGCCAATACCTAGATCTTTCTAAGTACCAAAACCAAATTTCCAGAATAGAGAGCGGTAGTGTTGAAATTTTGAAAAAAGGTCATTTTAGATGTATGATTTAAAAAGCAGTTTTACCCCTGCTGCTGCTTCTTTCTTGTTAGTCAGCCCCCAGAGTGACAGCCAGCCCGTTGATGCCTTGCTACATTTTTGTGGGGGTGTGGTGTACCTCAAGAACACATATAACATTCCAGCATTGTGGAGTATATTTACTTAGTTTTTATCTATTATGCTTAAAACTTTATATTAAGGTGAAATTTAAGCTCCTATAAACAGATTTTTCAAAATCCATAAGACTTGTAATCTCAAATATGGAAAGATGAAAAAAATGAGAGAAGTAAAAAGTCCCTATGGGATGAGGAGAGGCAGAGTTGAGAAAGGAGGTGGGAGGGAAGGTGAGGGCAATCCCAACGACAGTTCTAATCAGTTATAGTAAAAAAAAAAAATTTTTAAATTGCCCTATATATTAGTGAATGTATCTTGGGTGTTTTTGTCACTGAATGTTATTTTCTCCTTGGCTGCTAATTCGACCATGTTACTATCCCAAATTTCTGGAACGGGGCATGTTTTCATTTCCCATTTCTGAAGAACGAATCTTTGCACCTTTATTAATACTCTACTAAGCCATCGTTTTTTAGGTTTGTTGAATTTCCACTTATCCTTCATCATGTTTAAAATTAGGTCCATTTCTGTTCAGAATGGAAAAAAATATAGGGACAATCCAAGAGCTTTTATATGGGTTAAGTTAGCATCTTCAGAGTTATATTTCCAACATCGATTTAAATTTATGGCACATATTTTGAACAACCTAAGAGGTGTCCACTGTCCAGTACATTCTCCACAGGATTTTTTGTTGAATAAATCTGAGGCAGAAGTCCAGAGAACAATTATCAGTGGTGACTAAAGTGTACTTCTGCTGGCCAGGTGAAAATTAGTAGCACAGTCCCTTCTTCAGTTTTTGTTTTTTTTTTAAAGAGAATTCATATCAGTACCAGATGTGTAGGTAGGAGAGAACATGTTACCATTATTGGCCTTGGAAAGTTTGGTAATTTTGAAGTGTAAACTGATCAGAAGGATCTGTGACAGAAAGGGCATCAGGGTCAAAATGATTGGAGATGACCTAGCTCACAGGGTTGTTGTGAGGATTAAAAGTTGTGTTATATGTAAAGTGCTCTGAGTGCCATGGCAGGGGGGTGGCAGGGCTAGGGTGGCCATACCTCCCCTTTAAAAGAGGTCGTTTATGAAAAATACATAGTGCAGGGCTGCACTGGAACCAATACAGTCCGAAAATATGCATTTTTCATAAGTGTCCCTCTTTTAAAGGGGTGGTATGGCCACGCTAGGCAGGGCGCTATATAAAAATAAAGATGATGATGATTAAAGATGACCTGTTTCAAGTGAATATACTACCATTCCTTCTTAGGTTCTTGACTGAACCTTTTCTTCATTGTTATGAAAGGAAGAAAAGCATTATTCTCAAGGACAGCATCCCTTTCCTTATCCAATTTTGTCAGATGATAGGATTGTCTGCTGTACAAGGTTTGTGTTACCCCAAATGTATGTATGAAGGTGCAGAAGGTGCTTTAGACTTTATGTAAATGTCAGACGTCCTTTTCTAGTAGTAGCCATGATAGTTGGTGTAATATCTTTTGATAGTTGATGGTATTCAGAGTGGTTGTTAACTAACATGAGGTGGCCTCAGTTCGCCCACCTCTGGCCCACCTGGGCTGGTGCCAAACCTGGATGCCTGTTCCGGGCCTGCCAGATGTGGGCCCAGTTCTGACCTTGGGGTTGGCATCTGGGCTGGAAATGTGAGTCTGGAATGAACCAGGCCCACAGTCCACCCCCGAAAGCTGCCAAGGTGGGCCAGAGCTGGGTGAACTGGGCAGGTGAGAATGTTTTTGTGCCCACCCAGTCCGGTGTGGGGATTACCATGGCAGCCAGCCAGCCAGCCATTTGGAAGCCATGGCTGCCCATCATGGCAGATGCAAGGTCCTGGCTGCAGCAAGGGGGTGGAGCCAGCCAGCTGCGCGTCACTCTTCATCCCCTCTCCCCAGCTGGGCAGGCATGGGGAAAGTTTGATTCCATCCCCCACCCCAACTTGATCCAGCAGGGGTCGCGGGGGCAACTATCCCACCCCCATTTGTTTTTACCCAAAATAGTATACTAGTGAGGGGCAGAGCAGCTATTTCCACTTCCCGTCGAAGCCAAGCAGGGAATGTATTGCTCAGGAGTGTGAACCAATGTGCAGCTTGGGTAATAATTATGGCCTGCTGCTATAATTTAACACTGAGAAACTGAAAAAAAAAAAACACTGATATGTAGATGTAGTTTTTGCCAGGAAATTCAGGTCTTTTTCTAGCACTCCATAAAAAAGACCTTAAATTATTCATTTTTATCAATGGGTAAGGGTAGGGATTTCAGGATGAACAGAATCCCAGGAAGGACATTCATTTGAACAATGCTAACTTCTCCACAAAAGGAAAGGAACAGAGTTTGCCAATGATTAAGGTCACTAAACTGTTAGATTATTGGGTCAAGATCCCCCTGTCGACCAAATCAAAGGCAGCCCTGAGGTCGAGAAAGGCCGCGTATACAGCCCCATTCTGCTCCCTATACTTGGCCAGTAAGTGGTATAAAATGAAGCATTGCTCTATGGTAGAGTGTCCACGTTGAAAGCTCGCCTTCTCTGGAGCAATAATGTTATCTTGCTGCATCCAAACCGTCCGTTTATGGAGCAGGAGCTTCGCATAGATTTTCCCAAACACTGACAGGAGAGTAATAGGCCTATAATTTGCTGGGTCTTCCTTTGTGCCCTTCTTAAAAATGGGCACTACTAAGGCCATAGACCATCCAACTGGAATATTACCAGTATTATTTACAGCCGTAAATAGTTTTGCAAGTAGAGGTATCCTGTGGAGTAAGCTGCAGGATTCCTCTGCCGACTGAAGGTTGTTATATTTGATCCTCGCCCTGCATTTGAGATCTGCGCTGAGGGTGAGGGTTGATCAGCAGGGGCATGTTACTGCCCCAATTGATGCCCGCTCTGGAGTAAGGCAAGGCTGTGTCTTCCCCCCAGTCTTGTTTAATTTTTACTTGAACCCAGACCACTCTATGATGGCAGCTCCAGAATGTTTCCCTCTTAAATGTGGTATTATTGTCTCAGGTCTGCATTGGCTTGCTCAGACAACTTAAAAGCTTCGCTGATTTCTGTGAAACTAGCAGATTGACACTCAATTACCAGAAATCTAAAATCGTGGTGTTCACAAGCAGGAAGAAAACTTATAAATGGAGTATAGGCCCTCAGGAGATTCAGCAGGTTACAACCTTTAAATACCTGGGAATTCTGTTTAACTGTTCCCTCACTTGGAAGGAACATGTCCGTAGGTGTCTGGCTGCCACCCGTGCTATTTACAACTTTTTTGCACGACAAGGTAGTTCTGCTGTCGCTCCCGTTCTTCGGGTTTATAACAGCAAGATCAGGGCACAAGTCCTTTATGGTGCCGAGTTATGGGCCTCCTTTGTTAGGAAGGCCCTGGACTCTTTTCAGGCCAGGTTCTTGACTGGCCTTCTGGGAAACACCAAAGGGACTCCCCATTCGGTTGCGAGGTTGGAGTTGGGCCATAGGGGATGGCAGCAGATGGCTCTTGAACAGGCCCTTAAGATGTGGAGCAGAGCCTTTTTGGGACAGGGGTGGGTGCTCCTTAAGGAGCTCAGCAATGACGTCTACGTGAGCCCAAGTCTCAGGGAAGACTTTCTGGCCCCACTCCTGGATCAGCTGCCAGGTAGATCAGAAGAAGGGGTGTTGGAGTACTGCTGGGCAATACAGATAATAGCCAACGTATTGCGGAATTTCTCCTGCATATGGTTGATGCGCGGAGGAGCTTCTTGGAGTACAGAGTACAGACCCCAGAAGAGCTTCTGTAGGCGGTCCTAGGGGACAGCCCTGCCCTCTGTACTCCGGTGGGAGAACCTGAAAGGACCATCATTTAGCTATTAAATGGCTTTATAGTAGTGGGTAGATATTGGTGCCATGGCACCTGCTGTATTTATCAGCCATTTAGGCTGTCTTATTGGTTTTGTTTTGTTTTATGACTAAAGGGGGTTATGTATGTATATATTGTGATGTCAGTGATTATTTTGTTATGCAATGACCTGGTGTCACGCTTAATAAATATTATATTATTATTATTATTATTATTATTATTATTATTATTGGGTCAAGATTGTCCTTGACTATATTTGTAAAGGTCCCTGGGGAATAGGGCATCCAAATATTTGAGGTGTGTCTCTTGCTATTTGAATATTCCTAGAGCAACTATCAAGTGTAATCTGTAAATGCTGCATAGCTTCAGACTTATCCCAATTTATCTTGTATCCAGAAACACTTATCAACATTTTCTGCAGTCTGGAAGACCCAGGAAATGAAGGAGTTTCTAACCCAAATTTATTCAAGATGAGAAGCAAATATTGCCAGCTGATCCTATCAAAATCTTTTTCAGCATCAAGAGAAATGGTTACGCGGGCATGTCTAGCATAACGATGGAATGCTATGACATAGATGAACTAGCAAGCACTGTTTAAAAATAAAGCCAGTGTGGTTGGGATGAACAAACTAAATTACTGTTCCAAGTCTCCTGGCCAATATTACTAAACATATTTTCTGGTCCACACTAAAGAGATTGGAGATAATTATTACTACATAATTGTGCATCATTGCCAGACTTAAGAAGCACCAAATGTGGCACAATGTCTCTTCTTGGAGGGCTTCCACATAGATGTCTAATGGATCAGGGGCCAGGATATACTTAAATTTTTGTTAGCATGCTGTAGGAAAGCCATCCAGAACAGGAACTTTCCTATGAGTCATGTCCCTTGTCTCATCATTTATTTCCTGTACTTGTAATGTTCACATCCCATGTCATGACAGAGTAAGCCCAGCTGTCTCCACTCCCAACCTTTCTACAGTCTCCCTCACAAATAGGCAGCCATCATCCAGGTTAACAGTCACCTGAGTCAATTCCTACTTACTCTATAGCAGACAGGGGTTCTGGCTTCATCCTGCTCCCACCCCTTCCATTGCCACCTTCAATGATAGGGAGTCATCCCCTTCAGTGACAACTAGCCTGGCCGATCCCAGATACTACTCCTGTCTTTGACTGTGAGCTAGTCAACCCAATATTTCTCTCTCAGACTATCCACATAGATGGGAAAGCCATTTCCCAAATTTTACATTGCAGGCAGCTATGTATGTTGTATCCTAGAGCTCTGAGCTCTGGATAGGGAAAAGTATGTAAGGGGAGCAGGCGGCTGGGTGCCATGGGTTCTCACACATTCTTTTGGCACCATCTCCTTCAGTATTTCATGACAACTATGCTTTTCAATATTAAGAAAGGACTTTCTAACAAGGAAATTAAGCAAGGAAATGCTGTGAGTAACCTGAACTAAGTCTGAAACTATTCACAGATTTATATGCCAACAAGAAATGAAATGAAAGAAAATGGCTGCTTTATTTGCTATCTTACTGCAGTAGTGCAGCACTCACAGACTATTCGCATTGGCACTATAATGCACCATTCTTTATGTAAACTTCCCAAAAGCACTTCCAGCAACACATGCATGGAAAAGGCCACCCTAACTCTTACTATTTTTAACACTGAGTACCAATGGCAGGCCAAGCATATAGGTAGAGTTAGAGGATTTTGCGCCCTGACATGCGCGAGAGAAGCCGCGGCAGATCCCCATTCTCACCGGCTCTTTTCCTGTCAGCCGGCTACTCTGCGCTGCCACGTCTTCCCTCGCCCTTCCCTCTGCCGCCACTGCTGCCGCAGATGGGAATGCAGCCTAAGTGTGTCTCTGCTGGAAGTTTTTCTAAGGAGTCTGATTCACATACAGAACACTACTGTAGAAAACAGATCTGGAAAACCAGGGCATGTTACACCAGTACTGCTGGATAGCAAGTAAACTGGAAATTTAATTTTTTGTTGGACTTCGATATATTCATGAATAGTTTCAACCCGAGCTCATACTACTTATCTACTGGAAAGGAGCTCACAGTGGGCACTGCATCTGAACACATTTAAGCTGTGAGCTTGTTCAGCTCTAGCTCCAGATGTTGCAACCATCCCTGTTCTGTATAATGACCAGAAACAAACTCTCAGAGCCACATGACACTGATCTGTGGATAAATCTGGCTCTTGATCTAAAAACTCCATGGCTCAAGCCCATCTCTAATGATCACATGTTAATGACACACTAAGGGTATCTTCAGACGTTACAAGATCACGCTGAACCACGGTGAATCCCCACATGGTGATCGTGATCCCATAATGTCTGTTGGGGGGAATGGAAGCTCCCCGCCAGATGTTCACCCCCGTGAATCACGGGGGGGAATCACATTCAACACGCAAACGGAGGTCCTGGCCGGACCATCTCCGTTTGCATGTTGAATGTGATTCCCCCCCGTGACTCACGGGGGTGAACATCTGGCGGGGAGCTTCCATTCCCCCCAACAGACATTATGGGATCACGATCACCATGTGGGGATTCACCGTGGTTCAGCGTGATCTTGTAACGTCTGAAGATACCCTTAGTGTGTCATTAACATGTGATCATTAGAGATGGGCTTGAGCCATGGAGTTTTTAGATCAAGAGCCAGATTTATCCACAGATCAGTGTCATGTGGCTCTGAGAGTTTGTTTCTGGTCATTATACAGAACAGGGATGGTTGCAACATCTGGAGCTAGAGCTGAACAAGCTCACAGCTTAAATGTGTTCAGATGCAGTGCCCACTGTGAGCTCCTTTCCAGTAGATAAGTAGTATGAGCTCGGGTTGAAACTATTCATGAATATATCGAAGTCCAACAAAAAATTAAATTTCCAGTTTACTTGCTATCCAGCAGTACTGGTGTAACATGCCCTGGTTTTCCAGATCTGTTTTCTACAGTAGTGTTCTGTATGTGAATCAGACTCCTTAGAAAAACTTCCAGCAGAGACACACTTAGGCTGCATTCCCATCTGCGGCAGCAGTGGCGGCAGAGGGAAGGGCGAGGGAAGACGTGGCAGCGCAGAGTAGCCGGCTGACAGGAAAAGAGCCGGTGAGAATGGGGATCTGCCGCGGCTTCTCTCGCGCATGTCAGGGCGCAAAATCCTCTAACTCTACCTATATGCTTGGCCTGCCATTGGTACTCAGTGTTAAAAATAGTAAGAGTTAGGGTGGCCTTTTCCATGCATGTGTTGCTGGAAGTGCTTTTGGGAAGTTTACATAAAGAATGGTGCATTATAGTGCCAATGCGAATAGTCTGTGAGTGCTGCACTACTGCAGTAAGATAGCAAATAAAGCAGCCATTTTCTTTCATTTCATTTCTTGTTGGCATATAAATCTGTGAATAGTTTCAGACTTAGTTCAGGTTACTCACAGCATTTCCTTGCTTAATTTCCTTGTTAGAAAGTCCTTTCTTAATATTGAAAAGCATAGTTGTCATGAAATACTGAAGGAGATGGTGCCAAAAGAATGTGTGAGAACCCATGGCACCCAGCCGCCTGCTCCCCTTACATACTTTTCCCTATCCAGAGCTCAGAGCTCTAGGATACAACATACATAGCTGCCTGCAATGTAAAATTTGGGAAATGGCTTTCCCATCTATGTGGATAGTCTGAGAGAGAAATATTGGGTTGACTAGCTCACAGTCAAAGACAGGAGTAGTATCTGGGAT
>QEPC01010291.1:5686886-5711276 GCA_003113815.1 Sphenodon punctatus | reverse complement strand
TCCAAGTAGCAGAGTTTTACTCAGCAGCAAGGAATGACGCCTTAATGTAGGATATAATGTAGATATTTGAAGTTTGGTATCAATTCTGCCCTTAGTCTTCACTTTGCTAAGCTAAACACAGGGCCTGTGGAATACTAGTGCAGCTGCTGTAGGAATGAAGAAGCCTTATTGTAGGATGCATAGCAAGGGACAGAGTGATTTTGGGTTGGGGGCCATTGAGCACTAAAACGGAGTGATTTGGGGAACCAGAGCACTGAAATGAGGGTCAGTACCCCCACCAGTGGCAGTCTCCCCCCTGCCATCCCCCCATAACCTCCCACTCACCCCTGCCAGGCTGCTGAGGATGAGAGTCTGGGGACTCAGCTGTGCTAGGCCCCAAATCTGGTGCACTCTGCCCACTCCAAGCCACGCCC
Source organism: Sphenodon punctatus (assembly GCA_003113815.1). Taxonomy (NCBI): domain Eukaryota; kingdom Metazoa; phylum Chordata; class Lepidosauria; order Sphenodontia; family Sphenodontidae; genus Sphenodon; species Sphenodon punctatus. The sequence goes on along the minus strand of QEPC01010291.1, from coordinate 5,710,863 downwards.
CAAGCCACGCCCCCTTGGCCTATTTCCGGCCTGACGGTGGCTTTGCCACCGGCACAGGGCCACTAAGACTATATTTTCCCGGGCCACTTTGATTTCCCAATCCGCCCCTGCCACACACCCAGGTGCTGCGCCGATTGGTTGTGGCCTATGCGTTACCAGGTGGACATGGAGGCATGGGGCTGGTCACCCGTACTGGGGGGCTCCACCTGTGTGTCCGGTGCCCCCTGGTGCCACTCACTACTGGCTATTGGGGTGTTGGGTACTTGGATGGGCTGTGGCCCCAGCATATAGGTGGCTACCTGGGGGCTTGTGTGAGTGCTTGCACATTGTGTGCATATCACTGCTGTCTGTGTGTAGGTCGTCACCGACCTTGGGTTCCTGCAGCTGTGCTGTGTCTGCTCCCCATTGTGCTGCCCCATTGTGCTTCCTAGCCACCCCATTGTGCTGCCCATACCCTTATTGTGTGGCCTTGAAGCTCCCCTGGGTGCCGACCCTGCCTTCCATGGGTTGTGGGGCCATACTGTCCATGATTATCAGACCCTCTGCCTGCAGCACCATGGCCGATGCTGCTGCATTGGAGCTCCCACTCAGCAGTTCTGCAGCCGGTCCACATTGCTGGACCTACAGGGAGACCATGGCTCTAGCTGACTTGTGGCATTTCCCTGGCGTTCAATGGTTCCTGGGCTCCCATGCTACCCTCCAGGATGCCTATTGGTGTCTGAGTTTGGACCGCCGCCACTTTGGATATGTGGCTACTGCATGAGAGTGCTGGCTCCATGCTGAGGAGCTGGACCTCTGTCCCTTTCCAGATGGGTGCATTCCGGAGGTGCGGGGGTCGCTGGTGTCATGGTCTGCTGCTGAGACGGTGTCGGCTCTGTCAGTCTGTGCCTTGTCCGGCTTCCAGACCTGTCTGGCGGAGGGCGGCCCTGCCCTGGCTGTGTCCTACTTCTGCTGCATCCTAGGGGCCCGTGGCTACCAGCAGTCCCATGGGGCCTCGTATTACCGTCTTTTGGTGCTTGGACAGCTGTCGTGGCCCCCTGCAGCTGACTATGCCTTACCCAATCCCACTGGACCGGAGCTGCTAGCGCTGTCTGAGCGTGGTCCTGTGCTGATGTTCAGGTTGGGCTCACCGGTCCTGATCTGTTTGAGGCCTACTATCTTGTTGCCCACCACATGGCATGGATGGGCTATTGCCGGGGCATGTTGCAGTGGCCCCACTACGTTCATCTGTTGGGCCATCCCATCCCACCCTACCCCCCTTCGTGACCCCATGAAGCTGGCTGTAGTTCCCCCCTGGGTCATCTGTGTGCTGCCTGTCACCTCTGCCGAGTGCTCCCTGCACCTCCCTAGCCCTTCCATTCTGTGACTCGCTCCATCGTTCCCATTGTGGACCCGCTGCTGTCCTGTCTCCATCTGCTCCCCCCCTTCCGTTTGGCTGTGCTGGTTCGCCTGCACCCCAGGGCTGTCTGTGTGCCACCGCTATACCATCTGTACCCTTGGGGTTCGTTTCAATGATCCACCCCCTGGTCAGCTGTTAGCTGCTATCCAACACCTGTACTGGGGATCCCCGTGGACCCCTGCACCCCTTACTCAGCCGGTTCCCTGCCAGTGTCCATGCTCAGCCCCCACTCCACCCCCATGCTGCCTCCATGACTGTTTGCAATTGGGGTTCCCTTGCTCATGCCACCTGGCATCCCTGTGTTGGGGGGAGGCACCATCAACTGTCCGCGACTTGGGGCTTGCTTCCCTCGCTGGCTGTGCAGTACCATCCGGGACCAGTTGTCTTGGTGTTGGGACCTGCCTCTGCCCTCCCCACTGTCTTCCTCAGATTTGTGGCTCATCCAAAGTGACCCTGCCCTATCACCGTGTGGACCCCTTTCTGTACAGTGGACTGTGTTGCTGTTGGGTGCCCCATGCCGCCTGTGCTGTCCCTGGGGTGTTGGGTGCCTGCTCCCGTGTCTGGCTCTGTTCCGGCCCCAGGCCCCTCCTGTTTTGTTGCCCATTGTTGGCCTCCACCCCCACCCCCTGTGTCCTTGCCACTGTCTCTTGGGCTGCCCAGTGTGGTGTTCCCCATTCCCCCTTGTGTGCCCCTGTGTGCTTCCCCCTTGCTCCCTTTCCCGTTAACCTGTGCGTGTGCTCGCCAACGTGTGTGTGGTTTGTATTCATCTCTGTCCATGGCTTCCTTCTCCCTGTTGTGTGTGTGGGGCTTGGCTGCTCATCTCCCTCTTCCCCCTCCCTTCCTGTTTCCCTCACTTGGGCAGGGCCTTGTGGTGCTTTGGGTTTCCTTTGCCCTCAGTCGGCCATGTCTGTGTCCTGTCCCACCCTGGTGGCTTCTGGGGGTTCTTGCCATGGTCTGGGATTGGTGTCACGTCTGTTGCGCTATCCCAGATCACAGCCTGGCTGTCTGTTTCCTTGCCGTGGTCCTATCCCGCTCCTGTCATGTCTGTTTGGGGCCTGTTGGAACCACGGGGCGGGGCTGGGCAGCTAGCCATGGTTGTGGATCGACTGTGGCGACCCGGGAGCGCATGACGTCTGAAATTACCCTAACACTGATAAAATGGGTGTTATATTTTATTATATATGTTGCAGGGCTGCAGGTGTGTTCTATGGGTGCCCTGCAACATCTACAATAAAATGTAACACCCATTTTATCAGTGTTAGTGTGTCTCTGTGAATAGGGCATATTAGGGATGGGTGAACAGATTGCGGTTTGGGTTCAGCCGTTTGGTTCAGCTGCATTCAGTTCGTCCGTTTGGTTCGGCTGCGTTCGGTTCGGCTGCGTTCGGTTCGGCAGTTCGACTAGTTCGCCGAGTTCGGGTTCGGCTGTTCAGTTCGGCCGTTCGGTTAGGTGTTCGGGCTGTTCCGTTCGGCCGTTCAGCTGTTCGGGAAATGTTGTTATGGGTGGTTTTTTTGTTTTTTATATGGTTTTTAATTGGGTTTTATATGGTTTTCTTTGTTTTTTTTGTTTTTATATGACTTTTTAAAATTTTTAATCTAATATGATATATAGTTATCTACACTAAATCTAACTGCTATTAACTATTCTAAATGCTATGAACTAAATGGATTATCTAATAAATACACAGACCTACTCCTACAAACACTAAAACTAAACACTATATCACTAAGCTAACTCCTACAACTCTCTTCTATCTATCTATCCCATCTCCATCTCCATCTCCATCTCCATCTATATATGGATATATATACATCCCATATATATGGGATGGGGGGAATCACAAACAGAAGAGGAGTCTGTAGTGAAATACATACATTATATACTCAATGAGTCTGTACATTGCATAACACAAGGTTTCAGTTTATGGTTTAAGTTTCATTTCATTACAAAACTGAAATGAAACTTAAAGCAATCTAAAAATCCTACTCAACGCCTGCTGTTCAGGAACAGTGACTAGCTCAGAAGGTGTTGGGAAGAGGGGAGGCAGATAATTAGTTTCGTTTCTTGCAAGTCTCTCCACCCCTGGTGCCTGGAAGTCTGCTTCTCAGTTACTGACACCTCCCTGTCATGTTTGACCTTCCAGTGAACCTTTTTTTGCCACCCGAACTCATCCGAAAGCGATCCGAACTGACCGAACTGTTCGGCCATTTCGCCGTTCTGTGTTCGGTTTGTTCTGTATGTTCGCATTCGTGTTCGGTCGTCCGAACAGGCTGAGTTCGGGCCGAACTCCGAACTGCCGAACCGCGTTCACCCATCCCTAGGACCTATGGCAGGGGTGAGGAATCTTTTCTGCCCCGGGGGCCACATTGAATATTAGTATGAGCTCCAAGGGCCATATAGAGGTTGGGAGTTGGAGTGCTTAACGGGTGTATTTAGGAAAAGGAGGGTTCAGAATGTGGATCTGTCCCCTACCCTTGTGTGCATGTCCTCCTCTCTGCCCCATTATCCTGAGCTCAGTTTTTCAGTGCTTGTGGGTAGAGATTGGATCCAGGCGCCAAATCCAGGTACTGGAAAGGGGCCACATAAGAACTTGCCGAGGGCCGCGTTTGGCCCCCAGGCTTGAAATTCCCCACCTCTGGACTATGGACTTAACCCTGCACCCACTGAAGCCAATGGGAGTTTTTAGAGGTGGGCGTCCAGAAGAAATTATGGATCTGGGTCCATATTATGAATCTGGATGTTAGGCTGTTTTCACATGTGCGGGTGGGAGGGGGTGCCCATGCAAACGCCGCAGCAGGTGCAGGGGGGGATCAGTGGGCACCCATGGGAATGGCACGGACAGTGGGACGGGGTGCGTACACGCTCCCATGCTCCACCCACCTCCACCCATCACCCATGCATGGAGCAACGGACACCAATGCCTGATGTTCCATGCATGGAGGTGGGTGGAGATCTGTAGAAACGCACCCACCGTGCCGCCCACCCATCTCCCCATGCACATGCACTCATTAGAAAAGGACCTTAAATTCTGGATTTGATTACAGATTTGTATTACGGTTCCATGTTTAAATCAATTTTAAAAAGTGAAGGAAAAAAATGGGGATTTTCGGTCATTTTGGAAAAGGCTGCGCACTGCAGGCACAGAATGGTTCTGATGGCCATTTTGCACATGCACAGTTTTGCCCGTTACAAGCAGTTACAGATTCATCCGAAGCCATGACGCCCATCTGTAGGAGTTTTATCATGAATATAATGGGAGCAGGATAGACCTTCCATGAACCAAAAGAGATCGATGCTTGTTACAATTAGTAGTAATAGTAGTAGTAGTAGTAATATTGTGTTAGTAGTAGTAGTAGTAGTAGTAATATTGTGTTCTATTAGAAGGCCCAGTCATTCTATGGGGATCTTATTATGTAGGTATTATGTAAACATACGTGAAAAAAAATTGATGTATATACAAAGAGGATACTTTCCCAACATTACATTTCTTGAAATGAATTAATATAATCACTTCATTCACCTATCTGATCCTTTCCTTTCAAGTTTTTACCCTTCTTAGTTGTTAAGCTTGTATAGAAGGTCCTGTTTCATCCTATCCATTTGTATGAGACCCACTATAAGGTTTAGTGCTGAAACCAATATCAGGTTCTGTAATTCTGGATATTATTCATATTTTTGAATAGTGCTCTTGAGTACCCAAATTAATATTCACTCATTTTCCAATGTTTTCTCTCTAGTAATCCCCCCCCCCCCCTTTGGTTATTTGATCAAATATTGGGTAAAATATCCAAACAAACATGACCAAAAACCAACAGAAAACCTTGAAGCGAACCTCTGAATGGAGCAACACAAATAGGCATACCCACTTTGCCAGACCTGAATCAAAGTAGGTGAATTCAACTAATATGATGTTCGCATTGAATATTAGTTTCAGCACTAATAAGGATCTCTGCTGAAGTCTAGTAAGTAAGTATGTATGTATTGGTTTGGCTTTCGCCATGCACTAGGGATTGGAATTTTGGTTTCAGATAAAACCAAAAGTACTTGAAAATGGCCATTTCAGATTAATCTGAAATTTCGGTTCTTTTTTGGTTTCTGTACTATCAGATCTTTTGCATTGATTTTTGTACCAGATTTTTAACACTGCGGTTTGTCCCCCATTGAAAAAACGCAATGTTAAAAATCTGGTACAAAAATCAATGCAAAATATCCGATAGTACCGAAACCGAAAAAGAACCGAAATTCATGAGAACCGAAACCAAAATTGACCAAAACCGAAATTTTGCCCAGCGTTCCATCCCTACCATGCACCATACACAATACAACAAACAAACAACAACACAGTACATTTTAAAATACACTTCATAAAATAATACTTTTTTTTTTTTTTTACCAAGCTTGTTCCCCCACTTATAAAAACCTAGCCCTATCTGGCTTCCATACAACGAATACTTCACCCCAAGGGTGATAAAAGTCTTGCCGTTCTCAGGGCTTATATGGCAAATGCTCAACCCTTAAATGATAGTGCCTTGCCCTTCTTGGGGCTAACATATGACAAATGTTTGACCCTGAATGGTAATACATAATGGAGCCTACATGCAGCAAATGCTCAACCCCTGAATATTAAGTGCCTCACACTTCTTGGGATTTACGTGCGGCTAATGCTTGGTCACTGATTGATAAATGCTTCACCCTATATAGGACTTGCATGCGGCAAATGCTTGACCCCTGAATGGGCAATACCTCACCCTTCTCAGGGTTTATATGCGGCCAATGCTCAGCCCCTAAATTAATTTATTATTATTATTATTATTATTAGCATTTATATAGCGCCAGCGATATGCCTGGCACTTTACAAAAAACAAGATAGACACGGTCCCTACCCAAGAGCTTACAATCTAAAGACAGGGGGAGGGGAGACAGGGAAGAAGGAGCAGAGGGAGAGACAAGGGATGCGACATTCATGAGGATGCGAGAACTCAGGTACATGTTCTTGGCTTGATTACAGTAAATAAATTTACTGTAAATATATTTAATTAACATTAAAATGTTAAATGCCTCACCCTTCTCGAGGTGTACATATGGCTAATGCTTGGCCCCTGAATGATAAATGCCTTGCCCTTTGCAAGCTAACATAACAGCCAATGCTAAGTCCCAGAATGGCAAATAGACCTGGGGTTAATATGTGGCAAATGCTTATCCCCTAGATGGGAACTGCCTAGCCCCTCTCAGGGCTTGCATGTGACAAATGCTTGGCCCCTAAGAGATAAATGCTTTTCCCTTCACAGTACTTACATACATTATTACTTAACCTCTGATTTCCTGATTATTTCTTCCTTAAGGGCAAAAATGGCAGTCCTTTTTATCAGATTAAAATCTTTTTGTAATAACAACCAGATTAGTTTCTCACAGTTGGATAAGTGCTTAACACTTAACAAAGAGGGGGAAAGATACAACTCTAATTCTGGCGTATTAGTGACAGTCAAAAACATAATGCAATGTATCCTTTCTTACAGCTGCTCCACAACTGCATAATACATAAAAAATAATAAATGACATAAAATCTGCATCACCCAGTTTGTTACCTAGTCCCCATTTATTCCAGGAGATCACTGAAACAGATGCATTGTTTGCCATGATCAATTAGTCATTGTGGATTAATGACCTCTATTGAGTTTCCCAATTGAGTCCGTACCACTAGCTTCTTTTTAGCAGATAAACCTCGAGATTGCTTGTCCTTATTGCAGGGAGTATTAGATCCCCCTACAGTAGCTAAACTGGAAACCTGGTCTAGGTTAACTGCACTATTGTAGTGCAAGTCTTCTGAGGGAAGTACACCAACTACCACATTGGAAAGCATTGGAGTCTTCCTTCCCCGGTAGTCTAGAACATGAACCCGTTTAACTTGATCCGTCCCCAGTTCTTCAGGTGCCAGTTCTCTAGATGCCTGCCAATCGGCATCAGATCAAGGTTTATAGTCTTGGGATGGAATCAGTGGGGGAGCTAGTACACCTTCCACAATGATAGGAGCACTTCTCCCATCGTTGTTTGGGCGAGTAACCTGAACTAATGGGTCCAGTGGCGTAACCAAAGTACCAAAATGGCTACTAGCATAACTTGAATTGACCCTAACTGCTCTATAATCTCAGTCTGTACTTCAATGGGTAATAACCTGATAACAGATATCAAAGCCTTCTCCTTGGCATCATTCACGTCCTCCTCCTGTGGCTCTTGCCTCACAGGCTCTGGGCATCAGGTGTGCATAGGAAATCCATGTTCTTAAATCAGTTTCCTTACATATTGTTCATTAATTTCCACCAAGTTGATAGTTAGATTAGCCAACTCTGCTTCCTCCTCTGGAAGCTTATTTTCATGATCACATATCTCTTGTTCTTGCAGGGATCCTACCATATTAGATGGACTACCTAGGTTAATCAAATCGGGGGGTGGGAGGGGAGAGTTTTGTTCTGTTTGGCCCTCAAATGGTTTGTTTCCAATTTTAACAATAGAAAAAGATGGCAAATTTCTATAACATTTGCTTACTAGAATGCCCAATCTTTCAAACTAGGGTTTAAGGTCATATATCTTTTGAGTAACCAAATCTGACTTAAAATCACTATTGCCCTAGCTCTAATATAATTATAGAATAAATATTTGACACCCTGGATATCTGTGGATGCTATTAATTTGAACGTCACCTTTTTAATCATCCATAAAAGATGTTTAGTACGCTCTGCCTGATTCAGAAATCCCTTAGGCTTAGGGTAATTGATAAAGGCCAATTGTGCTGGAATTAACTGGAGGTTCCAATTCTCAGCAGATAACTGTACCCTATAGTTGGGACCTAAATGATGGTCCTTCCTTGGTTTTTGTGAAGTTACAGAGGCCCATGGATCCTGGATAGTGGGGACATCATTCTGCATGGTTTGAATAGAGTCACTGCTCCTTTTACTTCCTTCCTGTGCAGATACATATAAGGGGTCCCTGCACCTCTTTATCAGCCAGGGGAACGCTAGCCACAATTTTACCTTTCCTAAGCTTGGATCTTTTTTATTTCATTTTCTCTCTCCCCTGTTTTACCTGGAAGCTGGAACAATTTCTGAGAATTCATATGCCATTTGGTGCTAAGCCTTATCGTTTGACCTGACCTTCCAGTTTTGATGTTTTTACTTTTCTTCCCCATGCTAGGTTTTTCTTTCAATTTGTCCCTTTTCTGTGATGGGGGCTCCTCCTTAGCTGTTGGTAGAGAACTGATGATCTGATCCTTCCTTTGCTCATTAGATGATATAGCACCTCGGGGTCTTGTTGAGGTCCCCTCTCCTCCTTTCTTAGCCATAGGCTCCCTGGCAAGTAACACAGAGTTAATCAAAGTTGATAGTAAGGCATTAATATCTAATTGGAGACCATGTAGCAACTTAATATCCTTAAAGATAATCACTATTAGACGGCTTGTTATTATACATTGGGATCCCCACAATTCTCCTATGGACTGGTTGAAAGGCCCAGCAAGCACTGGATCAGAACCATCCTTCTTTTCAGAGGAGGATGAATGCAGGGAATAACTTACTCCAACATCCATCTTTTTTGAGAAGGGGTCCTCAAAAGGGAATTTCCTAGTTAGTGACTGAGATTCAGATGAATTATACATTTCACCTTGACTTTCTGCTTCCTTCTTTTTGGAGGAAGATGAAAGTGAGGAATAACCTACCCCAACATCCTTCTTTGCTGAGGAGGGATCCTCAAAGAGGGATTCCTTAGTTGGTGGCTGGAATCGAGATAAGTTATTTATTTCACCTTGGCTTTCTGCCATACCCTCTTGTTCCCCAAATACTCGTGCAGAATAGGGGACCTCAACCTCCCCCACCTTTTTTGTCTCAAAATTGGAGGAAAAATAACTAGTAATCCTGGATTGTCCTACTGCCAACGCTGAAGTTGGATTACTAGTAACCAGCATAGCTAATTGCTTAATATTGCTCCTGGTATGGACCATTGCTTAAGACTGGCAGAAAATATACTACCTAGTAGTAACCCTAATCCCAGGGAATACAACAGATTCTAAGCAACAAATCTTGAACAGTGCTTCAACATACTTGAATAATGCAAAAGCTCAACACAGAGTATTGATTATTACACATTATTACTGCCGCATAATAATCTGCATGCCATAAATACATTTGCCCCTAATCAATGAATATGCATTGCTCTACATGGAGCTTGATTTGGCAGATCTTAACTCCTGTGTGAGAAACCCTTAAACAGTTAGTATGCCTTGCTCTTCCCAAAGTTAGCTAGGCAAATCCCGGCTCCTGGACTAGATGACACAATCCCTTAATAGTTGTTATGCCTTGCTTTTCACTGAGCTTGGTTAGGCAATTCTTAACTCCTGGACTGAAATGTTACCCTTATTCAGTTAATGCCTTGTTCTTCCTGTAGCTTGGCTGAGCAGATCTTGGCTTCTAGGCTGAATGAATAATAATAATAAATACATTTTATTCAATTGTGTGACCACAGGTCATAAAGGGAACATAACAGTACAACAAAAAACTAATCAGTCAATTAGAGAGTAGCAATAAATAATGATAATAGTAATAAGTAATAATAAATAAACACTTACAAGCAAACATAAGCATATTAAAGTTAAAAGATTTAAAACACAAAATATTAATCAACAGGAGTACAAAACCATAAAAAAGGAAGTCCCCAAACTTAGCATCGAATACCAGATGTCTAGTAGGGGACACTATACATAAAAAACCAGAACAAACTATCAACTGATTAAACGTTTGCAAAGTTTTAAGGCCAAAGTGGCCATATTTAGCATCATATCGTGCGAGTTAGAGGCCAGACATAACTGAAACAGCTGCAATGAGGAGGAGTGAGGATGGGAAACCAACCAGGGGGTCAGATGGAGATTCCTTAAAAAGGAGGTAAGTGGGCACTGGAATAATATGTGGAGCAAATCCTCCACTTGACCTTGATTACAGCAGCAAACTCTTTCATCATACGGAGTGCCATTTTACCTACCCGCTAACACACAAGAGGGAATAAGATCAAAATGCAACAGCGTCAGAGCCCTTCAAAGATTCTGATCTTCGACTACTCTTAAATAGGGCTCTCAGCCAAAAGAGCTTTTAAGAAACCTGTAGAAGGGGGCACGGCGAAGCAATTGAATAGCTACATGGTCAGACTGGATAGCCAAATCAACTAGCTGCCTCTTTATTATCTGCTTAGCCTTGACAATGGCAAGTGGTTTAAGAAACGCCATAGACAAACCCAGAAAATGCAGATGAGACTCTACCATACTCAACCAGAGTCCGGGGGGAGAACCCCAAGGGGAGGCTTCCTCCAGACACAGGCGATGAAGCCTGTCCTCCCGCATGGCTTCTACCCTAGACCAATAGGTGAGGGGGGGAGCCAAGAGCTTATTTCTCATTGGGAGGGAACCCGACTCCAAACACAGGAGACAGGCTGGGGTACAGGTAGGAACCCCTAATAGAATTCTCAAAAAATAATTCTGTAGGGGCGCAAAAGCAGCCAAAGCACCAAAATTCGGCCCCAAAGAGAGTGCTGGGCTTGGATTTGAGATCAAAAACATTTAAAGCAGGCCATCACAGCCTGCCCCTCATGACAGCGCCAAAAACTCAACAGCCCAATAACTGCTTGTTTCAATTTTAATTTAGCAGCCATGACATGAGATTTCCAGGTACCAGAAGAGTTATATAACAAGCCCAAATAGCTGTAGGCAGACACCTGTTCTAACCTATTTCATCAAGGGACCATTTACGGTGAGTGAGTGGTTTACCGGCAACAAGCACCTTAGATTTATCATAATTAACAGAAAGTCTGGATTCCTTGCAAAACTCGCCGATGGCCACTAACATCCTATCCATACCTAGGACAGAGGGAGATAACAGGACCATGTTGTCAGCATACAAGAGGATGGAGACAGGTCTCAGCCGAAACTTTGCCGGATGGAAGAAATCAACTTCCAGAGCTGCTATGATGCCATTAATAAAAAAGCTAAATAAAAAAGGAGCGAGGACACAGCCCTGCTTAACACCATTTGAGACAGGAATGGGAGGAGAAAGCAAATTCCCAGCTCCAACTTTAACTCTGAGGGAAGTCTGATACTATAGGACATGAACCAGAGAAATCAGCCTTTGGTTGATATTTGTCTTAAACAGCCTGTCCCATAGAATATTCCTATCCACCAGATCGAAAACAGATTTAAGGTCTATTTGTCCAGCAGATGCTTCAGTGTTAGACAGTGGTCCAATGTTGAATAGCCCACCTGGAAACCCGTCTGCTCCTCAGTGAAGAAGTTAGCAGCGGAGGCCCAGTCTTCCAGCTTATTTAGCAAAAATCTAGCATACATTTTAGCAACGACACAAAGAAGACTGATCGGGTGATAGTTCTGGGGGAGATTTATATCCCCCTTTTAAAAGACGGGGACAACAATACTGACATTCCAGCCAGCTGGGACCAGGCCACATTCATTAATGGTAGTAAATAGTTTGGCAAGGATCAGAGACCACCAGTGGGGGGTTTGTTTAAATAGATCCGCTGGAATACCATCTATCCTAGAAGCTTTATGAGACTTAAGTTTACTAAGTAAAGAGCTAATCTCTTCAGGTGAAACCGGGGACCAGGAGGGGGTGTCTCTAAATAGCCAGATCTGGCATTCTATTGAAAATACCTTTAAAATGGAAGTGCCATGCCAACAAATCCGAGAGGGCCGAAGAATACGGAGGTCGAAAGCCCAATTTAACCAATGACCAAAATAACAGAGAATCACCCCTACTAACTGCATCCACAAGAGTTTTCCAGGCATTATGCTGGAAAAACAACTTCTTTTCCTTAACAAGTTTCTTATAAAGGCACTTAGCCTCCGTGTACTGGGTTAAATTAACTGAGTTCAGAGTGTGCTTGAATGATCTTGCACATTGTCTAAGAAGGGTACGTTGTCTAAGGCAGTCCTCATCAAACCACCTCAGGGGCAAGGGCAGGGGCTGCATAGATAGAGACTGAGTAAGATTCTTAGATAATCTGTCATGAAACAGCCCCACTAGGTCACCAAACGTCCCAAGAATTAACACTGGGTCATCCTGCCCAAGTTCAAAAAAGGACTGTACCAATTTACAGAAAGAATCCTGTAAATAAAGATCAGTGCACACCTTCTCTGTCTTAGTGGTTCAATGGATTCAGGGGCATACTATACTTTGCCCATCCACCGAGGAGGAAGTTAAACAGGCAGATTCCAAGGGGCTGCTCAACGGGAGAGAATAAATCAGTAAAATGGGAAGATGGTCACTATATCCGAGGCTGAATGAATATCTTTTACTGATATACACCTTGCTGTTTTAGGTAGATTGTACACTTCGCTATTCTACAAGAACAAAAGCAGGCCCCAGGCCTCCTCCAAGGGCCTGCACTAATAATGTGATGGTGTGACAACATCACCCCTTTCTGCTCCGCCAGCTTTGCAATGTCTATCAAGGCTGAAGTCCAGAATCACTAGAGGACGAAGCTTCAATTTTGGTCACTCAATTCTCACCCAAGGGAAAATTAGGCTAGCAACCTTGGACCCTTCTCCACTATTAGCTGTAGACTAGCGCCATCACTGCTGCTGTTGAGAAGGGTGCTTCCACTGCCATCTGAGGAAACTGTGGCAGAAAGGGAGGACTCCTTGCACCTCAATGGCCACCAAACGGCCTACGCCCTTTGGTCATCGCCCAGGGGCTACTGCCCCTGGCATCTTGCAACTCTTTTAACTGGGATAGAGGGAGGGAAGAGATGATCCAGTCAGGTGGACCCAATAATCTCTTGCTAGTAACCCCCAAGCAACACACAGCCCCAGCCCCCGTGCTGAAGTCTATAGGCAATACCGTAGTACAAATAATCAGTCACAAAAAATTAATTCTCACATCATCTGTGAGGTAGGAAGGTACAGATTCTGTAGCCTTTTTTAAAAGGTGAGAAATGGACACGTGGAGCAATCTTTTTGACCTAAACAGAAGTACAACAAAACCTGTGCCAGTGCACAGCTCTGCTCTTATACCAACATTTATTATTTTATTTATTTATTTCAGAATGTTTATATCCCTCTCCCTCTTGCTCACAATGGCAGCTTGGGGTGGCTCACAACAGAATCCAAGGAATAAAACAATTAAATAATAAAATCAACTACATAAAAGTTATAAAACAAACATTAAAAGGTGGAACCAACCCCCCCCTCCTGTCCCCTTCCCACCCTACCCGTCTCCCTCCACAAAGGCCTGGAGGAACAGCCATGTCTTACACTGTTTCTGGAAAGAGGGGAGGTTTGGGGTCAGGCGGGCCTCCGTCGGGAGGGAATTCCACAGCCTAGAAGTGGCCACTGAGAACGCCCTCCCCATCATCACCACCTGGGAAACCCGGGGGACTTCGAATCGGGCGTCCCCGGCCAACTGCAGGGGCCATATTAAAGCCCACAGCATGAGGCGGTCCCACAGGTAGGTGGGGCCCAGGCCGTTTAGGGCTTTATAGGTCAACACCAACACCTTGAATCAGGCCCAGAAGACAACAGGCAGCCAGTGCAGAGAACGGAGCATTGGTGTAATATGCTCACAATGACCCGTTCCTGTAAAGAGGCAGACCGCCACATTCTGCACTACAGTGTGTCTGAACCTTGGCCAGCAGGGACTCCATGTAGGAGACAGAGTTAAGTCCTTTGTGTCTTTTCAGTTTTTTACTTTCCTGCTGAGATGTCCAATAAAGTTGTTGATTATGGTGTTGAATCCTTGTCCAGTCTACTACAAAGTTGAGAGCTGCCAATGTAGCCTATTGGTTAAGATGTAAGGCTTAGACCTGAAAGTCCAGGGTTCAAATCTTGTCTTATCCATAAACTCGTTGGGTGGCCTTGGGGAAGTTGCTACCTTTCAGCCACAGTTTTCCTTCTGTAAAATCGGAATAATAATTTTTGTTGGGTTGTTGTGAGGGTAAACTAGATGAGAACTGTAAAGCTCCCTGAACACTGAAAATGCCAAATAAAAATAATAATAATTGGACTGAGTCTGTGACACCAAACAATTACCAAGTAAGGCATATGAAGCTACGCTGTGAGTCACAACTATGAGAAGTCTCACCAAGGTCCCTGCATGAACTAACCCTCAATCAAGAACCAGGCTATAAAAGAGCCTATGAGGCTCTCTACACTGACCCACAACTTTGCAAAAGCCCTTTGCAGTTCTAAAGATGCCTCTACAGACATTATCGACAAGGGCTGGATGTGAACTAGCGACCTAAAACATGGATGCTTCTTTAGTGGATCAGCATTCCAGATTCACTGATCAGGTTTTTAGTATATTGTTTATAATACGGTTCTGAAACTGTTGCTATAAGATTAGGAGAAAATGGTGCAAGCATTCCTCCAATATTAGCATCATGAAGTAAATAATTCAGCAAGAAAAGAAAACGTGAGTCTTTTCTATTCAACACACACACACTATAACATCTTCCACTATTGAGTGGCTATTAAGATTGCTGAATTTTCTCATTTGATAGACTTTATTACATGTGTAGCAAGATTAGGAGATCTGCCAGTAATGGACTGGGAAATTAATATTTTATCATCCCGAGTGGAAATGTGCTTTTATCTGGTGATCTACAAATGATGTTTTGAAGCCACAAACCTCAACATAACATACACATATATTACAATCGAACTGCAATGAAAGTATATGTCCCATTTCTAGAGGAGATTTTAAAGCCATTTTTTTCTCATGCTGTATTCCTGACTTTTAATTCCTTTATCACCACAGATCAAGAGTACTTGGGAGACAAGCAGATAATAAAATAATAATAATAATAAATTTAGACACCTGTGGTGGATTCAGAGGGGGTGCTAAGAGCGCTGAAGCTCCACCATTCATAGGCATCAACTACAGCCCCCTCAAATGCTCAGGACTGCAAAGAACTCTCCAAAGGCTCATTTGCAATTCAGCTTCATCAGCAGCCAGATCAAAACGGGAGTGTAAGAGTGCTTAAGGCAGAGCAGGCAACACCCTGAAACCCCACCCACTGTCTGTGAGTTGATTGATTTAGGGTGTTTTCAAATGAGATGCTACCCCACATACCCACTGGCCACACAGGAGCCATGGAGCCAACCACTCATCTGAAGGTGTAGCACCCGGATGCACGTTCCTGTAAGCCTCGGAGCACCGACTCATGGCCACGCATAGAGCACTGCCGGGAAATCTGGAGTGCTCTTTGTGGGGCAAGTCAAATAGCTCTGTGGCAATGGGCGGTCACAGATACCCTGCCCGTATGAACGGTGGCAGCCAGCCATGCCATCAAACAGGTCCACCAGTCATAGGCACTGTGGACAGGGAAGCAGCCACTGCAAGTGACAAGAACTAGCTGGGAGTGCTGGGGAGCTCGGGTTCCCCAGTGCTCACTCTGGGAATATGTCACTTGCAAAGGCCAGCCCAGTGTGCTTTCCCCTCCCCCATGGTCTGTGGCAGGGGGGCTGCATGGGGGCTGCCTCTGTGGTCATGGTAGCCACCCTGGGAGCTGCCCATTTGAATTGACTCCACCTGCATGAGTGCTTCATAGTAGAGCCACACTGTGGCCATGTCCCCCACCCCCATCACCTTGCTTGTTTTAAAACACTCTTAACCCGTGCTAAGTAGGGATGGACGAACAGAACGGAGTTCGGAAATTCGGTTCAGTTCAGTTCAGTTTGAAATTCGAGCTCGGTTCGGAAGTTCAGTTCGGTCGACCGAACAGACCGAGTTCGGTTGAATTCCAAACCAAGTTCGGCCATTCAAAACCAGGTTTTTTGGTGTGTGTTGCCACTAGGGATGGGCGAACAGAATGGAGTTCAGAAATTGGGTTGGGTTCAGTTCAAAATTCAAGTTCGGTTCAGAAGTTCAGTTCGGTCAACCAAACAAACCGAGTTTGGTCCGAACTCCGAACTTCCGAACCGCGTTCGCCCATCCCTAGTGCTAAGAGCCAGTGTGGTATAGTGAATTAATAGGCTGATTGAAGCATTATGCATTATAGAACCAAGAGAATATTATATACATCTATAACTACGGAAAGGATACTATGAGTTTCCTATGTGCTTTATGCTTTATAGTAATTTTAGTTTAGGAATATTGAAAATGCATATCATGAGAGACAGGCTGGCAAGAGGAGAAGGAAATAAGAGAAATATACTGACAGGGATATATTCTTGTCATCTAGCAAAAACAGAACTAGTAAAGAACTGACCGTTCCCAGAACTTAGCTGCAAAGTAAATAATAAGCAGAGAAAAGGTTGCAGTTAAGAACTAAGCAATGCAATGAGAAAGGATGGCCTGGTCAGACAATAAGACACCTCAGAGGAAGGGTATGGGCAAATCATGGCCAAGGGTCAGGCCTCCCATCTGGAGGGAGGGGTAGGCAGGATCCAACAGGTCAGGACAGTCCATTATAACAGTGAATAAGCAGAAAGTACCCCAAATCTGAATAGCCAGTGGGAGAACCATCCAGGCTTAGCACTGACAACTCCATACTCTGGATAATCATAAGGCAGTCACTGGATAAAAAGGCCAGCCCTAGACAGGATCAGTGTCCTGCATGGTACCCTCTGACCAGCTACTTAGGTAGCTGCCAGTTGATCGGTGCTTGACCCTTTCCAACGCTCTCAAAGGCTGTGAAAAGCCAAGACTCCAGCAGCCAGGTTCCTAGATAGACCTCGATCGGGCCCCCGCCCTGCCTCTCCTCTCAAGACCAGACCTGAGACCTCTGACGTGTAAGAACACATATATATGTAACTGTGTGTGTGTGCTTGCTGTTAGAATAGGTGAAGGTTACTGCTATATACAAGTGTATTTACAAACTTAGTTAAGGCAGATTCATACCAAGCAAACTTTAACAAACCTAGAAATTGTGTGTTAAGGCT
This sequence comes from Sphenodon punctatus, assembly GCA_003113815.1. NCBI lineage: Eukaryota > Metazoa > Chordata > Lepidosauria > Sphenodontia > Sphenodontidae > Sphenodon > Sphenodon punctatus. The sequence goes on along the minus strand of QEPC01010291.1, from coordinate 5,693,539 downwards.
CCTGCCTTAACTTCCACACCATGTAAGCAGTAAACATGTTGTATGGCTTCGCATACTGTGCTCGCTTACAACTTAGGCTCCATGCACCCACACTTTGCCTTGGTCTTTCAGCTCCAATCCTCTTCCTTTGCAGGTTGGGGGCAACACTAAAGCTGAGCAGAATGCTATGTAAGTGTTTAATAAGAATTTGGGTACACGTTGACATTAAATGCATGTAAAGGCCAATGGAAGGAATGGAGGAAACATTAATCCTAATTTGGAATTAAATTATATCTCATCAAGTGTTTCTGAAATAATACAATGGAGATGCATCTTTGGGAGTGGGGGGCGGAAGAGGATGTGGACTAACAAAGGCAGCAGGGAGAGACGGTGGAATGACAGGGAGAAGGAAATAAGGATGAAGTATAGGAGGAAGGAACTTGGTGGAATAATAAAAAAATTAGTTAGTTTTATTCAGGCTTAGTCATAGGCCATTGGCATTTGGGCAAATTAAACATACATATCATATCACATATAAATAAACAATTAAACCACAAATGTAAATGCATAATACACAAATTAATAAAATCACAAATTAATAAACAAGAACAATGCTAGTGAAAGCCCTTGTATCAATAAACCAGCCATACAATTTACAAAAGCACTTTAAATCAAGGGATCATTCCATTAAGGCCTCCTTTTCTTCTCTAGAACCTACCAAAGGAGCACATATCATGCTTTTTTATTTTAGATCGAACTATTTCAATTGGTTTATTTTTAAGCTTGAACAAAGTCATTACCAAGAAGAATAAAACCCAGGATACATAGACATAAACAGAACCCCTTCCATAGCCAGATGGATCCTGGCTTCCACTTGCAATTTTATAAAGATCAGCTCTGCGTAACCAGGTCGAGGGGATCCTTGCCACAGATCATCCTAGACCCTGTGCTAATGTCATTCACCCACCTAACTTGTATTTTCCCCACATGGGGCGACCACCAGCCATAATTACTCTGCTCCACCTACAGCCCCTCCCACTCACCATTTAGTCCCCCTCCTTGCACTGGTTCTCTAACCGCTTCTGCCGCCAAATAATTGCCATTTTGGCAAATGCCGCTGTTCGCCTAGTAGCTTCCGTATCCCCTGGTCCCATCAACTTCTTCAAGACCATATTCTCAGGGCCTTGCACAAATCCCCCTAAATGCCTAGATCTTAATCCCTCAAAAAAGGGGCATCTTAGTAAAATATGCCCCACCGTATCAGGAGTACCCATATTACAAAGTTCGCACACTCTCCCTTCCCTAAGCGTACCTTTGTATCGACCATCCAGAAGGGCTGAGGGGAAAGAGTTGCATCGCAGCCTGGTAAACGCCACCCGCCCAGCAGCATCCACCCAGGTATATAAATAACCTCCTCTAGGCTTCAACGGATTTGGAGGGAGATAATCGGGGGCAACACGTTGAACTTTAAGTAAGGGCCTCTCTAGTTGTAAAGCCTGGTCCCCCAATCTAACCTGGACCATCTTCTTAAATCTGGCCATGCCCACTGCAAGCAAAACTTCCCGAGAGAAGCCCAACCGATGGATTTCCATTTCTACTGTCTCAATCCAGTAATCTAATAGGCCCATCTGCCGGGCCAAACTGAGCAGGGAATTCTCATGTTGACTCATTGTTACCAATTTGGCCCAGTAATTGGCAACAGATTGTAGTGCTAACATGCGCACCGGCAAGCTCCCAGTTTCCACACGCACCAGCACCTGCGGAGAGCTCTTTGGTAGTCCCAAAAGGGCAGCTAGAAATCCATTTTGGATGACTTCCAGGCTCCCCAAGCACTCTGGGGCCCAAACTGGAGCCGCATACAGTGCTTGGTTGATGACCTTGGCCTGGAACAGCCTCAAAGCAGGGCCAATCAATTTCCCCCCTTGCCCAAAAAAGAATTTTAGAATGGCCGCACCTGATTTCTTGGCCTGGGTTTTCACCGACTCAAGATGTAGCTTCCACCCGGGTGTTGAGGCAAATAAAACCCCAAGATATTTGAAAGAGGGAACCTGTTCAATAAGCCTCCCTTTAATATTCCACAGAGACACTGTCCTGATCTTCCGAGCTCCCACAATAAGTACCTTTGTTTTATTATAATTAATTCTTAGCCCTTCAATATCACAAAATTCCCCAAATTAGTGGAGCAATCTCTTAATCCCCACTCTTATTTGTGATAATAAGACAGTGTCATCTGCATATAAGATGACTGGGAGTCGCCTTAGCCCAATTAATGGGGCATGGCCGTCCACCTCTTTCATATAGGAAACTGCCCTGTTCAAATAAAGATTGAACAGTGCTGGGGCCAAGAGACAGCCCTGGCGGACCCCACATTCCACCGGGATTTCCCTGGAAAGCAACCTCTGGCTTCCATATCTCACACACATCGTGTTCCCGGTATGAATTTTCATCATTAGGAAGAGGAGTCTTGGGTCAATGGAGGAGGCCCTCAGCCCGGCCCAGAGACGCTCTCTAGGCACAGAGTCGAAGGCCTTCTCCAGGTCCACAAAACAAAGAAATAGGCTCCCCTGTCTCCTGGTTAATGATGACAGCAGGAGGATGTGGTCTAGGGTAGCCCTACCCTCACAGAACCCTATTTGTTCGGGCTCAATTGCCCCTGACTCAACTATCCACCATTTCAGTTTATCCAGGAGGAATCTTGTATACATCTTTCGAATGATGCTAAGTAAGCTAATCGGCCGATAGTTATTAACCAGCGACCTCTCCCCTTTTTTAAAAATGGGGACCAATGTGCTTTGTAACCATGAGACTGGTATCTCCCCAGAAGAATTTATGGCCATGAAGATAGGGGCCAAAAATGTGGCCCACCAACCTGCATGCGCTTTGATTAAATCCGCCGGCATGTAATCTGGTCCTGGTGCTTTGCCTACTTTAAGCAGACCTATTAAGGTTTTTACCTCCTCCACTGAGACAGGCGGCCAGCTTGCAAATCTATTAATTGGGGCCATTTGTATATTTTGGGGAATTCTGGAGGCACCCGAGAAGAGGTTTAGATAAAATTGTTCCCATTCCTCTACGGGAATGTCCTGTGAATATACCACATCCTCTTTCCACTGCAGGGAACGTATCAGTCTCCAAAATTTAACACTATCCTTTTTCTCGGTAGCCAATAACGAATCAGTCCAGAGGGCCTTTTGATATACTAATTTTTTCCCCTGCAATAAAGACCTGTAATATGTACGGTGTAGCTGAACCATAAGACGAATCTCAGGCAGAGCGGCAGATCTTAACCCCTTCGTTAACCTCCAAAGCAAAGCCCTGGCAGCCCTACATTCTGCATCGAACCAGCCCTTCGATGACCCTTTTTTATCACTCACTTCCTTAACCGGCCCCCTCACAGTCAATGCTGGGACCAAAGCATTTATCACTTTATTATAACGGCTCACCACCTCAGGTGCCTGTAAATCCTGTACATTAGTCAAAGAGGCAATTGACGGGGAGTTGATAAACCCCTCAAAAGCCCCCAAAAGGGCCTCCGTGCCCTTTGGCCTAATAATTTGATTTTCGAACGGGGCCAACGGTCGAGATGGAACATGGCCTAGGGGATCCCCTAGCCTTCCCTCCAACAGTGTCAGATCTAACCGGACAGGTAAATGAACAGTATCGGGTCTCAATAAGACCTGTAAGCCCTGGATATGTCTGAAAGCCGGGCGAGAGATCAAAAAATAGTCAATCAGACTAGACCCTGCAAATGAATGAAAGGTATAATTTCCTTCCATATCACCTTTTACTCGACCATTAACAATCACTAAATCCAGCATTTGAATAAGGTCCTCCATCTCCACCGCACCTACCCCCCTAATAGTGTCCAATGAGTGGCGGAGCGGCATAGGCAGGGAGTACAATGATTCCTCCAAATGAAACCCGGCCAAATCATCCGCTGGCATCCCCAACCTGACATTAAAGTCTCCAGCAAGGAGTAGCCACGCCCCCGGGAATTCCCTCATGGCCTTGGTAACTAAGTTGTTTATTGTTGGCCAAATCTCCCCAAGATAGTATGGGGATTTAATCGAAGGAATATACACATTACCGAGGATCAATTCAATCCCAACAGGACACAAAATATAAAGAAGCATGAAATTTGATTTGAACCTGTCCAGAAATTTACATTTAAACCCTCTATTCCAGGCAGCCAAGATGGCCAGGCCCCCACTAGGCCTACCCCCCCTGGTAGAACAAGTGGCTGGAATACAATAACTGTCAAAACCAGCCACATTTATAGTGTCGGTCGGTATCACTATCCATGTCTCTTGCAACAAAAGAATATCATGCTTCCTCAAAAAAGGGAGGAAGTTATCCTCAAGGCAACGTGACCTCCATCCGGCCAAATTCCATGATAACATGGCCCCCACCTTTGTCCCATCCTTCCTGTCCCTACCTAAATCACCCACCTCCCTCACCTGAGGGGGCATACCCACTCTTCCTGATGTTAAGATGGCTTCCTTTGATCCTTCTCCATCCTTCTGTCCCTGAAGGAAAAAAATCCAGGCAGGATGCATGCACTCTCTACCGGAGGGCCATAATCTACAGGCACTGCCTCGTGGGGGGGAGCCTCAGGGCACTCAAGTCCAGCATCTGCCCTCCCAACCCAATAGGGGCCACATTCTGTGTCTCCTTACAGCCCCCCAAGCTACCTAATGCTGATATTAATTCCTCTGAATAGGTCGGCTGAGTTCCCCGCGGATCCAAGGGAACAATCGCCCCCTTAGATAGACTTTTAGAAGGGCTTTGCACATTCCCCAGCTTCACTCTTCCCCTAGGGGTAGAAGCAGCTGACGGGCAACCCTCCCAGGGCATAGGGGAAAGATCGCAAATCATAGAGCCCCCCTGATGTTCTCTAAAACAAGAGTTCACTCTTTCTGTATGCGATCTCGCCTTGGATTTCTGGAGCCGCTCACTCAAATGATCCAGCCGGCCAATGAGAAGATCTGACTCCATTGGGGGGGTCATGCCCCTGCGAGGAGGCCCTCAGAACCTTCATACCCTCCTGGATTCCCCTATTGGCTAAAACCAAATTCCCCCCTTCCCCCAATTGAGGTGAACATTTGGGGGCTTCTGGCATTACACACAGATGGTTATCCAAATTGCCCCCCCCCCTTCCTCCCTGGGATGGGGGCAAACTTGCCATTGAGCCTGCTACCGCCTCTTCTTGTAAGCCATGGGGAATAGTAGTCAAGGCCGGCCCCTCTAGGGCAGGAGGAGAACCTTCATCATGCACCTTCAGAACTCTGGAAACAAAGATGTTCTTTCCTCTTAGAACCTGTTCGCTTCCTAAGATCAGCTCCACAAGGGCTAAGGACTTAAACGTGACCCTAATCAGCCAACGTCTCCTTGTGTTGTATATGTGATCAAGCGACAATATGTCCTTACTAGTAATAGGATCAGGTGAAGTCAAGATCGCCCGTAGATGGTCCGCCACATCATATGGGGTATTCCAATAAGGTAAAAATCCAGAGGCTAAGGGCAATATTGCAAGCACCAGGCAATTTGGGACATATAACATTTTCAGCCGTGCATCATTAATCAGACATTCCTGGGGGCCCAACCACTGGGGCACCATGATCGTATTCTGGCCGCCCGCACAGTGGTTAGAAAGGGGCGGCTGGGTGGGGCCAAGAGCCGGCACCCCTCTGCCATGAGGGAGCCCGATGTCCCTTGGGGGGTCCATCATTTCAGCCCCCAAACTCGAGTCTACTTTCCTTGTCAGGTCTTTAATCTGGGTAAACAGGCATTTTAGGGAATGAGCAGTAGTTAAAGCTAGATCGGCAAGGAGCTCCATTTGTGTAACATCTTTTGAATCTTTATGAAAAACAACTACCGAGGAATCAGGGGCCACCCCAGCCCCCCTATTTAAATTGATATTGGAGACCTCCCAGCTTGATCTATTTCCCTGGGCAGGGTTTGAAATCACCCTAAGTTTGGTAGCAGGCTCTCCCGGGGGCTGAGACAAGCCCCCCTCATCCCCTCGTGGGGCGGCTAGCAGGTCATCGATTTTCCTCTGTTTTGGGCGATTAGACATGGCCACACCTGTACCCAACGCCTCTTTCTGGGTGTGCTTAGGGTTTGGCATGCCACAAACAGCAACTATTATCCTCCTTCTAGCTTTTACTAAAGCTGCCTTCTTAATTGACCCCCCCAATAAGGAGGTAGAGCCCACTTCAATTTCAGATCCACAGGGGCACTCAAGGGAGATCGGCACGTGTCAGTAACCCAGTCCCAACAGACCCCACACCTCACATCTCTCAACTACTATCCCACGGCCCTTGAAGAGCAGCTGCCCACTCCACTCCCGGCAACTCCTAAGGGCGACTCCCAAGGGATATAACCCTTAGACTCTTGCCCTTTGGCTCGCGCTCGTGGCTCATGCTCACAGTTCACCATTAGCTCTTATGTCCTTGTAGGCTAGAAAGGCCCGCCTCCATTCCCCAGCGTCCGCAGCGAGTCCCGTCAAGCAGGTAGGTGAAATCAATTAAGGTGGCTGGGCAGCAGCTCTGCCTTCTGAGCCCTGCTCTCCCCACGCCTCACAGGAGTGAAATTGACCTGGTCTTTTTCTTTTCTCAGGGCGCAGGTCCCGCCTCCGTTCCCCGGCGTCCGCAGCGAGTCCCGTCAAGCAGGTA
>QEPC01010291.1:5648734-5683220 GCA_003113815.1 Sphenodon punctatus | reverse complement strand
CCCCCCTTCCACCCGCGCAGCCTGGACTCGGGGAGGTTTTTTAAAAAAAAAACTTTTTTGCTGGGGCAGTTTTTTTACATTGCAGCCATTTTTAAATGGCTGCAATGCAAAAAAAATCCTGTACCCCGGAATCCGGTACCCGGTCCGGATTACCAGGCCGAATCCGATAATGCCGGTACCCCCGGTACCGGCATTATCGGATACCGGATTCTACCGGTTTCCCACCCCTACTGTTTACAGTTTAACTGTAACTTAAGACCTAAATTTTTAACTCAATTTTTAAAACTTAAGAAGGAAGCATACTTATCTTTACCGTGGGATGTCCTCTGCTGGCTCTCATCCTTGCACTCGCAGCTGCCAGAAACGCCTCCCTCCACCTCGTGTGCTGTCACGTGGTGCCCTTTGGGTGCTGGGTTCATTCATGTTGGTGGTTCTGCAGTGCAATTGGTCTTCCTCTCTGTGCTCTGTCCTCAAAGAAGCCCGGGAAGCATTACTTGCAGTTGCATGCAGTGTCCATGTTGGCATGGATCTCCCTAATCAGGACAAAGACCATGCAGGCTGGAGCGTGATGGATGCAGCACAGGTCTTCTGATTGTGCAGGCCACTGTCCAGATTAGATCATCTTCAGGTCTGTTCAGCGCCTGTACTGGAAATTTGCTCGCTGTTCCTTGCATTGTGCAAACAGATCTATTGTTTTGTTATTGAAGTCTGGAATGTCCCTGACCATGGCTTACTCAATAGACAGCATTGATAGAGCATTCAGATGGTCCTCTGTCATGGTACTTCTCGGAAAGGTTTTAATTCTTTTTAGAGCTGAGAAGCTTCGTTCCGCTTCAACAGTTGTGAGAGGCATTGTCATGGCAATCTTCAGCAGTTTAACTACCTCTGAGAAAGATTTGTCCAAGTTGTCCTCGGTCAACACAGCAAGTAGAGCAGAGGCATCTTTGGCAGAATGGAATTCTGACTGGTCATACAAAGTCCCGAGCTCACTCCTCAGTCGGTCTCGCTCCAGCATTGGGTAGGCTTGCGTTGCCGCATTAAAGGGTTGGAGGGAAAGTGTTCACTGTGCCTTTGAAACAAAGTGCCCTGCACCAAAGTTGCACTCTCTAGATGTTTCATGAATTTAAATTTGTCACGTGCATGTGAGATTATAATATCACACACTTCCACAGTGATCTGCTCAAGCGTGTCCATGCTAGGTGCACTTCTGTGCATCTGAGCGTTCTCCGGCAGCTCCGAGCACAGAGTTCCAATGGAGTCCCTTACTTTATTGATGGCTCTTACGACGTCAGTAGTATATCTCTGAATACCGACAGAGTCAATGTTTTCTTTTTGGAGCTCCTTGTAAAGTATGTCCACGTGTGGCATGATTCTGTGGAACAAGTACAAGAAGTAGAGGAACTCCCCGTCAGATTCCAACATGGTCATGTATGACCTGGCCTCGATACCAGTCTTGGCATCATGACTATCTAGTCGTATTTGTTCAAAGCACTTGACCAGATCCTTTCTGTGCTCATAGATGACCTCGACTGTCCGCACACTGAAGTTCCAGCATGTTTTCTTTACTTTGGGGAGCCTTCTCTTCACCACCGCATCCAGAACTTCAGTCCTTTTTGGAGAAGAGCTGAAGAAAGTAGGGATACCAGACAGACTTTGGAAGAAAATCCTTACTTGTCTTATTTGGGATACGGCTTGCTGCACAATAAGGTTCAGCTGATGGGCGAAACAGTGAACGAAGTGTGCGTTCGTGTATTTATTTATTTATTAAATTTGTACACAAACCCCTCCTAAAACACAGCTTGGGGCGGCTTCCAGTCATAAAATATAATTTAAACAATCCAAAATACTAAAAAATACCATATAAACATTTTAAAAACACATACAACAGGGCCTGGGGTATAAATTACTTGGGATAGGGGAATAAAAATCAGCTACCCACCCCCCTCCCCAAAGGCCTGGGCGAACAACCAGGTCTTGCATTTTCTCCAAAATACTAACAGGCTTGGGGCCATGCGGGCCTCCTCCGGTAGGGAGTTCCAGAGATGCGACCTGTCCACCGAGAATGCCGTCTCCATTGTGGCTCCCCGCTTAACGCGGGGGACCTCCAAGAAGGCACCCCCGGCAGACCAAAGGAGCCGCTCTGGGGTGCGGAGGGTGAGGCGGTACACATCCCGTATCTTCCTCTGGACTCCACCATGCTCTCCATGCATCACGCTCGCTCCATCGTAGCTCTGAGCTTTGAGTTTTTCTTTGTCAGAGTCCCTTGGGAGAGCAGCACTGAGGTTTTCAAGCAAGGACTCAGTGATTGTTTCTGCATGGGAGTCTGTCAAGTGTGTGAAGCTGAAAAAATGTTCCACTGTTGAACCCCTGCCATCAATGTAGCAGAAAATCATGACAGACTGACAGACGGTTGAGACATCTGTGGTGTCATCAGCTTCGATAGCCACAAAATCTGCATTTTTTATTTCGGTTATTATGTGGTCTCGAGCAATTTGCAGCATGCAGTCCAGGAGTTCGTTCTGCATGGTTTTCGAAGTCCCCTTGAAGACAGTTGCAGTCTGTAGCATACTGTCAGCTGTGGCAAGTAGATCTATCGCACCTCGAAAAACCCCTGGATTGACAGATCCCTCGCTTTCGTCATGTCCATGTAGCACCAATTCATGTGCACCACAGAACTTTATGCAGTCTATTATCCTGAAGAGGATGTATCTATTTCTATCAATGTCCTCATTGTGTTTCCTTATTGCCACACGGTACCCTTTGTTGAGTCTCTCGGCGATGTTTGTTTTTCCCAACTGTGACAGGTTTAGGCAGTTGTCAAGGTGGCTTTTACAAGGTTCATGCTTCTTTGCCTTCTCAGACAGGTGCTTAATGTCCTTGACACCTGTCTTTGTCCATGCTGCATCACCACCAAACAGCAGGCAAGGAAAACAGAACAACGACTTCCAGGAAACACTGTCATATAGCCACCAGAACTTCTCATACCAGGATGTGTGGAACCAGCGTGTATAGCCTTTCCCTCTGTCCTGTGCAGCTTGTTTGATTTGCAGTTCTGGACGGTGAGGTCCCATGTCTTTGATCTGCAGTTTCTCTTCATAAGTCAACATGGTGAATGGCTTCACAAGAAGAGCATCCACAGTATTCATTTTTGAAGTGTTACCTCTGAGGGAAAAAAAAAAAGGAAAAGATGGGGATTTGGCACTAGCAGCACTCTCTCAAATATATTAACATTCCTCCCCAACCTTTCCTTTTGTCCCTCACCTTAAAATGATGTCTTAATGTGTAAAGAAAAAACCTAGTTAATTTCACATATGCAAACTGATCCTTTCTATGTAATCCACTGTCCCATGCAAAAGTTAACTGAGACAGTAAAAAACCCCACAATTTATTGAATACTTTATTTAGAAACCTTTCTTGTAATATTTCCCCTACACTTGGTCTTTTTAGGGACAAGAGGAAACCACCTGAGACAATCAAGTTGAGCCTTCATTAACTTACATAATATGCATACAGTGCTACAGTCTTCAAATGTGTTGACTAATGCTTTATCGGAGTGCTTGAAAGAAACGTAACTGTCCCACTCTTGATATATGGACTCTGTCTACATCATACAGGGATAGCTGATGTCTCGAGAACCTATGCCAGATTGTAGTAGGCCTCCTTTCCTGACTCAGAAAAGCATCCACTAGTCTGTTCACATTTCTCATCGATTTCCTCAACCGACAAAGTGCAGCAGAATCAGTCGGGTTTGGCCTTGCATTCCTATTGACTGCTCTTTCAATTAAATCTGACACCAAGATGTTGCTCCTTGGAAAGGAGCCGATGATACAGCGCAGATCACGTCTCATGGCAATCTCCAACTCTACACTGGTGAGGTCGCCCACATCATTTCCACCACAGTGGATCATGATTCCCATTGGAGGTGGAACATCACGTCTCCTCTGAATCCTATCCAATGTTGGAATGATCTTGTGCCATCTCATGCCTCCTCTTCCGAACCACCAGATGTCATAATTCTGGTTGCCTGAGGAAAAGCTAAGCCCCTCTTCACGGACAAACTGCTCCAAACAGCAAATGTAGGAATTGCCAATGATCCAGATAACATCTGCCATAGTTTGGATCAGAATTCAAACACAATGAAAGTGCAATCCGCAAGAGTAGCAGAGACACGAGAGATAGACACAGGGGAGGGGTCTGTCCTCTAACTCCAAGGTACTGCAGAAAAATGGTACATAATTGCAGCTGTTACAGTACTAAACCAGGCCGCTCCAGACCACCATTCCTAGTAACCACACCCCCAAATGCCAGCATTTTCAAAAGAACCTGAAATGAGATGACTTAACAGTTGCATCTCTGAATTTCAAAACCCCAGCTTTATCACAAGCATCACATTTCCAACTTTCTGAAAACACCTGAGATCACAGGACTAAACAGCAATTGTAATAGCCACACACCACCAAATACATGTCCAAGCAGATATAAAACAGATATAAAATAGATACCAGTCACAAAACCATATAAAACAGATAAAATCCAGATCAAACAGAATTAAAGCAGATAAAACCAGATACAAGGTATACAACCAGATAGAAACCAGATAAAACAGATATAAAACAGATATTCCCACTATCTACACCTCCAAATGCATGTCCAAGCATGCAGCAGGTCTGCTTTTAACAGTTTTGAACCTTTGGGGAATCCATTTCAAGCACAGCAGGCCCCTCCAGGCCAGCATTCCTACTACCTACACCTCCAAATGCATGTCCAAGCACACAGCAGGCCCTTTTAAAAACATCTGGTCCCTTTTGGGGCACCATTGCAAGCAAACCAGGCTCCTCCATTCCCACCAAAGGAGCCAGGCCCCCCCCCAGCACACCAGCATCATTCATCTCCAAGTTACAGAATGCCTGCCAAAACACACAGGCCCTTTCTCTTTCTTTAAAGGTAGGCCTCCATCAGGGCCTAACTTTATAAAAGAAAATTGCCACCAAAGGAGCCAGGCCCCACCAGCATACCAGCATACCTAGTAGCTAGCTCCAACAAAATGCCTGCCCCCAAGCACAGGGGATTCCCAGTGGCGTTTGCACATGCGCAAGCAAGAGCCCAAGCTCATGCATACGCAAGAGTCCTAGAACCCAGAAGTTCGGCGCAAGCAGCGCTGCACGGGACACCAGAAACAGAGGACTCCCTCAGGTGAACGGGTGGACTGCGGGGGACAGGACATTTACTGTTTAAAGTGCTAAGCTTTTTTTTTTTCATTTAAAAAGTAGTTTGGGGGAGAGAGTGGATGTAGGGGCAGTGCCCTGAATACCCTGCAGCTAAAACCGCCTCTGCACATATGCCACACTGAGCCCCCTTCCTGCTCCCCAAGGCCCCTCCCCCCAGAGCCCCCTCCTGTTCTCCCAGCCCCCTTCTGCTCCCTCCTCCTGCTCCCTCGGCCCCTTCCCCTCACAGACCCCCCAGCCCCGCCACCTCATCCAGCTCCTCTTTCCTCCTGCTCCCTCAGCAAGTGCAAGCACTTTTTAAATGCCAGGGACATCTTGACACCTCATCTAACATGAAATATTGGACCAAAGCACATACTTAGCATACTCAATATCTGTCCTATGCAGCCATCTGTGACTATAAGTGTATGCTCACAGAGAAAACGCCATCAACTGCAGGGTTGCAAGCCAGAGGAATTTGCCCCAGGGAACTCTATTGAAGTCAATGGAACTCTCAATACAGAACATTAGCTCCGCCTTAACTAATGGAACCACTAGCGTGGCTCCATAATTATATAGTAATAATATAGTAATAAACATATGTCTATTTAAGGGGCTTGTGGTTTGTTTCATAGTGCTACCACCAAGATCCCGGAATTGGGAACTGCCTACTGGGGGTTTAAGTCCTGCTCCTAGTTAGGAAAGATAGAGAACTGTTCCAATTCATTACAGTGGGTAAGTGTGGAGTACCTGCCCTGGGAGATAGGGGGAAGCCCTGGTTCAAGTCTTGCCTTAGCCAGAAACTCACTGGGTGACCTTGGTCCAGTTACAATATTCTAACAGGGTTGTTATGAGTATTAAAAGTTGAGTTAAAATTGTTTTATGTAAAGTGCTCTGAATGCCATGGCAGGGGGGTGCTTAATAAAAATAAAAATTAATTAATCTGAAAAACAAACCCGAAAGTGTTTGAGGCAACAGGACATTGAGTGCAATTATGTTCTCACTGAAATCAATGGCTCAGCTCCCTTTGACTTCAATGGGGGAGGACTAGCCTCTTAGGGCACTTTCTGATGTGCTTGAAAGTGTCCTTACGAGGCTGGGAGACTTGATGTGCATAACAAACTTTGATGATGTCAGAATGCTGCGATGTTTGTGACTGAAGCTTTTTTGCACACTGACAAGGGCCATTTACTGAGCTGCAAAATCCAGGTCGGTTAATCACCCTTGTTGGTGCGCAGAAAAGTTTCAATTACGCGCTGCGCAGCCTTCCGCCATCATCAAAGATGTGCCTAATTTGCATGCACATCTGATCTCCCGACCTCATAAGGTCACATTCAAGCACATCGGAAAGCACCTTAGGTCTCAGAATCTTTATTTTGGGAGAGATTAATGCAGGGTTGAGAGTATAACTCTTTCCCAGAGAGAAGTCCTGAGACCAGCTCCAGGAACAGGAGGAGCGTGTCTTTTTTTTTTTTTTTGGTATCATTCAGCATTAGAATCACAGAGTTGGAAGTGACCATGAGGGCCATTGATTCCAGCCCCCTGTTTGGTGTAGGATTTACCACATCTAGATCATCCCACACACGTACTCATCCAGCCACTGCTTAAAAACCTCCAATTATGGAAAATTCAGTCTCTCTAAGCAGCCAGTTCCATTACTGGACTGTCCTTTCAGTAAAGAAACATTGCCTATCTCCCTTTCTGCAGCCTGTACCTGTTGGCCCTTGTCCTCCCCTCCATAGCAAGAGAGAACAGTCATTTCCCCATCTTCTTTATGGCAGCCTTTCAAACATTTGTAGACTATGGGTGTTTTTACACAGACGCTAAGTCCTGGTTTATTTTTCTTATCCCGTGCTTAAAAGTCTGTTTAAATGAGTTTTCCTGGTATAACAAGTCCAGTTTTACATTTAACTCTGTGCTTATAAAACCTCTTTTTTCAAGAGTTTATTAGTTCTGGGTTAAAATTAAATCCGGGTTTAGGTCCGTGTAAACAATAAGTCCAGGCTCAGCTTAAAGTGATTGCAGAGTGCTAGTAAGATCAGACGTCGACTCTACCCAGGACCGTCTCTATGGTCTTATATGCACTTGAAAGTGCAGGGTGATCGGATTACACCTGTAATGTAACCACAATGCATTGTGCTAGCGTTAGAATGTATTAACTGTTTTGTATTCTATCCTGGGCTAAAATTTCAATCCGAAACAGAAATGTCCATCTAAATGCTTAGCACAGAATAATAAACTTGATCAATCTGCCTGGGATAACATCAGTGTAAAAACACCCTATGTCGTATCCCCTCCCCCCCCACCCCCCGTAGTCCTCTCTGTCACCTGTGACACTCTCCAAACTGAACAAACCCAAATACTATTGTAGAGTTAGCTTTCTGTTGAATAACACACAGCAGAAGTTTCTTCAAAACAGAACTTTACTAAGAGCTCAGAAAACATGCTTCCATACTGTACAGACTGCATGGAACAAGATGGAGGACAGAGAGAGGAGAAGAGAGGAGACAAGGAGAGGAAAAAAAACCTGTTTCATCCCCTGACCCTCCCCCTACTGGACAAGCCCCATTTTAAGCTTGCAGGACTTGCAATGGGCTTTTACTTGTGACTGTTGCACATTTCAACAAATACTTCAACCTCTCTTCATATGATTTCTGTTCCAAGCACTTGATTATCCTTTCCTGCATTAAACAGTTGCTGTTTGGGTATCTTAGGGAAAGGAGATACTGCCAGGAGGAAGAAGAGGGAATCTGAGGGGAAAATGAACTGCTCCTGGATTGCTTGGTGTGTGGTTTCTAAACAGACATCAGTTTTTGGTTGGCCACTTAGCATAAATTTGGAGTTTGTGCCATTATTTTGATCCATCGTTGAAAACAGAATAGACAATACATGAAAACTCTGGAATAATGATTTCAGTATGGTTGGTGGCTTCCGGGTTAAAAGATCCGTGGTGGATCCAGCATCTTCCCATCATTTAGCTTGAAATTACACCAGGCATCTGGTAAAAAGGTGCCTGCCTTGCTGTTTGTAGCCCAGAAAGGGTTACTGAGGTTTTGGAAAGAGCACAAAGGAGGAAATAAGCTCACTGAAACTTGTTAGAAGAAGAGACAGCAAGCTGCATTCCTTGCTCTTGTGGCTTTGGGCAACACACACCCCTCCCCAACCTTGCAGGCACCCAGAGCATAGGGCATATGTGGAGACAAATAAGGATTGCCCATTGGAAACAATGGATGCAACAAGAATGCCAATTGGAAATAATGGAGCTCTATGAATGCCAGTACAATAATCCTTACCGGGCAGTAAAGCAATAAAATGAAGCTGCATCTTTAAAATGACAGTACAGTAGGGAGGGGGTGGAATGCTAAAAAAGGGACAGGTGTGTGCGTGTGTGTGTGTGTGTGTTGGGGGAGGGAATAAAAAGAGAAAAAATAGAAAGACAAGGAAGGGGTCAAGAGATGGTGCTGGAATGGCATGGGACTTATTGGGATTGCAGCAGAGAGGTCACTGGGAGAAACTGGAATGACATGGGACTTAGTAGAATGACAAAGAGGAGGACACCAGGAGCAGCTGGAATTGGGGGGGAGGGGTGGCTTAATCCAACCCCTTGTCAGTCGTCATCACTGCATGCCATTTCAATAACGTCCCCTGTCCTTCAACACATTCTCTTTTATCCCCATTGTTGTTATTATTATTATTATTATAAGCATTTGTATAGTGCCAACTGTGTACCTGGCGCTTCACAGAACAATGAGATAGATGCGGTCCCTGCTTATGGCTTACAATCTAATAGACATGAAGGGGGAAGACAAGGAGAGAGGACATAGGGAGAGACAATGGATAAAAACATTCAAGCAGTTGTGCTTCTGTTTGTGATTCCCCCCCCATCCCATATATCACAAACAGAAGAGGAGTCTGTAGTGAAATACATACATGACATACTCATCTGTAAAGTGCATAACACAAGGTTTCAGTTTATGGTTTAAGTTTCATTTTATTACAAAACTGAAATGAAACTTTAAGCAATCTAAAAATCCTACTCAACGCCTGCTGTTCAGGAACAGTGACTAGCTCAGAAGGTGTTGGGAAGGGGGGAGGCAAATAATTAGTTTCACTTCTTCCAAGCCTCTCCACCTTTGGTGCCTGGAAGTCTGCTCCTCAGTGACTGACACCTCCCTGTCATGTTTGACCTTCCAGTGAACCTTTTTTTGCCACCCGAACTCACCCAAACACGATCCGAACTGACCGAACTGTTCGGCCATTTCGCCGTTCGGTGTTCGGTTTGTTCGGTATGTTCGCGTTCGTGTTCGGTCATCCGAACAGGCCGAGTTCGGGCCGGACTCCGAGCTGCCGAACCACATTCGCCCATCCCTAATAGATGTAGGCGTTTCCTATCCTACATGTGTTTCTTAATAAAGCTACTTAAACTTAAGTATGCTTCCTGCCTGCTTATTAATGATTAGCTACTCACACTCCTCTGTAAACTCTGCATTGGGCTAATCATTGCAATGACCTCACAGTCCTTGCTTTCCAACATCCCAGAGGCTCCTCCCTGTCATTCCACTCATCCTATCTTCATTCTAGCCACTCCCAATGGTCTTCTCCTTGTCATTCCAGCCACTCTCCTTCACTCCAGGTTCTCCCTGTGGCCTGTTCCCTGTCATTCTACCCAGTTCCTCTTCAGTTTAGGTCCTCCTGGTAGCCTCCTTCCTAGCAGTGCCATTCCACCAAATAGCCATTCCCTCCTCAGTGTCAATTCATCCAGCATGCAGTTTTCTACAGTAGCTAATTCAAAACAATATGAGGCCAATTAAAATAATCTGATTTAAAATATTGAAATCATACACACACACAATGTATTAATTTTTTGATTTAATAGTTAGAAAGACATGGTTTTAAGTACTGCTTCAATAGTGCATTCACTCTCCTGTTTAATAAAAAAATTATTTTGTATACTGTCACTATGCCGACTTCTGACTTCACCTACCACTCACCCTCTATCAACATCCCTCCTGGATGCCCTGGACACAAAGGGTGGTTGAGAATGTATATACAGGCAATATTTATTTACTTGAGACAATATTTATTTACTTGAGAAGTGAAACCGAATTTTGTTGCAATAAAACAATTACTTACAATAGCTTCTTCTGGTGATTTTGAGTTTTCCTAGGCAAGGATTTCCTTTCTGTGCAGAGCACTTCCAAACCTCGATTTACCCTCAACCATTTTTGGCAATGACTCCTATGGCTGTCCAATGAGTTTCCAATAAGGAAAGGGTTCCAAGGGGAAAGAAAACACATATTAGGAGCCATAGCTATGACTGTGTTGTAAGCGAATCCAGGCTATAAAAAGTTTCCCAAGTAGGTGAATGTAACATCATGTACAACAAATAACCACTTCCCTTCATCGCAAATTGTCACAACTTTGCTATCACGTCCCTTCCTGACATATTTTATGGATGGACCCTAAGTTAAGGGTTGAGAAAGCTCTGCCCTTCAGTTAGGCAATCTCCAATAAAACAAGGAAGGTACAACAGTTGCCCCTGTTCTGTGGTAAGTGCTTGCAAGATCTGGACCACTACACTGCTCATCCAAATGACACCAACACAATGTCCTCCACCAGGTGCCTTTATTTATAATGATGATCCAAGTACTTTCCTAGAGTTCATATAGCACTGACCTCATAGGAACCCTATTTTCCCAGCTCTACCTCCCTTCCAGCACCTTCCTTCAGCGTTGGCTGCTGTAGGTGGGGCTTGTTTCTGCCACCAATTCTAAAAACCTTCCAGAGTTCTATTTCCTTTAAACTATCTCAACAGCTTCCTTCCCAGGAGTCTCCCTTCTCTAGGTCTCTTGGTCATTAGCAGTGCTGAAACTTGGTATTCATTTCCCCCCCCCAGAATATTCCCAGGATCATGGTTCTCAGTTTGGAACCACTGAGTTCCAAGGTTCCAAGGATCAGGTCTGGTACTCAGAAAGTTCGGAACCCTCAACCGAGTGATCTGCGCGTGATCAGAGTGACCCACCCCTGACCCTAGCTTCTCTGAGGTAGAAAACAAAACTTAGTGCCATATTTGGTATGCAAGGGGGTAATGGGAGGGGATCAGGTGAGGAGGGGGAACAAGCACAGGACAGTTTTTGTTTGGCTGGCAGGGGCAAAGTGGTCATTTAGGCATTTTTCAGTTTCTTTAGTGACTTTGCCTGTGTGTGCTACACTGCTGTATCTAAGTATTTTGGCTTGGAGTTGGGGGGGGTGCTTGGCCATAGGGGCAATGCTAGGGGTTACTAGCCACCCAATTACTAGTAATATATATACATATATATTAAAGTGGGCACTTGGGCATAGGGAAATGCGGTGGGTTTGGCCCTGTGGGTTTTACACTTTGGGGTTTGTCACTTTTGCTGTGGGTTTGGCATTGTAATTTTGCTGTGGGTTTGCCAAGATGTGTCCACCTGGGGGGGATACTTAGTTCCTGGTTAGCTACTGTTTGTTTGGGGAGGGGGATTGCCTTGCATAGGGGCATAGAGCAAGGAAGGCTTTCTGGGTGGGGGGGGGCGGTTGGTTGCATCTGGTTTCTTGTGGCTCTGCCTGCTGGTGTCATGCATGGGGCCAGGGCCCTAAACTTGGTATGCTATGTTTTTAATTATATGCCGTGGGTTTTTTGGGGGGGAGGGAGTGGCAGCTGGGACCATGTGCTCTCTGGCTCACCCGTGCCACCCTGGGCGCCAAGTGTTTCCAAGTTTGCTCAGTTCTGAGGTTTTCCAAGGTCTGGAGTTCCAATTTCCAATTCCTCAGAAAAAGTTCCGAGTGGTGGCCAAAAACTCAGCCTCAGCACTCAGAACCTCAGAAACACTAACAATTTTCTATCTATCTATCTATCTATCTATCTATCTATCTATCTATCAGGTGCTACTGGATATGTTGTTGGCAGGTTGTGGCCTGCTCCTGCAATAACTTAGCTGCAGCACTCTGCCACAGAACAATAGAAATGAATGTTTGTATTTATTTAATTAATTTAAATAAAAGTTTGGTAGGGTTGGGGGTGAAAGAACAGCAAGAAACACAATGGCCGTAAACCCTTCCTTATGCATCATAAAGCAGAAACAAAAGCCACAAGCTCAATTATTTTTCCTTCTCACACCTTTTTAAAAAAAGAGGAAAAACAGGTTCCTTGTTAGTGCCATATGAGTCCCTGGAGACTTTCCCCCACACATCATTTTAGTCATCTGAAACAGCTTTCTGGTAGATAGTCATCTCCCTCTCTCCACGTTGGAGGAATTACCTCAGAAATTAACCTAGTCTTGTCCACACTAAAAAGCCTGAATGGAATTAGTTGTCTGATCATTGTGATGCTTCACTCTCTCTTTGCTCCTGTCGAATATATAGGACTCATGAACAATTACAAAAGAGGGATCGCTTTCTCACTCTGCCAATGTGCTGTAGTAGAGCTAAGTAGGCCACCTGTCCCGAGGTCAGAATTTCCCTGTGTGAATCATTGAGTGTTTTTAGATGGATGTGGGGGTGCTCACCCATGGTCCTGCTCCAGGGGTGCACCCCCACATCTGCCCAACTGCAGCCCCACCTGAATCCATTTTAAATGGACCCAGCATTGCTGCGGCTCATGGTCGACCTGTGTGGCACCCGCTCCTCCACACCATAGAGCTGCGGGTAGATTGGCGGCTGCTCTAGGCAGACTAATTACAGCTCTATGGCATTGCCCAGGCAACCCCCAAGTGGGAGTGACTGTCCACTAAGTAGACGGACCACAGCTCTGCCTCTGGCTGGTGTGCCTAGTTTTAGGCAGACCACTCCGCTTGCAGAACTCCAGGGTGTTCCAGAGCACTGCAAGTGAGGCTGGAGTGAAGCAGGTGGTGCCTGCTCTGCCTCTGCTCTGCCAGTACATCTGGCAGGCTGCCTGTAAACAGACAGCCTGCCTGGGTGTGAAGCAGGGCAGAGGTGTGGGTGAAATCCATGTAAAAGCACCTGGGTTTGGGCAACCTGCTCTGCTTTCAGTTCTCCGGGATGTTCTGGAGCACTGCATGTGCCTCTGCTCCTCATGCATTCTGGCAGGTCACCTTTAAATGGACAGCCCGCCTGGGTGTGTGTGAAGCGGGGCAGAGGCGTGAGTGTGATCCCACTCTTCCACTTCACCTCAAACCCAGGCAGGTTATCTGTTTAAAGGCGGCCCACCAGATGTGTAGGCGGAGCAGGCACCATCTGCTCTGCTCTGCTTCAGCCTTGCTAGTGGTGCTCAAGGACATCCCAGAGCACCGCCTGCAGAGTGGGCTGCTCACACGGCACCAGCTGGAGGCAGAGGAGCAGTCTGTCTACTCAGCAGATTGCCGATGCAGCTCCACTCCCATCTGCGAGTTGCCCAGTCAACGCCATAGAGCTGAGGGTGGCAGCCTAGAGCGGTGGCTGATCTGCCCACAGCTCTATCATCCAGGGGAAAGGGCCGCTGCGTGCCGAATCCATTTAAACCGGACCCAAATACTGCTGAGAGGAGCCAGAACTCCGTGCTTGCTTAGCTTGAGAGCAAGGGTGGAGGAAAGAAAGGCATAGTGTTTGAGGCCAGCTGTTGTAGGAGTATGTGTCATCCCATTTTGAAAAGTGTGTTAGTTGTAATTCTAGTATGGGCCCTACCAATTCCCCAGAAGTCTTAACACTTCCTCTGCTCTTTGGAGGTAGATTGCCATCTTTGTGGTCTTCTAAGATAAAGGTCATTGGAGAACAGGGTTTCCACTAGAGAGTATGTCAGTCGAGAAGCCAAGAGAAAATGGGCTTCTCACTGAATTTTTCCAAGCAGTGTTCTTTATTATCATTATTATACAGCTCTCATAAGAATATAAATAGTGCCATGCTGGGTCAAAACAATGGTCCATCAAGCCCAGAATCCTGTCTCCAACAGTGACCAATCCATTAAATTTAATACTAGGGATGTGCATGAGGGATAAGTTTTGTCTTTTTGTCTTTCATAGAAATTTACTATAGATAATGAACTGAATACACTTTACACATTAAATGATAAATAATACATAATGAATGGTATATAACCTGTAAATAAGTGTCTTACGTAAACAAACACTTGTATACTACAAGGAGAATAGAAAAGTAATGCACACACACCCTAGTACAATAGGAAGCTACCCAAGTCACCTGCCCCCCATGCACCCTCTCCCTCTTCAAACCCCAAGCCCTCAGGACCTCCTTTTGGCCCAAGATCCCTCAAGCCTACTATGCCTGGATCTCCCCTTTCTGCCTGAAGTTCCCCCCTTTTCTACAAGATTCCCCAACCCCACTACCCCTGGGTCTCCCCTTTATGCCCCAAACCCCTGCTCCCACCTGTTCTTTAGTCATCCCCTCTTGCCCCAAGATTCTTCCTGCCCCACTGCTCCAAGCCACCAAGATCCTTCCCTCCCACTGCTCCAAGCCCCCAAGATCCCCCACTGCTCCAAGCCCCCAAGATCCCCTCTCTTGCCCCAAGAACTCCCTTCCTGCCCCACTGCTCCAAGCCCCTAAGATCCTCTCCTGCCCCAAGATCCCACCCACTACTCCAAGCCCCACACTGTTGCCTCCTTGCTTCATCCACCACCACATCCTCACCACTCAGATAATTTACTGTTTTCCCAGTTGTCTGCAACACTCTAATTGTTCCGTTTCCAGGAGGACCAATCAGGGCTGCACTGTGTGCTGCCCTGATATCAGTCCCCCCGGAAACAGAGACTGATTAGAATGTTGCACACAGTTTGGAAGAGGCTCCCCTGCTCCCCTCCCCACTCAGATAATTTACTGTCAGGTCCCAGGTCAGCTCTTCAGAGTACAGCTTGGTGGGGGAGGCAGAGAGCAAGCCTCCGAATCTCGCAGATTAGTGACACTAATCACAAGATCATGAGTGAGGCTTAAAAATCACATCTCTTGCAATAAATTTGCAAGAGTTGGCAATACTGGGAACTCGAAATCTGTGAATTTTGGGCTCCCCCAAAAGGGGCATTTGGGTCAAACTTTGGGTTCCTTATAACCCAAATTGCACACCTATTTAATACGACTCTTGGCTTTTCAATGAGAATTGTTGTATTTTTTTCTCTATTAGCTTCAAATTCTCTCCTAAGTCCTGATGGGGCTGAACTCATGCCCTGCATGGCCCACACACTTCTTCCATGCATGCATTTCCATTGAAAGCACATTGTGCTGGGAGGAACCCATGCGGGACCTACGCAGATCCCACATCCCACATGGATCCAGCTTGGAATTGTAGCCACTGACTTCAGTACAGTTGAATAGGTGTAACTGAAGTTAGAATTTGGCCCCCAAACCTTTTAAAAAATAATAATGCTGGTTTCTGATTTATCATAGTTAAAAATTAAACTTTGGAGTTTGGATCACCTTTCTAGTTCTTGCTCTCTCTCTCATGGGCACTGTTCAAAGTCAGAATGACATGTACAATAAAGTACAATAGTTTTACCTTCCATTACCTCTTGTCTAATCATTGCATGTTTACCCCTGTTTAATACATTGCAGTACTTAGACACAACGGCTGCCTTTCCATGTCCAAGGGCTGATCGGGGTCCTGCCTGGCCCTTCCACTGGAAAAAGGGATGTGCAAACAGAGTTCGGTGGTTCGGTGTTTGGCCCGAACTTGGGGTGTTCAGGCTGTTAGCAAACACCCCGAACCTGAACTGCCCCCTACCCGGACCGGTCGAACAAAGTTTGGGTTTTGAACCTGTTTGGGCAGGGAGTGGAGGACAGGGGAGAACCCAGTTTCCCCTCTCCCTCCAGGCTGCACAGGTGGAAGGGGTGCCAGGGCTCACCTCCCCCCAACCTGGTAAATTAAAAAAAACAAAAAAAAAAACCCCACCCCAGGGATCGACCTACCTGGTGCTACCGGGGCTCTGGCCCCGGGTTCAGCAGCAGTGGCGGTGGGTCCGGCTCCGGTGACGCTCCGGAGCATTTCAGGCCTGTTCTAGGTCTTCCCAGAACTGAAGGAGGGCTTCCGTCCCCTCACCGGTCACGGCAGCGGTGGCGGGTCTGGCTCCAGCGGAGCTCCAGAGCGCTTCATGTCTTTCGGTGATGAGGGGCCGGAAGCCCTCCTTCAGTTCCCAGAAGGCCTAGAAGAGGCCTGAAGCACTCCAGAGGGCCGCTGTAGCCGGATCCACTGCCGGACCCCAGCACCACCAGGTTGGTTGATCCCTGGGGTGGGGTTTTTTGTTTTTTTAAAAATTTAAATGTTTTTTTACCAGGCTGGGCAGGGTGGGGGGGGAGGTGAGCCATGGCGCTCCTTCCACCCATGCAGCCTGGAGGGGGGAGGAGGGAGGGGAGAGGGAAAACCAGGTTTCCCCCTGCTCCCATGAATGGGTTCAGTGAAACTGAACAGGTTCAGGCCGAACAGCCCGATACCAAACAGTTTTGGGGGGGCGAACCCCAAACAGGCCAAACATTGAACCCCCCAGTGTTCGCACATCCCTAACTGGAAGCTGTCCTTACAGAAGCTGTCCCATGGAATTATGGGAGTTGTAGTCCATGCAGGAGAGCGATTGGGTCTGCCCGAAATCCTCTGCTCTGTGCTGCAGCTAAAGAGCTCATTCTTCACTGCTCCCCCTCCTCCCTGTGCCCCCCCCCTTTTGGGAGAGCACAAAGACAGTGTGCAGCAAGGAACGAGCTAAAACAGACAGGAAGGTATTGGGGCAGACAGACTGGAAATTGCTGTGAACACACCACCCGATGTCTTTAGACACAATATTAGCTGTATGGAGAGGGAAAACACTTAACTGTTGCACCCAAGACACCCATGCAACAAGTGAGGAATAAAAGGGAGGCTAACGGGAGGAAGACCAGTAGCTAAAAATAGAAACTGTGCTTAAACACAAATGCACAGTCACATGGCAAAGATCTTAAGTACCCAATCCCCGTTGCATCTAAAGATACTCATTATCTCCATACATAACATTGAAAAAAATATATAATTACTTTTAAAATGCAAATGCAAGTGGTTTCTTATGGTCTCCACTGTATGGTATCTTTCTTTCTGTCTTTGTCTGTGTGTGCTTTCATACGTGATGGTGCTTAGCGCTGTCACATTTCAATCCTGCCCAGAGGGAGGGCTCTCACTCCAGGCAGGATTTGGCCCAGCTGCCAAAAAAACATGATGGTGGACTGGGCTGGGGAAGGGGTGGGTGAGGGTGGGGTGATGTGTGGACACAGCCCACCCCGGCACTGCCAGGAGTGACTGCCCCCCTCCCTGACAGGAAGTCATGGCTGCCCAGAACTGCTGAGGACCAAGACTAGGTAAGTGCAAGTGGACCAACCCAAGTGATGGCCAGTTTACCCTGATATTGAGTCCTTTGCACAGGCCATGACAGTGCTTAGCCTGGGCTGTTCCTTGGGGATGGTCCTGAAGAAGAGCCTGGGCTAAGTGCCACCGTGGCCTGTGCAAACCCAGATTCCAGCCTGGGCCAACATCTGGCGGCTGATTTGGCCATACCGAGAGCATGGATTTCCACATCTGTGCACTCATCACATCTGAAAACACCCTCAGTCTGTCTGTCTGTCTGTCTGTCTGTCTGTCTGTCTCTCTCTCTCTCTCTCTCTCTCTCTCACACACACACACACACGTTATTCTAGAGGAGCAAAGTTATCACTGTTCTTAAAAGATTTCTGTATTATAGGAAGTTGCATCTGCTGTAATCTCAGCCTTTTCAATCTTTCATTGATTTTTATTATCAATTATTAATGATCAATTATTATTAATTAGCAATCATTATCATTTATCAAGTATTAATTATTAGTTATCAACCATTAATGATTAATTAGTTATTTATTGTTGTTATTATTATTTCCACTGCACTTCCACTGCAGTGCATACGCACACTGTAAGAGTTATCTAATAGAACACGTCTCTGTGCCTCCCTGAATATTAACTATTATTATCATTTCCACAAATTTCCACACTTTTCCAAGCATCTTCTGCAGTAAGTTCCTACCTTTCCAGAAGGATGCTTTTTTTAGCGTATCGTATTCAAGTAAAGTAATAAATCCGACAACCTTAGGCATGCTTTAGTTCAGTGAGGAACATAAGCCACACAAATACAATTTCCTTGTCAGCTCTGTGCCCTTTTGCTCTGGCAGGGGGAAAACAGATATAGTATGCCTGGGTGTAGGCAAAAGAGGTGGAAGGGAATCACAAGCTCTTGTAACCATGTGAATTATTTAAGACCCCTATTTAGCCAATAAACAGTAGGAGCAAATACTCACATAACTTCCACTGCAGTGCATTCACACACTGTAAGAGTTACCTAATAGAGATGCTCTATCTCTAGACAGTGAAGCATACTATACCCAGGCATACGATGGGTCTTTTTACGCGGAGGGAGGTGGGTGGGGGGATGGGTGTTTTGCTGCGGTGGGTGGAGATGTATTTGTGTCCTTTTACACAGACACCCACCCACCTCCACCCATGGGGCCTCCTCTTGTTTTCCGGAGGGCTCTGTGGGTGAATGTGGGTGAGATGGGCACACGCATTCACCCCTACCCATCTGGCTCGGTGTTCACACGGGCGAACACTGAGTGGACACCCATCCCCCCCCACCGCCGGTCATTTACACGGAAGCTGCACACCTGCCTGAACACTGAGCCCGGGGGGGGGAAGGACATCCATTTAAAAACAGCCTATATCTGTTTTTTCCCCCATAGAAAAAGGGCACACAGCTGACAAGGAGATTTTATTTGCGTGGCTTATGTTCCTCACTGAACTAGAGTATGCCTAAGGTTGTTGGATTCATTACTTTACTTGACTAAAATAACTTTTTTTAAAATCATCCTTCTGGAAAGGTAGGAACTAGCTGCAGAAGACACATTTGCATTAGCTAATTCTTCACTACTTTTAAAAATGATGTGTCTTAAGAAATGACTATACACCACCCTAGCTTAAACAAGACTAATCATGGTTTGGTTCACTTGAATGGCTGTAACATCCTCTCCCCTCCTAACCACATGATCTTCACTGAACACATGCATTCACATCCTTGCTTAAATTATTTTTATTAGGAGCATTAATGGTGTCTGCTGTGGGGCCTAGCCTGTGGAGAAGCAATGGCAAAACCAACAGATTGCATTGTCTGATCTTCTGAACTGACAAATGCTTCCATGTTTGAGAGGGGAGGAAAATTATTATTATTATTAGCAAGCCTTTATATAGCACAAGCAATGTACCTGGCGCTTTACAAAGTAATGGAATAGACACGGTCCCTGCCCTAGGGACAATCTGAGAGACGGGGGTGGGGGGAGACAAAGGAAGGGGAAAAGAAGGAGTGCAAGGAGTCTAACATTCACAAAGATGTGAGGTCCCAGGTGCACGTGCTTGGCTTGGTTACATTGAGAATGATAGCTGGCTGGTCCATGTAGTGAGGATATGAGTACACAAACCTCAGGTAACATTGTACTGAATGGAGGGTATCAGCAGGAGTTAGGTGAGGGGAGTGATGAGTTGGGGAGGGCAGAGCGGAAGAGGTGGGTCTTGGGGAGGGATTTGAAGGTACGAAGGGAGGGGGAAAGGTGGATGTGGGCAGGGAGGAAGTTCCAGGTATGGGGGGCAGCTAGGGAGAAGGGATGAAGGCAGTTAGGGGAGCAGGGGAGGTGAGGGAGGGCAAGAGAGGGAACAGAGGAGGAGCGGAGTTCATGGACTGGAGTATGGAGGGAAATTAGCGCAGACAGGTAGGGGGAGCAAGGTTGTGAAGAGCTTTATTGGTGAAGACTAGGAGCTTGTGCAGGATTCATTCAGGACGGGGAGCCAGTGAAGAGAGGAGAGGAGTAGATGCACGTGGTTGAAGTGACGGGCGAGGTGGATGACCCTGGCAGCAGAATTTTGGACAGAGAAAAGGGGAGAAAGGTGAGAGCGGGGGAGGCCAGTGAGTAGGAGGTTACAGTAATCGAGGTGAGAGATGACCAGGGCATGAACAAGAGTTTTGGCAGAGGAGGCAGAGAGAAAAGGGTGAATCTTAGCAATGTTATGAAGGGAGAAGAGACAGAATTTGGCAATAGAGTTGATGTAGGGTTTAAAAGAAAGGGGTGAGTCAAAGATGAAGCCTAAGCTACGGGCTTGGGGGACGGGAAGGATGGTGACCCCATCGATGAGGATCGACAGGGAAGAGGGAGAGGAAGGATGAGAGAGGAAGATAAGGAGTTCAGTTTTAGCCATGTTGAGTTTGAGTTGACATTGAGACATCCAGGTAGAGATGTTGGAGAGACAGATGGTGAGGTGAGCTTGAATAGATGGAGAGAAAGTGGGAACAGAGAGATAGAGTTGAGTGTCATCAGCTTAGAGGTGATATTGGAAGCTATGGGAGGCAATGAGTTTGCCTAGGGACAGGGTATAGATAGAGAAGAGGAGAGGGCCAAGGACAGAGCCTTGAGGAACACCAACCAAGAGGGGAAGGGAGGAGGAGTTGGAGTTGGCAAGAGACACATTGAAGGAGTGATCAGAGAGGTAGAAGGAGAACCAGTCGAGGATGGAGCCATGAAAGCCAAGGGAGTGAAGTGAGTTCAGCAAAAGTGCATGGTCAACAGTATCAAAGGCAGAAGATAGGTCAAGGAGGACAAGAATGGAGTAGAGGCGATTAGATTTAGCCACAAGATCGTAGGTGATCTTAGCGAAAGCAGTTTCAGTAGAGTGAAGGGGGCGAAAGCCAGATTTAAGGGGGTCAAGGGAGGAGTTGGCAGACAGGAAGTCGAGGCAGCGAGAGTAGACAACACGTTCAAGAAGCTTGGAAGCAAAAGGAAGGAGTGAGACAGGACAGTAGCTAGAAGGGTCAAAGGGGTCAAGAGTGGACTTTTTGAGGATAGGAGAGACAGTGGTGTGCTTGAAGGCAGATGGGAAGGAGTCAGTAGAGAGGGAGAGGTTGATGATGTGCAGGAGGGAAGGGGCAACAGTGGAAGCAATGGAGGTCAGGAGATGGGAGGGGATGGGTTCAAGGGGGAAAGTGGAAGGGTTGGAGGAGGAGAGCAGGGAGGAGATTTCCTCCAAGGGAGGTCGGAGAGAAGGAGGGCAGGAGAGAAGGAGGGGAGGAGGGGGAGGGGAGGAAGTAGGAAGAGGAGAGGAGTAGGAAGCAATGTTAAGGCGGATCGTGTCTATCTTGAAGGTGAAGAAGGATGCAAGATCCTGAGCAGAAAGAGAAGAGGGAGGAGGAGGACAGGGGGGCTTGAGGAGGAAGTCAAAGATGGAGAACAGGTGGCAAGGGTCCCGAGAACAGGACTCAATGTGGGAGGCGTAGTAATGCTGTCTAGTGATGGAGATAGCAGAAGTAAGGTAGGGGAGCCAGAATTTGAAGTGCAGGAAGTCGGCATGAAAGTGGGGTTTGCACCAGAGGCGTTCAGCAGCATGGGAGGAGAAGCAGAGGTGGTGGATACTGGGGGTGAGCCAAGGATGGGGGTTGTGGGAGTGGGTGGGAGGAGAGGGGGGCAAGGGAGTCAAGAGTGGAGGAGAGACACGCACTGAAAGCAGAAATGGCAGAATCAGGGGAGGAGGAGGAGAAGACTGAGGGGAGAAGGGGGGAGAGGAGGCAAAGTCCAGGGGGTTAATGGTATGCAGGTCACAGAAGGGGTGTGGAGAAGGGGAAGAGGAAGGGGACAGTGGGAAACATCGAAAGAAGGAAGGAAGTAGTCAGAGATGGGATGAGGATTGAAGCAGAGATCAGAGCAGTTCCTAGAGAAGACGAGGTCAAGAGAATGGCTGTTAGCGTGGGTGGAGGAGTTAGTCCAAAGGTTGAGGTTGAATGAGGAGGCTAGTGAGAGGAAGCGAGAGATGGAGGGCTGGAAGGGACATCAACATGAATGTTGAAGTCACCGAGGATGAGAGTGGGGGTATTGTCAGAGAGGAAGAAAGTGAGCCAAGACTCGAAATTCAGAGGGAGGCCTGAGGCAGCTACTTGGGCTGTTGCTTCTCTAGGCACACCTTGTGACAGGTTCCAGCAGAGCATCATGGGAGTTATGGGATCTACTGAGAGAGTCAGTGGTCCAAGCAGCAGTCCCCTCCTGGAACTCTCTGCCTTTGTGAGAAGAGGGTAATCCATTGCTGCCACTGTTATGTTAGACTTCAGGAGAACGGTTTCTTGGGATTGAGGGTGAGATTTCAGCCTCTTCAGGGGGTACACCACCTTGTGATCCTCCACCATATTTGAAAGGATCTGCAGTTCCAGGGTGAATGGCAATGTTGGTATGCTAGACAGTAGGGGTGGGAATTGTTGGAGAAACAGCTCCAGATAACATCAACCTTTTGCACCAACAAACCCTAATGACCACTAGGGGCATTGGGAGTAGAGATAGTGAGTTAGTGTGTGTGTCACTTTAACCTTTCTGATCTCTGCTTCTAAGCCCCCCTTCCCCCTCTCAGGTGGGATGTGCCCAGGAAGCTCCTACTGGACTTCCTCCTTCTTCCTGACCTTTCTCCATTCCTCTCTTCTCTCTCTGACCTTCAACATGACTGGCCACCATGCTGGTGGCAGCTAGCTAGTAAGATCTAGGGATAGGCCTTTCCTATCACAATGTATTTCTCAATAAAGTAGATTATTTTAATCTAGAAACAATCTCCAAGGTGTTGATTACTTCTAAGCTGTTGCTACTGAGAATTTGAGCTATTTTCTTTTGTTGTGTGTAAACTCTGCTGATACCTAGCCAGAGCTCTCACAGGTCCTGGCACAGTAGGCAGTTAAACTTTTGTTTGTTTGTTTTTGACCACTAATAAAATTCCAACATAGGGTTATGGGCCCAGAATCCTCCCAAAAAATCCTAACAGATTTTTTGGAACTCGAATTGAATCTCAGAAGAGAAAGGCACAGCTTTTTTGTTTGTTTTGTTTTTTGGGGAATAAAAGGAAACAGAATGGAGACAGCCCAAGGCAGCCTCAACATTCCAAAGCTGGAAGGAGCGAATTTCAAGGATTGGCATTTCCTTATGAAGTCTTGCTTGAAGAGTCAAGATCTTTACAATGTGCTGATAACACAGAGGCCAACAGCTGCAGGAGGTGATTAAGACCATTGGGATAAACAAAACGACAAAGCCCTTGGAATCCTTGGGATGCATATAAGTCCAAAGCTATTTGTTCACTTTGAGGGTGTGGAATTGGCCAGTGAAGTCTGGAAGAAGCTGGAAGAACTTTATAACCGTAAAAGTTCCAGCAAAGCAACTTTTATCATTCAAAGGCTCTGTAATATGAGGCTAAAAGAGAATGAAGATCCCACAGAGCATGTAAGCCAAATACAGTCTCTTGCAAAAAGGCTGAAAGATTCAGGAATAGACCTTGGAGAAAATGGAATTGTGGGATTCATTTTGAATTCTTTGCCTCCTTCGTATAAACCTTTAAAAATTGCAATTGAAGTATCCGATGCAACAATTGACTTAAAATATCTCTCCAGTAGGCTCAATGAGCATTTTATCAGAGAGACAAAGCAAACTTCTACAAACCAGATTGCAACTTTTAGCTCAAAGAAAGGGGACAAGAAGAGGTGCTTTATCTGTGACAGTGAGCGACATTTACGTGCTAATTGTCCAAAGGGAAAAACAATGGGAAAGCCTAAAGCACCCATTACTGCTGAGACATAGTATCTGCAGAAAACTGAAGGAAAGAAACAGAAGGAAAAAGGAAAAATCAAAAGTTTTAATGCAAAGTCAGAAGTCAATGAAAATGTTTTTTTATATTGATTCTGGTGCTTCTGAAAATCTCTTCAAGGATGTAGAACTATTCTCAGAAATTGATATGGGTTACTCAGTTCCTATTTCCTTAGCAGATGGGAGAGAAATATTCTCAAAAGGTAAGGGCACTTCTAAAATCTTTTGCAAACTCCCTGATGGAGAAACTGTGACAGTTATCATAGAAGATGCTCTCTATGTTCCTTCATTAAAGAATAACGTAATCTCTGTAAAGTATGGAGTTAAGAAAGGACGCAAGTTTGAATTCATGGATGAACATTGCTATGTCACAAAAGAAGGTGATTTAATGATGTCTGGATCTCTAAAAGACAGTGGACTCTTTGAAGTGGATTGTGTAAATGAGCAAATGAATTTAGCAAGCAGCTGCAAGAGCACCTATAGATTGTGTGATATGATTTGGCACCGACGGCTCGGGCACCGTGATGTTAATGTAATTCGCCAGCTTGAGAAAGGGGAATTAATTAAAGACTTTAAGGGGCAGCTGTGTAAAGAGACTACAGGCAGATGTGTGTGTTGTGTCACTGAAAAGGTGTGAAGCCAACATTTCACAAGCTAGAGAAGAAAGAGTCTCAGCACCCTCTAGAGTTGATTCACAGTGCTGTTTCAGGTCCTCTGGAAAGAAGTTTTGGAGGAAATGTTTACATAGTTTCATTTATTGATGATTTCTCAAGATTTGCCTATGTTTACACTTTGAGAGAGAAAAGTCAAGTGTTTGAAAAGTTTAAAGAGTATGTTGCATTGGTCAGCAACAAGTTTGGGAGAAAGCCTCAGAGACTAAGGTCAGACAATGGAGGCGAATACACCTCAAACGAAATGAAATCCTTTCTGAGAGAACAGGGAATTGAGCATGAGACTACAGCCCCATACTCTCCTGAGCAGAATGGTGTTGCAGAAAGGAAAAATAGAACCCTAATGGAGATGGCAAGATGTATGTTGAAAGATGCAAGTTTGCCAAGCAAGTTCTGGGGAGAAGCAGTGATGACTGCCAGCTATCTGCAGAACAGATTGCCAACTAAAGCCATAGAGAAAACTCCATTTGAACTGTGGTTTGGACACAAGCCTAGCCTAAATCACATCAGAGTTTTTGGTTGTGATGTGTATGCATATATACCAAAGGCAAAGAGAAACAAGTTGAATTGCAGAAGCAAGAAAGGAGTTTTATGTGGATATGTTTTAGGAGGCAAAGGATACAGAATTCTTGATGTTGAAACTGGTAATATTGAAATTTGCAATGTTGTGTACTTTGATGAAAGACACAGACCAACCAAAGGTGAATTACCAGACCTGGAGCCAAGGATCCAGATGCAAGAGGAACCAAGTGAGCAGGCCTTCAGCTACCAAATGCCAATCTGTGAACCAGAACCAGCTGCAGATTCAGAAGGGGTTACAGAAGCTGCAGATTCAGAAGGGGTCACAGAAGCTGAGCCAGAACCCAGGCGCTCACAGAGGTCCAACAAAGGAGTTCCACCCTTGAAATACTCCTACCTCACCACAAGTGCAGAGCTGCAAGAACCCAGCACATGGAAGGATGTTGACAGGATGCCAACCCATGAAGCTGAAAAATGGAGGAAAGCAGCAAAGGAAGAGATTGAATCTCTACACAAGAACAAAACCTGGACACTTATGGAACTACCTGCTGGAAGAAAACCTGTAGGTTGCAAATGGGTCTTCAAAATCAAGCAAGATGCAGAAGGGGATGTACAGCGCTACAAAGCCAGACTAGTAGCCAAGGGATACTCCCAAATATATGGAGAAGACTATGATGAAACATTTGCACCAGTTGTCAAGCACACTTCCATCAGAACACTACTTAGCATAGCAGCTTCCAGAAAGATGCATGTTAACCATTTAGATGTCAAAACTGCATTCCTGAATGGAGAACTTGAGGAAGACATCTATATGCAGCAGCCACCAGGCTTCGAGCAACCTGGAAGGGAGAAGCTTGTATGCAAACTCCAGAAGAGCATTTATGGCTTGAAGCAAGCAGCTAGAGCATGGAATGAGAAACTGAATCAGCTACTGCTTAAGGAAGGGTTCACACAAGGAAAAGCTGACCCCTGCCTGTACTCAAGATTCAGAAACAATAAGTGGACTTATATCCTGACTTATGTTGATGATCTGATCATCTGTTGTGAACAGGAGCAAGACAGTCACGAGATTGTTGAGCACCTAAACAAGGAAGTAGAGGTGAAGGAACTTGGAAGCATCTCACACTACCTTGGCATTCAAATAGAAAAAGAAGAAGATGGAAGTTATCTTCTCAACCAGAAAGCAAAGATCAAGGATCTTTTGGAATGTCTGGGACTGACAGATGCCAATGAGGTCAGAACACCAATGGATGTCAATTTCCTGAAACAAAGGGAAGATGATGAGCCTCTGGCAGGCAACAACCAGTACAGAAAAGCGATTGGCAAGCTTTTGTACATAGCCACAGTGACAAGGCCAGATATTGCCACAGCAGTGGGAATCTTAAGCAGGAAAGTAAGTGCCCCAACCAAGAATGACTGGACTGCAGTCAAGAGACTGGGAAGATACCTGAAGGGTACCACACACTACGCATTGAAGATTCCAGTAAGAAGCAACCCTAGACTGGTGGGATACATGGATGCAGATTGGGCTGAAGACATAGCTGATCGCAAGTCCACCAGTGGACACCTGTATCAGCATATCGGATCTTTAACATTGGGTGCTTTACCTTTTATTTTACATTGCGGCCATTGAGATAAATGGCCGCAATGTAAAAAAACCAGTAAAACGCCCAATGTTAAAGATCTGGTATGCCGATACTGGTAAATCCGGTACCGGGGAGATCCGAAACCGGTAAATCTGGTATCCGGTATTCTCCCCGGTGTCCCACCCCTACTGAGACAAAAAACTGCAATCCTAGGGTAAAACTATAAGAAACAATACATTTAATGGTCTATAAACCATAGCAAAAAAGAAAGAGGACCAAAATACAATTGTACAGAACCAACAGTTTTAGTCACAATAATGGCTGGAGGAAGAGTGGAAAAACCAGGTGAAAAGTCCATGCTTTTTTTGCTATGGTTTGTAGACCATTAAATGTATTGTATCTTATAGCTTTACACTGGGATTGCAGTTTTTTGTCTGCCTAGTTTAGTAGATCTACATCCCATTGTCCCCTTTGTTCTCCTAATGTTGGCATGCTACTAACATAAATGGTGAAAAAAGTTATCTCACTGCTTTTAGAAGAATATTAGATACTTTTCAGTGTCCCCATCTGGCCTAATTTCTGTATTATTTGTGTTGAACTGGGTTCAGGTCGGTCAGTATGAGGACCATAAATCTTGAATTCTTGCCATTGGTGTTGTGTTGCCATGGCAGGCATTGCTGATCGGAACTACAGCTCCCAGAAGCTCCCAGCCAGGCCCTAGTCTGCAGCCTGGACAGGCAACATGGCGACTAGCCAGAGAGCGATAGGAGCTGGCTACACCCATCCCACCCCCCACGCCTCTTGCTGTTACCACTACCTGGAGCTCCCCCCATGCTCCCTCATTGCGAGTAGGACACCACCACCCCAAACACTTTATATGTAAACCAAGCACCTGTTGGATGCCTTTCAGGCAATATAGTGGCCTACCCTGTTTATATCAGGTCAGGTAGTGTAGATTGACAGGCACATCTATTTTCACAGGTGCCCATTTCAGCTCTACTTATGGGGCTTGAATTAGGGCCTTCCAACTTTAGGGCAGGTGCTTTGCTTCCTGAGCCATCTGGGAGCAACTAAGAACTTCATCCTGGGCATACAGATCCCCTGTGCCTGACAGAAGCCTGGTCCACTGAGTTCCTGATTGGGTAGGTGTGATCTCTGTAGGAATTGGCTGGCTTAAGATCTATAACTTCCAGGTTTCTCCTTTGCGTTTGCCAGTGCAAGAGACAAGTGGCCTCCCTGCTGATTGGCTTCTCCCTGTTCCCAGGGCTGGGCTTAGGGAAAGGAAACCTAGGCACTAGCCTTGGGCAGCAGTCTGGAGAGGGGTGGCAAATTCCTCGTTTGAAGTCAGCGAGAGCCGTTATCCCCAATAGGTTCACGATGCAGGGGTTAATGCCACCCCCCTGTTTGATCAGGGCAGGACTCCACCTCCACCATGTGGAGAGGACACATTTCAAAAGGAAGGAGAGATAAGAGAGACCAGGTAGGAAGAAAAGTATTTAGAAATGGAGAGGAAAGTTATTCAGGACTGCATGAAGCAAGCAGGCTGGGTGGGGGTTGGAAGGGAGGCTTCTAAAGTGTTCAGAGTGTTTGGTTTTTTTAAAAAAAGAAAGGTAAAATCTAAGGAGACACCAAATAGCATTTATATTAAGGAGATATGGACAGAGTGTGTGGGAATGTATAGATGAGCAAACTGTCTTAATGTGCCCTGAAACCTAGATGATGAATTAAAGCAAAACACAAACAATTTCTCTTCTTCTCTCTACCCCCAATTAATTTGACATGTGGCTGGTTTTTTTTATTTTTTATTTGGCCCCTTTCCAGTTCCCTTCTAGGAAGAAAGGAGGGGAGGGGGTGAGACAGGGGAGAGGATGGGGGTGAGCGGGGCAAGTCCTATTTCTTGTCCCTTGACCCATTCCAACCCTAGCTATGCCCCAGGGAGTGTGCCAGTGTGTCTGTGCCTCCTGCCCGCTGGTGCTGCCTGCCATGCCAGGAGGTCTCCCTTGCCTAGCTGCCTCCCCTCCCTAGCTCCCAGGTTAATAGCCCTTCCTTTCCGCTCATGGCTCTTCTCCTTGCTCTGATCTCCTCGCACCAACCTGACACTGCCTGGTAACCTCTAATAAGCAGTGTGTTAATGACTGACATAGGAGCAGCACTTCATGACCTAATATTGTGTGGTTTGTGGGGCATGGATTGGGATTGCCAGGAATTGTCTAGGGAAGCAAACATCCTAAGTTCCTTTACCCATCTTCTCTACCTTCTGCTTCATCACTCTTCAGTTCCTGCACTCCATTCCTCATTGCCTTCAGCCTCATCTGTCCTCCTGTTCCTGTACGTCAGCCTCCTTATACCTTCTGGATTCACTGCTCCCAGTTCTTTCACTTCAGCGCTCGCTACCTTTAGCTTCATCTATTCTCCAGTTCCTGCTTTCTCTGTACTATGCTACCTCCTGCTTTCCCACTCCCCCTCTGCTCTGGGTACCTTGGCTTCAGCCATAGTCCTGAGAGCTCTCAGTGAGGTCCCAGTCCTGAATTGCCACCCACAGCCCGGCCATAACAGGAGCAAGGGTTGAGGCAGGAAAGGCTGAGGACAGTTCAGGAAAAGGATTCACAGGAAGGCAGGAACAGGAAGTGGAGTCACAGGAACTAGAAGAATTGCTCTGCCCAGTTTCTTGTCTGCACTGGACAGACGTATACACAGGGCAGGGGCCAATCAAGAGGTGAGGGACGTGGCACCAACCTGAGCATCCTACTAGGCAGGGACTGTGCTGAGACCAAGGAATGATAGTGATGCCAAACAACCAGCCACTGCTCCCAAGTCTCCGATGCCTACCCTGCCATGTTGTCCCCAATCAGGTTCTGCTCCTGGCTCTGACCATGTTCCTGCTACTACTCTGCCCCAGGTGTGATCCTGAAAGTAGCTCAACAGCTGGATGCCAGTGCAAGTAGTGCTACACAGAGACTGCAACTCCTTAGCAAGCCACTTCAAAAGATCTGACACACAAAGGCTTGCACCACTAGTGATGTCATTGTTGTTTATCATGTACGCTTTTCAGGACATGTCTCTTCAGGACTGTCTTGTGTGAAAGAACACACAGCTTCTACTACAACAAAGCCTTGGTCTTGGCTGAAGCCTGTAGCTACACTTGTAATAGAACAGCTGAGCAGTAATGATAATAAGAATAACCAGTGCAGTGTGACCTGAGGAATGGCACAGAAATAAGCCACTATTCTTCTTCCCTTTCAAAATTAAATAACTGAAACTATCAGAGATGTATCTGGTATCTCTGGACTTAAGGAGACCCTGCTGGAGTCTCAATCACAGATGTAAATCTTTTTATATCTACATTTGTTACGAAGAATGTCTTGGAAACATCAAAAGTGAAATCTGTTTTCTAATCAATGTCCAATTGTGTAGCTTAGTATTGTTTCTCTAAGAACAAAGATCCACATTTCTTTTCATGTATAATGGGCTCCCCTTGTACTTCTTACAGGAGCCCCCCTTATTATTATTAAGCAATTATATAGCACCAGCAGTGTACCTGGCACTTTATAATTATTGTTAGAGAGATGTCCCTGCCCAGTGGGCTTACAATCTAAGATGGACACACATTCCCATTTATTTCAGATGGGGAACAGAGGCTGAGAGGTAGTGACTTGCCCAAGGCCACAAAATGAATTCATGGCTTGGACCCCTGGCTTTCTAGATCCAAATCCAGCACCTTATCTACGACACCACACTGGCTCTCAACCTTGTTTACCATATGCATAACTTCTAGCCTTCATATATATTAAATTTTCATTTTATTTAAATGCTGGAAATGTCACACTTTCTTCCTAACAACACTTCTAAATTATCGCTTTATATACTCTATACATGGCTGCATCATTGTTAAAACCACAAACATTCTACTCATTATAAAATCAAGATGATATTTTGTATCACTGTGAAATTTTGAAGGATCACTTGGGTGAGGGGTAGAAGCTGTTCCGATTTCAACAAGATCAATTTAGAAAAAGGTTGTCATTGGACTTTGAATTTTAGAGGCAGAACTGTTTTTTCTGTGGTTTCTGTTAAGTTATCCATCTGGAGGTGTAGAGGTGCCAGAAAAGTGAGGTGTGCATTGTAGTGAGTTCCTGAGTTTAGATTTTGAAAATCCATCATGTTGTTTTTAAGATATGATGGTTTGAAGTTCCCATGTTATTCAGTGGAGAGAGTGTGATTTTTAAGTTATGTCAGGATGGACATGGATTAGAGGTACAATAAACATGTGGACTTTTTATGTATGTGTCCCTCTATTTATTTATTTATTTATATGCTTATTTATTTCACATTTTACCTCACCCTTCTCCATCGACTCAGGAGAAGTCTCTCATAGAGAAGAGAGAGAATGGGTATCCATGTGTAGGATATATGTGGAGAGGTTATTATACATAGATGCTCCTGTACTCTCATAGAGAAGTTCCCCAAACAGAGGGGGTGGCTGGCACAACAAGGTGGGGCAGTACCCCAACCCTTCCAGAGAAAGCCCATTGCTGGAGTGGCTGGGGGCTGCTGGGGCTGCATGTGTGTGTGTTTGCCTCTGCTGATAGGCTGGATCACAGCACTGAGTCCCCTCACAGTGGTGGCGGTTCACCCACCGCGCTGAGCCCCATTGAGGAATCCTGTCCCGTGGATGCACTGTTCCTGAAGAGTGGGGAGCATGCATTGCTTTGGCTGCTGCTTTGTTTTCAGAAGTCAGGAGGGAATGGGAAGGAGGGGGGATGGGGGAGAGGGAATTAAAGCCTAGGCTAGGCTGCTGTAGCATGCTTATACAGATCTCCTTTCAGTCTTGCTTCCAGAGCATTTTAAGTCCAGTCTGCTGCTCTACCAAACTCTGAAAAGGGCAACTAATCAATCAGCTCATCACTACCCTGTGCACAGTGGTTTTGCCGCTTCTCTGTGCTGTGTCAGAGGACAGTGACGAGCTGATTGAATAATTACTCTTTTCAGAATTTGCAGCCACTTCAAAAGATCTGACACACAAAGGCTTGCACTACTAGTGATGTCATTGTTGTTTATTATGTACGCTTTTCAGGACATGTCTCTTCAGGACTGTCTTGTGTGAAAGAACACACAGCTTCTACTACAGCAAAGCCTTGGTCTTGGCTGAAACCTGTAGCTACACTTGTAATAGAACAGCTGAGCAGCACAGTAGCCTGGGCTTATGGAGCTCTGGAAGCAGGGACTGAGAGGAAATCTGTACACAAGCATGCAACTTCTTCCGAGCTGCTCTATCTTCTCCACAGATGAGGGAACAGGGTATGAGTGCAAAGGGGAGTAGTGGGTAAGGGACCTGAATGGTGTCCTGTCCTGGACATGGTCCCTAGCCCCACTGGAATCTGGCACCTATTGTGCAGCCCGTGCATCTGCTCTGACCAGTCACAGGGACTGTGCAGGTAACCAAGGTGACATCAGGGACATGAACCCAGGGGGGTGTCAGATCCATCAGGGAGGAATTGTGACACTTTGGGTTGCTTTGGCATCCTTGTGGGAGGTTCTGGATAGGTGGGTGTTTCACTCCAAACCCCGCGTTCCCTGATAAAGGCCAGTGGTAGCAAGGAGAGAGAGGACTTCCTTCACCGGTACTGGACTGTGAACGCCAACCCAGCAGCTCTGATGGCTCAAGTGGGATTGGGTGCTGGCACTTGATCTAGACCATCACCTGTGCGCTGGTGGTATATTTAGCTGGATCAGATTCAAAGTTGTGTGTGGATGGTTTCTTGTTAATGAGAAGGAACTTACAATCAGAGAGAGTTGTGGGGACTTTGTTTGGAACACACTTCTATTCCTGTAATTCCATGGAATGTGGGGTGGGGTGCTTTAACAGGGTACCCGCTCCCAGATGGTCATTGTTAGAAGTTCCAGGAGCAGAGGGACAGCAAGGAAAGGGAAGGGTGTTCCCAAAGCTGGGAGGAGCTAAGAGGAAAACATCAGGCAGGGTTGGGCTCACAGAAACGGGGGGCGGGGGGCGCTGGGCTTGTACAGCATGTTTATTTTGTTTGTGATGTTAGAGAGTGGAGTCTTGAAATTTAAGTAGCGCATGTATGGCAGGGCTGTGCCACAAGATGGCGCCTGCCATGTAGGACACCTAAAATGGCTGCCACACAGGAAGAGGAAATTGGAGTGTTTGGGGTGTGGCCAGCACTATAAGAAAAACACCAGCCTCAGGAAGAGGCAGTCTTCTCTTGACCAGTGAGGAGAGTACCTCTTCCGGAGAGACTGCTCCTGATTGTGAAGGAGGACCCATCTCCTGAGAGGCTGCCTGGAGGTTTCCTGCAAGAAGGAGGCTTTGAATGTGAATTAGGCTGGAAGGGCCTGCATGTGAGTTGGTAAAGAGCTAGCCAGGGACTGTGGCTGTGGTTAGGCTCTGCTATATGGACTATGGGTGGCCAGAGGCTTGGTGTCTGGCCTAAGGTACTGTAAATAAACTGTGATTGAGCCTGACCGCCAAAGTGATAATCTTCTTGTAGACTGATCCTGAAAATACTTCCCATGGTCAAGTGAGGCCCTGCTACAGTGTGTAATTTGTATGTAGTCTTTGGGTACACTTTCCCCAAAGTACATACAAAGGGTTATGGACTCTTGCACTTATGCTGGTGTGCATATGTTTCCAGAGAGGTGGAAGAAAAGTTGTACATGCAAAAGATTTATGCAAAATGAAGGGGGCAATCTTATGTTTATGTTGCTGTATGTATATTGCTGTAGCGGTGGAAGAAAACTGTACGTTCACTTTAGATTTAGGCTGCTTTTAGATGAGCGGCGGTCCGTTTTGCGTTGGTGGCGTGCATATTTTGAAACTTCCGCCTGGTCTAATTAGATGAGATGGAAGTGGCTTAATATGTGCATATTATGGTGGAGGTGCATTTTTTAAGTGTGTGAATTAAATACCTTGATTATGAGGTATTTAATTTGCGCACTTAAAAAATGCACCTCTGCTGTAATATGCACGTATTAAGCCACTTTTGTCTTGTCTAATTAGACCAGGTGGAAGTTTCAAAATATGCGCGCTGCTGATGCGAAATGGACCGCTGCTTGTCTAAAAGCGGCCTTAATGAGAAATTTATCTCTGGGTTATGAGATGTGTACTAGAACTTCAGTGATGTAATGAATTTGCTTTAGGTTAATTTGGGTGCAGCTGAAGTGCCAACAGGCAGGGAGAGTGGTACTGTGTAAGACCATTGTCCTGAGGGCCAGCCCCTGGTTTTTTTAATTGCTTTTATCTCCTGCTCTTCACTATTGGGAGGGAGCCCCAATTTGAACTGGAGCTGCACTAAAGCTGGTGGCAGTGCCTACCCTGGTAAAGCTGTCTGAGGTGGAATCTTGGGACCTGCTGATTTCACCGGCCTTAGGGCCTATTGGTAACGTTTCATAAGGGCCTGTTTGCTTAAAGGGCAGAGACTGCCTCCTCATTTCCAGCAGGAGCCTCATGAAATACATGAGTGCGGCCTGTGGCCGTGTGCTGATGGGCTGCATATTCAAGGGCATGACCCTTGAGTTAGGCCCTTGGGGGAGGTGTGG
This sequence comes from Sphenodon punctatus, assembly GCA_003113815.1. Lineage (NCBI taxonomy): Eukaryota > Metazoa > Chordata > Lepidosauria > Sphenodontia > Sphenodontidae > Sphenodon > Sphenodon punctatus. Next base: position 5,649,092 of record QEPC01010291.1, on the reverse strand, counting down.
GAGGGTGGTGGAATGGAGGCCTGGTTTATTTGTTTTTCGTTCCTCCTGATCTGGCACCTCTGCAATATCCTATTGATACTCCTTTTATGAAGTCTGCCTACCTCTATCTCTACCTGATGTAAAAATGTGGATCTTCAACCAGTTATGAGATTAGGTCTGTGACTGGGTTGCAGGGCTGGCTTTAGTGAAAGCGGGGCCCTGGGTGGGGAAAGAATGTGGGCCCCCCCACTAACTTAAGGTGCTGCCGGTGGTGAAGTCGCCAGCGGCCACCAGGCCTAGGGGTGCTCCCTGGCTCAGGGGGGCACTCCCCACTGAGCTCGGGGTGTTATCGGTCCTGGACTCAGGAATGGGTGGAGGG
>QEPC01010291.1:5615774-5637585 GCA_003113815.1 Sphenodon punctatus | reverse complement strand
CTGACCCCATGTGGGTATTGAGCGTGATGAACATCTGGCGCACGCCGTTCAGACGTTCCGGGCCCTTTGGCCCCGCGGGGGGGTTGAGCGTGGTTCAGTGTGGTTCACCGTGATCTCGTAACGTCTGAAAACACCCATTGATTAGGGCAGTGGAGCAGAAAGATTTAGGATCTTTTGGCAGATGACTTCTGGTGGAATTATTGTCGGCGGTATATCCTCCAATGCCTATATCTATGCCAATTGATGGGTGTCTTATTACTCCCAAAATTTTGCAGTTGAGGCAGATAAGGAGTTGGCTTTGTGCCCCTAAATTTCTCAGCTTGAGAGGAGAGAACAGGTACTCTGGAAGATATTTTTTTATAACCCAGGGGCGTTTGGTCAATACTAGAACAAGTTATTAAATTAACAAGGGTGGCTGGCCCTGATTTGGTCCCCCCCGAGGCAATTAAAGAAGCTCATGGCTGTTGGATTCCAATCCTGAAAGGAGTGATAAATGATATCATTTTGTATAATATATTTCCAAAGGTTTGGAAGCAAAATATTATTGTTTCTATCTTTAAGAAAGGAGGTGGGGCCAATCCAGACTGCTATAGGCCAATTAGTTTGATTAGCATTCTGGCCAAAATATATGGCCATCTGCTGAATCCTATTAGAAGCTGGATGGATGAGAATGACATCCTTGGAGAAGAGCAGGCAGGCTTTCATCCTGGATATTTGTGTGTGGATCAGTGTTTTTCCTTGTATTATATTTGTGGTGAAGTACCTGAATAAGAAATTGAAAGATCTATGCAGCATTTATCAACCTTAAGGCTGCCTTTGATACAGGCAAATATTGTGGGGGAAACGGAGAGCCATGGGCATGGATTCAACTTTAATTAGTTTAATTGTGGCATATTACAAAGAGACCACTGCCTGTGTGCTGTATGGAGCCACTGGAGGACTTTGTCCTCCATTTTCTACCCTGAAAGGGGTAAGACAAGACTGTGTGCTGACCCCGGTACTGTTTAATCTATTTTTAAATGATCTGTGGCCTTGCCTTAGAAGGAGGGACTGTCAGCAACCAAAACTGTTAGGTAATGAGATCTCTTCTCCTACATGCAGACAATGAGATTCTGCTATCTTCTAAAATAGGGTTGCAGAGGCTTCTGGACAAATTTGGCTCTTATTGTCATGATGGCAGTCTGGAGATTAATATCTGCAAAACCAAGTATGGTGATTGGTACAAGGAAATAGAACAGGTGGTTTATTGACAAGCGTCCTTTGGAGGTAGTGAATAGTTTTTGCTACTTGGGCCTGACCTTTACTATCACCTTAAGCTGGGTGGCTCATGCCCCCAAAGTAGCCAATAAGGTGACTCAGGCAGCAGGAGGTATATTGTTCTTCTATTACAAATTTCAGAGGAAACCCTGGGTGGAAGCATTAAAAGCTGGGAAGCTGAAGCTGGAGATGATTCTCTTCTATTGAGGCTGAAATTTGGGAAGCAGATGACAAAGTAGCAACTATTGTCAAGAAAGCACAAAGTGACTTTCTCAAAAGGCTTCTCAGTACAGCAAGGAACACCAGCTTCAGTGATTAGGATGGAAACTTAAGATTAGGGGGTACTTGCCAAGGAGGATCCCGAAGCAGGTTTTGCTGGAATTTATTTATTTATTATATTTAAAATATTTTCTACCTCACCCCTCCTGCCACAGGCAGCTCGGGCCGGCTTACATATACTAAAACCAAGTAAAATAACATTAAAAGGAGGAAAAAAATCACCCCCCCACCATCCCTTCCCCCCACCATTACCCAAGCACCTGGCAGAACAGCCAGGTCTTACAGCTTCTCTGAAAAGAGGGAAGATTTGGGGCTAGCCAGGCTTTCACCGGAAGGGAGTTCCACAGTCGTGGCACAGCCACTGAGAATGCCCTCTCCTTCATGGGCCCCCAAAGAACCTGGGGAACCTCCAAGGAGGACACCCCTGGATGACCACAGGGGCCGATCCAAGACCCAGGGAGTGAGGCGATCTCACAGGTGCAGTAGAAGATTGGGGGCTCTTATTCCCTTGGTTATTGAGGATAAAGGAAGGCCTTATTTATTCAGGACTAGGGGATAGGTGGACCTGTGGTGGTCTGTTACCCTTGCTTAACTATAAGCAAATTATAGCTCAGAGGCTCCTTGATATATTGAGACAACAAGATGTGGCAGCAGTGGGGTTGCTAAAATGTTCCACAGTTTACAAATATATAAAGGTTGATTGGGAACTGGCTCCCTATTTAGCCCAAATTACTCTAGGCATAGGAAGGACTTACACTGCTTCTGGAGATGCTTGTTAGGATCTGATTTGAGCAATTAGGAACAGCAGTGCAGGAAGGTTGATGGGCAAGGACCCTGTATGATCAGACTGTGCTCATGCCCCTTAAAGGAGGTGGAGGACACTGCACTTTCTCTGGAGATGTCCCTTATGTAAAGAACTGAGAAAGTGGTACCTAGCCCCTTTGAAAGAATTTTCCAGGAATGTGGATAACTTTCAAAGGACCATTTGGATTCTGCAGAATGTCTCAAGGTGCTGAGTGCTCTAGCTTCCTATATCTATGCTGCACAAAAGCTTCAGAAAAGAGGATAAACTGAGTAATAGGAAGGATGCATATATTGTGGAATGTAAGGCTTACTGAAATTTCTATTAGTCCAGGAAGGATATTGGAGAGAGATTGTCAACTGAGCAACTTTGTCATGCATGCAGTGTGGTAAAATGCCCTTGCCCTGACAAAGACCCCTCTGATCCCTCCTTTGCTGAAACTGCGAACCTGGCTCAGTCAAAGCCCAGGCCTCAACAAGCACCTGTTCAGGACTTCCTCATTCCTAAGGGGGGGGGGGGACTCTACACCTAAGACAGGTGATGTGGTATGATCAAATCATAGAAGGAGAGGGGCTGCTGGACTGCAGCCAGCTGACCCTCCTGGACAAATCAGAAAGAAGGTCAAGGATGTTTTAAAAGGATCATCACAGGCATTTTGACTCTCTGTGGACTCACTGACTGAGCTCTCTAGCAGATGCTGCTAGGCGACCTCCCTGCCTGGAGGCACTCATGGGCTATATGGCTTAACAGTAACTCTGGCCTGTGCCAGAAGAAGAACTTGGACCCCATAGGAAAATCATCCCCTGTGGAGATCTGATCAGAACAAGTGTGAGTACCTTGCTAGCTATCTCAGTTACAGTTATAGGAAGATGCTTTCCAAATGGGCTACTATGTACACAGAACTATGACTGCTCAAAGGGTTATCACCCTAGTTCTATGCTTTTATTCCTTTTTATATGTATCAGTAAAGTCTAAGTTTTCTTTTTACCCTACTAGGTGTGTGTGTGTGTGTGTTGGCTGAACATTAAATGCCTCATTAGGCCAAGCTACTAAAGAGGGGAAAACCTACCTATTTGGCTAGGAGCCAACAGCTTTGGAGCCAAGGGAAGCCTCCTGTGGGTAGCTCTGGGAAATCTGCCTCCAACGCAGAGGAGGAAATCCCAGGAACAGAGTGCCAGGAAAGGGGAGTGCTTTTGGGAAGCTGTAAGGCTTATGCCTTTTGGGGGGGTTCACATTTCCTGAGTGGTGTGAATACCCATGGGGAAACACACAGGTGGTGGTGGCAAAATATTAAGGGTTTGGGAGGTTTGCCAGCTGGAGGAACCCCTGATCAGAGATTTGGAGAAACAGTGAGGTGGGTGGCTCAGCTGTATAGCGCCCCTACTGGCTTTTTGCCACACACAGATATGTACATATTTTTAAAGGATTATGGATATGCTGTCCTTTATTTCTTATGGGGTTACCTTGTTATGCATATGGATATGTAATTATATTTTAATGTATTATGAGCATGTTGCCCTTTTCTGTTTGGATTTAATATTTGGCCTACAGCCATAAATAAATTACTACTACATAGTTTAACTTGAGTGAGTTTAGGAGAAATGATGTGTAGATGAAATTAATGTTGGTAGTGTTGTATGAGGGGAAATTTAGTATATTCCCCTTTCAAAAAACATGGAAATTCTAGGATCAAAAAACCTACTGTCTAAGAGAGGAGTTAAGCAAATTCACTCATGCTCCAAAAAGCAAGGACTGGAAATTGTAAGTTAAGGCACCTGCCTTAATTTGCCAGCCACATAAGCAGTAAAGATGTTGTATAATCTCATGTAATGTGTTCACTTATTTATTTTGTATTTATTTTCATTATTTATACTCTTCCTCTCTTGCCTAGGCAGCTCGAGGCGGCTTACAAAAGTTATAACATTTAAAAATACATATAAAAGGAAGCATAATAATAAAAAAATAAAAACCCAGGGGCTGTCTGGGCATGTGCGAGCATTAGGACGCGTGTGGCTGTGCTCCTGCTAGACCCGATGCCAAAATAGAGAAATAAAACACTACTGAGGAAAAATAAAATAACCTAAAATAAAGGAAAGACCTGAAAAAAGGAATGAGCTTAGAAAAAAAAAAGAGAAGCAGACTCAACTATTGATAAATACTACCTCCCTCGGCAAAGCACAAGGAAAGGGGAGGCCGTGTGTAACAAAATGGCCAACGCAGCATGCAGGGAAGAAGCCAGGGACCCAGACAACTTAAGGCAAGTACTGGAGCTATTTAAATCAATAAAAGAGGATCTTGCCATAAATAAAGAGGGGATTTCCTCCATAACTGCTGCATTGGGAGATTTGAGGACCCAAATTGAGGGGGTTAATAAGAGAATAGACACTGCAGAGCAAAGAATAAGTGACATGGAGGATAGAGAAAACAACTCAGAGCAGAGAACTACTAGAACTGAGGTACAACTGTCTGCTCTGCAAGCAAAAATAGAAGACCTGGAAAATCGCTCCAGGCGGAACAACTTGAGAGTGATGGGGGTGCCGGAGGGATTAGAAGTGGAAGGTACATGTAAGTTGTTGCTGCATGTATTTAAAACAATTTTCCCTGACAAGGAGGAATTGCACCATATTGAATTGGAAAGAGCTCACAGGTCACTGAGGCCTAAACCTAAAGAGCAATCCCCCCCCCAGAGCAATCATAGTCAAACTGCTTAGATTTGCAGATAAAGAAGCCTTGATGAAGGCAGCCAGAGGGGCAACAGAAATGATTTATCAAGGAGCAAGGATCTCTATTTATCCAGATCTAGCATATGAAACCATACAGAAGAGAAAGGCCTGGAAACCCATGCTTGAAGCCCTTCATAAAAAAAATATAAGAGCCCAGATTTTCTTCCCAGCAAGATTCACGTTTGTCCATCAAGGAAGGAGAAGATTTTTTTCTCAGTTACCGGAGTTACAGGACTATATGGCAAAAAACTTTAAAGACTGAAGGCAGAAAAAAAGGTGTAAGCGTGAGGGCCTGTAAAGTGCTTGAATGAACATTGTAAGCTCTACAAAGCTAATGAGGATTTGTTTAAAAAAAAAGGGATACAGTAAATGGTCTGCAAATGAAAGGTTTAATTATTTCGGTTACAAAGAAAAGAATGTTTAAAAGAAAGGTTTATGAGAAATGGCAAAGGGTCTGGGGGGATGCAAAGAGCCTGTTGGCACGTCACTCCTAGAAGGGAGCTCCCCACAAAAGTTTAAAATAGAATTTATAGACAGGGGGGAAATTCAAATGTCCTGTGTAAGGAATTGGAAGCAAGAAGCTATGGAGGGAGGGGGGTGGGGGGGAAAGGTTATTGGTTTTTGTTGGTTAAAAAATAGAGGGAATATACTATTGACATGCTCATCTAGGTGCATAAGAAGAGAAACAGCTAGGATTCAGTCAAAAAAGCAGTGTAAGCAAGGTATAAAATACGCAGATAACAGGAGAAGTCAACACAAGGAAAAACAACTCTTAAAGAGTGATGATGGATAGAGTTAGACTGTTATCCTTTAATGTATGTGGATTGAACAATCCTATAAAAAGAAAAAAGGTCTGGCAGCTGCTGCATAAAGATCAGATAGAAATTTTCGCAATTCAAGAAACTCATTTATTGAGGCAGGACAATCATAGATTTGCTAACAGGGGGTATAAAGTATTTTTTTCAAATGCAAACAAAAAAAAGCTGGAGTTGCGATTGGGATATCAACAAAAATAAAATGGCAGACGCAGTGCATTGAAAGAGATGAGAAGGGCAGGATGATATTAATTAAAGGATCAATAGGGCAAGAACAATACACTATTTGCTCTATTTACGCACCAAACAACAACACTGCAGCTTACTTTGCAGAGCTGTTACCAAATTTAGAACAAAAAATAATAGGACAAGCAGTGTTGTGTGGAGACTTTAATTGCCCACTTTCATCCTTGGACCTATCTACAAAAAACAAACTAAATAAACAACAGAATAGAATTGTGCAGTTAATAGAAAAATACAAGTGGATAGACATATGGAGAGTTCTCCATCCAAAAAAACAGGAATTCACCTTTTATTCTAATCCGCATAAAGTGTCCACTAAAATAGATCATATTTTAATAAACCAAAATTTATTCAAGGAAGGAATGCAAGCTTATATTCAAATCCTTCCCTTCTCAGACCACAATGCTATCAAGCTAGAGATAAAGGAGGGAACACAAAAAAACACCAATGCATATAGATGGTCTATGAAAAAACTTTATTTAAACAACAGCTGGATTAAAGAGCAGATACAAAATGCAATAGTAGAATATTTCCACTTTAATGATGGGCCAGAGATCTCGCCAATAACATTGTGGGAAGCGGCTAAGACTGTGATCAGGGGACAGTTCATTTCCTTAGAAGCATACCTAAAAAAAGAAAAAAATAAACAGGTAAACGAGCTACTATTACAAATAAAACATTTAGCTAAGCAACCAGCAATTAATGCAGAAAAAATTGCTATATTAAAAAGTCAAATAAACTTAATAGAAACAGAACAGATGGTATCTAGGATTAGATACACTAAGGCGTATTATTTTGACAAAGCTAATAAGGCAGACAAAGTTTTGGCTGGATTGGTAAAAAAAAAGAGACAAAAAACTAGCATCCCATATATTAGAGAAAGACAGGACTCAATATTGTTAATGGGAAAAGAAAAAGAAAGATGTTTTATGGAATTCTATGAAGATATCTACAGGACAAGGAATCCTAAAAAAGAAGATATAGATAGTTTTCTAAACTCAATCAAGTTACCTAAAATTACAAGGGAGCAGAACGAATACCTCAATAGTGCTATAGAGTTAACGGAGGTTAAAGCAGTAATAATTTTTTTTCCGAAAAACAAAGCTTCAGGCCCCGACGGTTACCCCATAGAATTCTACAAAACTTTTGAAGAACAAGTTAGCCCAATACTAACCAGAATGTTTAATACTTTTTTACAGAAACAAGAAATGCCCAAAACATTCAATGAGGCACATATCATGTTGTGCCCAAAACTGGGAAAAAATGTGGAATTATGTAGCGGCTTTCGTCCTATCTCCCTAATCAATACTGATGCCAAGATTTTTACAAAAATACTGGCCAACAGATTGGGGACAATTATACCAAATATCATTGCACCAGAACAGTCTGGATTTATAGCGGGCCGGTTAGGGATTGATAATATAAGAAAAGTAATTAATATTATCCACCAAATTCGTAAAAATAAGTCCCCGGCCGCAGTGGTCTCCTTAGACGCTGCGAAAGCATTTGACATGGTGGAACATAAATATTTGATACACACTATGGAAAAAATGGGAATGAAGGGCAATTTTACAGAGTGGATAAAATTAATCTATAAAGAACCCAGGGCAAAAATAATATTGGATGGGGTAGTAACACCAGAGTTTAATTTGACCCGAGGCACTAGGCAGGGTTGTCCCCTGTCGCCGTTATTATTTGATATAGCAATAGAACCCTTGGCTATAGCAATAAAACAATCCCAGCATATTAAAGGGGTAAAAATGGGAAAGGAAGAATATAAGACAGCTCTTTACGCAGACGATATGATGTTGTTTCTCACAGATCTTCCAAATACAGTGCCCAATTTGTTAAAGATGGTGGAAAAATTTGGGGCGGTCTCAGGATATAAGATAAATGTTGAAAAATCGCAAATGCTAATATTTAATGAGGAGAAGCTTTCTAGAGTAGAATTACAAAAAGCCACACCATTCAGTGTACAAAGTAATGCACTAAAATATTTAGGTATCAACATTACTAAAAAACCTAAAGATCTTTATAAATTCAACTTCCTCCCGCTAGTGGAAACAGTTAATGGAAAGGAAGCAGATTGGAAAAATTTGCAAATTTCTTGGGCCGGTAGAATGAATTTAATAAAGATGGTAATTTTACCTAAATTATTGTATACCTCTCTGGCCTTACCGATACATGTCCCCAAGCAATACTTTTCCACCATAAATAAAATTATTGCCAGAATTATATGGAACAGAAAAAAACCTAGAGTTAGAAGAACAATCCTATACACCTCAAAAGAAAAGGGAGGTATGAGCGCTCCAGATATCAAATTATACCACTGGGCTTCTGTTCTCAGGGGTATAAAACACTGGTATCACAGCAGCAAGATCCCTGAGTGGATACAGATGGAAAAAAGCCTCTGCGAGACAGAGAACCTTAAAACCCTTCTCATGGAAGATATGGATATTAAAAAACAAATTGATATGGAACATCCGTTCATTGGCATGGCTATCCATACCTGGGAACAGTGCACAAATAAAGCAGAGATGATAAAAAATAAATCCCCTTTCTCCCCAATTTTTGGAAGCTGGGCAAGGAGGGTTGATATACCGGTGGCAATCAGCAAGACCTGGGAAGCAAAAGGATTAAAAATAGCAAAAGATCTGTTTGTAGGGGAGGAAATACTAACCATAGATACCATTAAAGACAAATTGGGTAGGGAGCCAGACCCCTTCACTTATACAAAAATAAAAAGTAAATTTAATAATAAAAACAATAAACCCCACTACATTAGAGAAAGCACGGATCTGGAAAAAGTAATATATGGAGATTCATCCCAAACACACATAATATCTCGGTTATATAAAGTCCTACGTAATCTATACAACTTACCAGATGCAGGGTACATCTCTCAGTGGGAAGAAGACCTGCAAATAAAAATAGAAAAAAAAGAGATGTTACAAATATGGGATAACATGCATAAAGGCTCTAGATCGCTGTCTCTTAGAGAACCGCAAATAAAAACTATATACCACATGTATTATACCCCATATAAATTGCATAAAATAAATACAGCTTATCCTGGTAATTGCTGGCAGGGGTGCGCAGCCCCAGGGACTTGGATGCACTGCTGGTGGTCTTGCCCATATATAAATGAGTTCTGGAAGGAGATCTGGCCTCACATGAATGATTTAGCTCAACAGGAGATACCATTCCAGCCTACCTTTGCTTTGTTGGGCATCTTTCCAGAGATACAGGTTATTAAGGAGCGGCGACAAGCATGCCAACAACTAAGAATTGCAGCGATATATACTGTTGTTTGCAACTGGAAATCACAGAAAAGACCTTCGTTTAAGAAATGGATCCACAGGATCTGGTATACACTTACCTTGGAATGTATCCACACTGAAATCCATCAAGAACTTGAATCCTTTTATGCTGTATGGAGTAACATATGGGAATTAGTGCAAAATCAGTTGAATCTAGACAAGGAAAATGTATTATGTTTAACAAAAATTTAGTTAAATAATAATAGGGGTAACTTACTTTTGTAGGGTTGGACCATCGCTGTAAAGGCATTCTGCCTCGGTCCATATCGATTATTATCATGTGAGTTACTGAGAGTTATGAAAAATAATAAAAATACATTAAATAAATAAAAACCCCATCCTTTTCACCCACCTCCCTCACCAAGGGCCTGGCAGAACAGCCAGGTCTTGCACTGTCATCAAAACAAGGCAAGGCCTGGGGCTACCTGGGCCTCCACTGGAAGGGAGTTCCACAGTCTAGGTGCCGCCACCGAGAATGCCCTCTCCATTGTAGCCCTCTGAACCACCCAGGGGACATCAAGGAGGGTGCTCCCAGCAAACCGCAGGGGTCGATCCAGGGCACAGAGAGTGAGGCTGTCTCACAGATAGGAGGGACCCAGACTGTATAGGGCTTTATAGGTAAGCACCAACACTTTGAATCTGGCCCAGAAGACTATCAGTAGCCAGTAAGTGCTCATGGTGACCCGTTCTGGTAAGGAGACGGGCCGCTGCATTCTGCACCAGTTGCAGTTTTCAGACCGTCACCAAAGGTAGCCCCATGTAGAGCGTGTTACAATAGTCTAGATCTTGAGGTGAGGAAGGCATGGATGACAGTGGCCAGGTCAGAGTCTAAGACATACGGTCGAAGCAGTCACACCAGATGTAATTGGTGAAAGGCACTGCTCACCACAGCCTCAACCTGGAGATCCAGGTGAAGTTGCAGATCGAGGAGTACCCCCAGATTCTGAACCTGAGAGACTGGGGTGTGTGTGTGAACCCTGTCAATGATGAGGGACATCACACCCACTGCCCTCCCCACCAACACCACCTCCGTCTCATCTGAAACTAAATCTTGATGACTCGCCCTCGCCCAATCCCCCACAGTTGCCAGACATCGGGTAAGCACCAAGACTGCTGGGTCTGGTTCGGATGAAAAAGAGAGGAAGAGCTGGGGGCCATCAGCGTACTGATGACATCACACCCCATACCATCTCACGACCTCGCCAAGCGGCTGCATGTACACGTTGAACAAGAGGGGTCAGAATAGAGCCTTGCAGAACTCCACATGTGAGGTCCCAGGGAGAAGATGAACAATCCCTGATCATCACCCACTGAGTTCTCCCAGCCAGGAAGGAGTGGAACCATTCAAGAACAGTTCTGCCCACCCTGGCATAGTCCTATAAGTGAGTCACCAGCATCTCATGATCAACGGTCTCAAATACAGGCAACCAATTAATGGGATTAGTAGGGCTGAATGACTCTGGTCCAGTTCTCAGTGAAAGTCATTGACCAAAGCCACTAGTGCAATCGCAGTGCTGTAACCCAAACGAAAGCCGGACTGCAAGGGATCAAGAAAACCGGTGTGGTTCAGATGCTCCTGCAGCTGCTGAGTCACCACCTGCTCAATAACCTTCCCTAAAAAGGGAAGGTTAGAGACTGGCCAATAACTGGCAGGGGAGTCAACATCAAGCAATGTTTCTTTGAGCAGGGGCCACACCAACGCCTCTTTGAGGCAGTTCAGCACCCTGCCCTCCTGCGGGGACATGTTGACAACACCCACCAGCAACGGCCCCAGCATCTCCCGGCTGGCCTTGACCAGCCAGGACAGACATGGGTCTAGTTCACAAAATGTGGCTATAACAGCCCCCAGAACATCTCCCGCAGCAATGGGTGTCACCCTCTGAAACACATCCCACAAAACCATCAACATGGAGCCTCCATAACCTCTGGTTCTCCTGTTAAGTGTGGAGTTGAAGTCATGGTGAATCCAAGTGATTTTATTTATGAAGTACTCCACAAACGTGTTGCAGCAGTCACTGGAAGACTCCAGTACCAGGCGGAGGGAGGCCGGACTGACCAAACCCCTCACCACCCAGAAAAGCTCAGCTGGACAAGACTTAGCGTCTGCAATCAGAGTAATGAAAACTCCTTTTTCACTGCCCTGACAACCATGGCGTAGACCCGTAAACAGGCTCTATGCCGCAATCAATCAACTTCAGCACAAGATCGGCACTACCATCATTCCAACCGCCGCCCTATTTGCTTCAGCTGCCGCAGGCCCTCCACAAGTCGTGGTGGCCTGCAGTGCCGATGCCAAGGGCGTGGATACCTAGGAGCCATCTGGTCAATGGCCTCAGTCAACAGAGAATTCCACAAAACCATGAGGTCATCGAGTGGGTGGCCGTCAAGATCAGAGGGTAACTCCCCTAAAGCGCATTCTGGAACCTCTCAGGTTCTACCTTACAACTTAGGCTCCATGAACCACACTTTATCTTGGCCTTTCAGCCCCAATCCTCTTCCACTGCAGGTTGCGTCAACACTGGAGCTGGGGATAGCTTTTGTTTGGGTTGGGGAGAATGGGATAGCTGAGTACTGGGGGACTGTACATGGGGGAACAAAGTTGATGGATGCAGGATGTGTACTAGAAGATAAGGCTGGGGGCAGCTGGGCAGTAAGGGAAGTGTATGGCAACCAATCCTCAGTCAGGAGACACAGCCCAGAGGCAGCCAAATCCTTTCCATTACAGGTAGTATTCCAATGCATGATATATTTGCTTGCCCTTAATCACCCGTGTAGTCAGCAGATGCACCTGAGCTGCTGCCTGAGAGGGGAGCTATGAATGAAGGAGAAATTGTGGCTACATAGACAGGGATCAAGGTCATAATACTGCAGGGAGAGGAGCTTGCTGTCTCCAGATTCAATGTTGCCCCCAACCTTTAATAGGAAGATGATAGAGGCAAAAACTAAGACCAAGGCAAAGTGTGGATGCATAGAGTCTAAGATGAAAGCAAGTGCAATATGTGAGACTAAAGCTGAATCATCCATCAGATGACTGGTTGGCAAGTGCAATATGTGAGACTAAAGCTGAATCATCCATCAGATGACTTGTTGGCATTCCAGTCCCAATCCGTTCTGCATGTATCTAGCCCTCTGCAGCTCTGAAAGAGACCTGGAGACACACTACCAGTTACCTTTTTTTTAAAAAAAAACCCACACCTTTTAAAAAAAATGTATGACTTTCACCAAATATTTTTACTTAGTACTTTATGTGAATGTTCAATTAATAAAAGGTCCTAAATGGTTTCTTTGGCACGAATGGCTAAGCTGGGAATTTTGTATACAATTTCTGCAAGTCCACAATGACTGATTTGTGACTGAGTGGATCTATGTCAAGGGAAGGGGAGGGGTGCAGCCAATATTCTTAGTTGAAACTGACTATTAAAATTGTGAAAAGACGCGGGTCGAAATACAACCTGATGCTGAAAGAAAAGAGGGCCCAGCACCAAGTCCTCCAATAGGAAATCCTAGATAAAGCATCTCGGGCAACTGATACTAGGAAGTTTTGGGGGTTGGTGAGAGGAATAGGCCAGCCGGGCAGTGCTGGAAGTAGGGTTTTAATAAAATCCCAAGTATGGGAAAAGCATTTTTCAGCCCTTTTCTCCTCACAGGTTGGTGCGGAAGATAGGGCAGAATTGTTGAACTCTATACCCGACTGGGACCCCGTTGAACCAGCCTCGATCTTGAACTTGACTGAAGACTTAACTAGGGAAAAGGCACCTGGGATTGATTATATTCCACCTTGATATCAGCATCTGATTGGTGGGCCCCAATTTTGGCTGTTCTTTTTACTACTATTAATAAAACAGGTCTCCTTCCACAATCATGGACTCAGGCCATAGTGGTACCGTCTTCAAAAAAGGTAATCCCAGGGACCCTGGGAATTACTGGCCAATTAGCCTCCTCTATGTAATTACTAATTAGTAAACTGTATTCTAAATATATACTGCAGAAATGTGAGGTTTGGCTGAGAGACTCTGGGATTATCTGCAATGAGCAAATTGGTTTCAGAGGGGGGATGTCTATGGGGGAATCACTGCTTTCTTTTATCTCATCTGGTGCAGAAGCACCTTAGCTCTCAGGAACCATTATTTGCGGCCTTCATAGATCTGAAGGCCGCTTTCAATTCTCTTTTGCGGGAGAAGTTATGGCAGAACCTGGCTAGTCTACAAATGGAGGGTAGACTATTGTAGTTCATTCATCAGCTGCATACTAACTCCTCTGTAAGGGTGAGGATTGATAATATGGGGACATTATCTAATGCTATTCCGTCGGGAAGGGGCGTAAAGCAGGGGTGTACTCTAGCCCCTACTCTATTTAATGTTTACCTGAATGATTTAATAGGAGCCCTGACTGGTACTCAATTTCATGCTCCTCATTTTGGGGACATTAGTATCTCCTGCTTACTCTGTGCAGACGATATGGTGCTCCTTTCTCATACACCAGTGGGCCTGCATCGCCTTCTGTCAGCTCTTGGGGAATATTGTAAGGAAAATTTGTTGCATATAAATTATAAAACTAAAGTTTTGATTTTTGCCAAGAAGAGATTAAACCATAAGTGGTCTGTGGATGGGGTAAATATTGAGCAAATTAAAGCTTTTAAATATCTGGGCCTGGTTTACCAGGCTAATGGCAAATGGACCTTGCAAGGGCAGGCTGCTGTGGATAAATAAAAAAACACCATGCGTGCACTGCTATCCTTTTTTAGAGCCAAGGGAGGGCAGCTGGTTTCCCCGGTTATTAAAATCTTCAAGCAGCATTGTATTCCCCAGATGCTATATGGTTCCCAATTTTGGGCCTTGGATAAGGTGAAGGGGTTGGAGAACCTCCAGGCAGTTTTTCTAAGGTCCTTACTGGCAGCCCCTCCTGGTACTCCCTTTGTAGTTCTTACGGCGGAATGTGGGCTTCCTCCAGTAAGGGTAAAGGTTTGGCAGGGAGCCTTTATCTACTGGCTCCATCTAATTTTTAAGCTGGCAGCGCCCCTCTCTCTCCTGGTCCAAGAAGATAAGTTTAGAAATGCCTGGATTGTGTGGGCAGAGGCTCATCTGAAATCTATGGGAATAGACCCCTGGGCATTGGGGAACCTAGGGCTTAAGGGGGCCAGAAAATTGATAATTACCAGGTTGTATGATATTACCCGTCAGGAGGAAAGTGCTGCTTTGGGGGAAATCAGAGTGCTAGGCCCTTATGGCCTTCTCTCTAATCTATCTGGTTCTCCAATGCTGTATCTGGAGAATAGTTTGTTGGCCAAATTTAGGAGACCATTCATGCTTGCAAGTTTCACTATGTTCCCGTCTGCTATTACTGAGGGCCGCTACAAGGGTATCCCGCTTGTGGAACATTTATGTTCTTGTGATCTGTGCTCAATTGAGTCCTTGGAGCATATGATCCTTGACTGCCCTTATTATGCTCATCTGCAAGAGAAATATGTGCATACCCTGATAGGCAATCTTCCAGGAAGAGCCCCAAGAGCTATAGTTAAGTTCCTCCTGGAAGATCGATCANAAAAAAAATGTATGACTTTCACCAAATATTTTTACTTAGTACTTTATGTGAATGTTCAATTAATAAAAGGTCCTAAATGGTTTCTTTGGCACGAATGGCTAAGCTGGGAATTTTGTATACAATTTCTGCAAGTCCACAATGACTGATTTGTGACTGAGTGGATCTATGTCAAGGGAAGGGGAGGGGTGCAGCCAATATTCTTAGTTGAAACTGACTATTAAAATTGTGAAAAGACGCGGGTCGAAATACAACCTGATGCTGAAAGAAAAGAGGGCCCAGCACCAAGTCCTCCAATAGGAAATCCTAGATAAAGCATCTCGGGCAACTGATACTAGGAAGTTTTGGGGGTTGGTGAGAGGAATAGGCCAGCCGGGCAGTGCTGGAAGTAGGGTTTTAATAAAATCCCAAGTATGGGAAAAGCATTTTTCAGCCCTTTTCTCCTCACAGGTTGGTGCGGAAGATAGGGCAGAATTGTTGAACTCTATACCCGACTGGGACCCCGTTGAACCAGCCTCGATCTTGAACTTGACTGAAGACTTAACTAGGGAAAAGGCACCTGGGATTGATTATATTCCACCTTGATATCAGCATCTGATTGGTGGGCCCCAATTTTGGCTGTTCTTTTTACTACTATTAATAAAACAGGTCTCCTTCCACAATCATGGACTCAGGCCATAGTGGTACCGTCTTCAAAAAAGGTAATCCCAGGGACCCTGGGAATTACTGGCCAATTAGCCTCCTCTATGTAATTACTAATTAGTAAACTGTATTCTAAATATATACTGCAGAAATGTGAGGTTTGGCTGAGAGACTCTGGGATTATCTGCAATGAGCAAATTGGTTTCAGAGGGGGGATGTCTATGGGGGAATCACTGCTTTCTTTTATCTCATCTGGTGCAGAAGCACCTTAGCTCTCAGGAACCTTTATTTGCGGCCTTCATAGATCTGAAGGCCGCTTTCAATTCTCTTTTGCGGGAGAAGTTATGGCAGAACCTGGCTAGTCTACAAATGGAGGGTAGACTATTGTAGTTCATTCATAAGCTGCATACTAACTCCTCTGTAAGGGTGAGGATTGATAATATGGGGACATTATCTAATGCTATTCCGTCGGGAAGGGGCGTAAAGCAGGGGTGTACTCTAGCCCCTACTCTATTTAATGTTTACCTGAATGATTTAATAGGAGCCCTGACTGGTACTCAATTTCATGCTCCTTATTTTGGGGACATTAGTATCTCCTGCTTACTCTGTGCAGACGATATGGTGCTCCTTTCTCATACACCAGTGGGCCTGCATCGCCTTCTGTCAGCTCTTGGGGAATATTGTAAGGAAAATTTGTTGCATATAAATTATAAAACTAAAGTTTTGATTTTTGCCAAGAAGAGATTAAACCATAAGTGGTCTGTGGATGGGGTAAATATTGAGCAAATTAAAGCTTTTAAATATCTGGGCCTGGTTTACCAGGCTAATGGCAAATGGACCTTGCAAGGGCAGGCTGCTGTGGATAAATAAAAAAACACCATGCGTGCACTGCTATCCTTTTTTAGAGCCAAGGGAGGGCAGCTGGTTTCCCCGGCTATTAAAATCTTCAAGCAGCATTGTATTCCCCAGATGCTATATGGTTCCCAATTTTGGGCCTTGGATAAGGTGAAGGGGTTGGAGAACCTCCAGGCAGTTTTTCTAAGGTCCTTACTGGCAGCCCCTCCTGGTACTCCCTTTGTAGTTCTTAGGGCGGAATGTGGGCTTCCTCCAGTAAGGGTAAAGGTTTGGCAGGGAGCCTTTATCTACTGGCTCCATCTAATTTTTAAGCTGGCAGCGCCCCTCTCTCTCCTGGTCCAAGAAGATAAGTTTAGAAATGCCTGGATTGTGTGGGCAGAGGCTCATCTGAAATCTATGGGAATAGACCCCTGGGCATTGGGGAACCTAGGGCTTAAGGGGGCCAGAAAATTGATAATTACCAGGTTGTATGATATTACCCGTCAGGAGGAAAGTGCTGCTTTGGGGGAAATCAGAGTGCTAGGCCCTTATGGCCTTCTCTCTAATCTATCTGGTTCTCCAATGCTGTATCTGGAGAATAGTTTGTTGGCCAAATTTAGGAGACCATTCATGCTTGCAAGTTTCACTATGTTCCCGTCTGCTATTACTGAGGGCCGCTACAAGGGTATCCCGCTTGTGGAACATTTATGTTCTTGTGATCTGTGCTCAATTGAGTCCTTGGAGCATATGATCCTTGACTACCCTTATTATGCTCATCTGCAAGAGAAATATGTGCATACCCTGATAGGCAATCTTCCAGGAAGAGCCCCAAGAGCTATAGTTAAGTTCCTCCTGGAAGATCGATCAACTGAAGTGTCCAGTAAAATTGCCAAATTTCTTTGGAAAATTTACATGCACAAACTTAGTGTGAAGCTTATACTGTAATAGAGCCATGGGCAGGATTTGCCCCTGTCTGAGGTTTCTCAAGTGATATGAGTTATGGGCCCTACCTTAGGTACTATATATAGTACTATTTGCAATAACTAGCTGGGTAGACATAATTATGGTAAGTGGATAAAATATAGCAAGTTAGTAACTAGTCTTGGGATCCCGGGATGTTTTTTGTCTGTGGCATTCTCTGTATCAACTGTTTAATTATGCCTAGGATACAAGATATCTGTTTGGGGCTTACTAAGGTGACTTTGTACTTTCTGAATTTTTTGCCCTGGTCCTGAGTGGTGGTCCTTTTATTGTTACTTTTATAAAAAATGTTAGTGTTGTATATAGCTATGATCGTGCCATGTCTGTATTTTAATTTGAGTATATATTTTATGTTTGCAATGACTTTATTGTTATGCAATAAATTGTTATATAGTAAAATAATTGCAAGTTGTTTGGTTTCCAGTCTGTGGAAGGAGATAATTTTATTTAGATATCTCCCAGCCCTAAAAATGGTAAGGAATGAGAAAGTGTGCTGGCTACTAGTCCTTCAAAGGCTTAGAATAATTGATATGAGTGAGTTTAGGGGCCCTGAGTCCAGTTACCTGTTAAATTACATCTAAAGACCCAGTGTAGCATAATGGATAGGGTGTTTGATTTGGACCTAGGAGACTAGAGTTCAAATCTTAACCATAAACTCAATGGGTAGCCTTAGGTAAGTCACTATCAGTTCCCCATCTGTAAAATGGGAGTAATAATAATGGCCTACCTCTAGGAGTGTCACCTTTTTGTGGAAATGTCTGACACTCCCATTTTGGCCTATGGGAGAGGTGGCAACCCTGCCTGCTTCACAGGGTTGTTGCAAGGGTGAATTAGGTAAGGATTGTAGAGCACTTTAAACACTGAGAATGCTATAGTAATGATTAATAATTATATCGCCAAACTATTGCAGTCAGTGTTAAATACCCTTTGGGGCAATTTTTGTAAAAATGTGGTGGACTAAGAGGCACAAGGAGAGGTGATGAGAACAAATGTATCACTGAAATTACAGAATGGAAACATCAATTACATCATCTCCTCCACATGATTACATAGTTTAGGGAAATTGTCATTACCTTCTGGATGTGTGGTGACTTGTATGAAATAAAGTGGTGGTCTCTATTCATTTACTGCAGGCCAGAAGAAAACCACAGTCTAACAGACAACCACAGCAAAGATGCCAGGGGTCTAAATTGACTTGGAGACTCCAATACTAGCCCACAACTTCACTGGAGCTATGCCAAAATTTACTCCAGCTACCTACATTTGTAAATACAATGAAAATACAGTAAAACCGTACTTACCGGGACCTATGTTCCCTGCTGTTTTCACGGGCACATATAGCATGTCCATTTGGTGCCTGTAGCTGTTAGCTACATACTAGAACCCTCCTATTCCCAACACCTCGCTAATACAGACAAAAAGTATGCCCCTGATTAGTTATATATGCCTATTTTTCATTTGCTCACTCTGTACTTATGACTTTTTACACACCTGAAGAAGGGCTCTGTGTCCCAAAAGCTTGCATAATAAAATATATCATATGAATTACTTTGTGCTTCACCAAATGTGAGAGGTGAAGACAAACACAGCAACCACACTCTAGAACCTGCATACTTGCAAGGAATTCTTCTGTGCCACTTTCTAAAGCGGCAATATTAGACTTGTAATATAATTTTATACATGCAGCACATATATAATCATGTTATCAAGAAAACCACAATTCATATAATTTGAGCCCTGCTCGAGATAGTGTGGTTGCTGTATTGGTCCAAAATGTAAGAGATGGAGATACAAGTAGTTCAGATGATTTTTTTAAATTTCGGACCAACTTCTGTTGGTACGAGTATGCAAACGTTCGAGCCACCCAGGGCACTTCAGACATGTAAGAAGTCAGAGCTACAGACTGAGCAAACGTAGGATAGTTGGGGGGGGGACTGATGATGGGGGTTGGTGTTCTTTTGGCAAAGGGATTTGCATGCACAGAATGGCCCAGCAGCCATTTTGTACGTGCGCAGTGATTAAAAAAACTTTTAATAAAATAAACACCCACACCCACACACTTCTGGCAGGCCCATGCAGATCCATGAGAAATGCTGAGGGTTGATGGTTCATTGATTCAAACCAAAGGTGGGGAACCTATGGTCCATGGCTGTGGGGTTTTGGGGGGTTCTATTTTTCTTTTTCCCCCTTTCGAATTCCTGTATCTGAGCTGGGGATACAGTTCCTACTCAAGCACTGAAAGAGTGATCATGGGGACGTGAACGTAAGGCATAGATCTGTGATCTAGACCCTTGTTTTCATTTCCTCGTTCTGAGCACACTCGTGTCCCTAACTCTTATCCAGCCCGCAGAGCTTGTACTAACTTTCAAAGTAGCCCATGGGAGGGAAAAGGTTCCCCACTCCTGGTCCAAACCATGGGTTATAGTCTTGGGGAGGGAGGAGGGGTTGCAACCAGTAAGGAGCAGAGTAGGAATGGCCACATCCTCCACATGTGTTGCATCAAAAACAAAGAACCTCTATCAGCTTAGTACTGCTTCAGGTAGGGTTTAGTGAGAGAAAGAAGGCATGGGGGGAAAGGGGATTTTGAATGAGCTATTTAAATTTAGTCACCCTTACTTTGATTTAACTTGCACGGCTAAGGGGCTTGGGGTGATGGGAGGCTGTCTCCCTGGGATTTCAGGAAAGAGGATGAAAACAGGTCTGCCCTGAGGATACATCTGCCCCCATTGTGTGTGTCAGCTAGAAAATATACTGCAATCTGCCTCTTTAACAAAAGGACAATGGGCATTTTTACACACACCTTAAAGTGCTGGTCTTTCAATCTTCTGGGTTTACAAGTCCACAAGTAACAGCCTAATATAGCCTCAGCTGTAGACATGAGGGGCTACCATGGAAACTAAATGACCTCAGTTGCCTGGAGCAAAGCGGTTACCAGGAGAACTTTTTTACACAAGTTCTGAGAAGTTCTATGCAGAAATTCAAAGAGCCAGATGTTTAAGATCTGGGTGAGTGATTTAGACACAAAGTTCAGGCTGTAACTGCAAACATGCAGGAGAAATGTGTGTGTAAAAACACCTAATGAGGGTTAGGGTGTCTTTTCTGTACCATTCATCTTTCCTGTGACAAGCTTTCGTGTGTAGGAATGGGACTTGTGATTTCAGTTTTAACGAAAAGAGGCCAAAAGTTTCTCTCTTGGTTAAAACCAAGAGATCCAAGAAATGGGTCCAGCTTGGTTTCCAATTCTCGGATTTTCTGTTCCCCAAATCCTTCCATTGACTTCAATGGGAAGAGAGGGAAACCTCCTCCACCCCACACCCCACTCCTGGCCTCAGAGGGTGGGGGTGGGAATTCATTACCCCTAACACCCCCACCCACCAGGACACTCTCCAAAAACCCCAGGGCCCTTGTACTTGCTGTTGCCAGTCCAGTCTGGAGGGTGGGGGTCACAGTAGCTGGCTGGGCTGCCAGCTGGGCTGCTGGTTCTGTTACTGGTGGCCGGGACTCTTCCTCTGCTGACTGGTGTCAGGAGCTGGCTCCGCTTCCAGGTTTCTGGGCCTTCTCCACTGTCCCGAGGTGGAGAAGGCCGGACTGCGGAGTCAGCTCCTGCCATCAGCAAAGGAGGCCCAGCCACTGATAGCGGAGCCAGCTTCTCTTCCTTCTCCTTACAGGTCTGGAGCTTGAAGAAAATGCAGTTGGATCGGCGGTGGCGCAGCACACATGCTCAAAATAGCCACTGGGGCCATTCTGTGCATGTGCAGCCCTAATCCAAAATGGCACTGGCAGTGTCAACGTAATTTTGAAAAAAAGCAGCTTTCTGCGCATGTATGGGGAGCCACTCTACACATGCACAGAACAGCTGCCCTCTTTCAAAATGGTGCAGACGCGGCTGGTGCCATTTTGGATTAGGGCTGCCCATGCGCAAAATGACCTCGGCGACTATTTTGCACATGTGTGCTGAGCCGCTACCAATCCGGCAGGGTTTTCTTCAAGCTCGGGACCTGTAAGAAGAAGGAAGAGAAGGCTCGGCTGTCTGGCAGAGGATCTGGCTCCTGATGCCAGTCAGCAGTGGAGGAAGCCCAGCCACTGGGAGGAGAGCCAGTGACCCAGCTGGCGGCCATAACCCCCACCTTTCGGACCAGACCAGCAAAAACAGTTAGTAAAGTACAGGGGACCCGAGGATTGGGTAAAACTGGGCCTTGGTGGGTTGGGGTTGGGGTGGGGGTGTTAGGGGTAATGAATCCCCACCCTCCATGGTCAGAAATGGGGTGGGGGGATGCCCAGGGTTTTTTCAGTGGGCTCCCCTGTGTCTCAGAGGGTTTCTTTTCCATTAACTTCAATGGGAAAAAGAATCAACACCGATAGATCGGATAACGATAG
>QEPC01010291.1:5597791-5611994 GCA_003113815.1 Sphenodon punctatus | reverse complement strand
ACTCTGACAAAATTGTTCCTTGTCAAATTATGAAAATAAAATAGTTTCATAATTATAAAATGTGCAAGTTTAGTTATTGAAAAAAATGAAGTATGTATGGTAAGGAACGTAGTACATATATATTACATGTATGTTGACGATAAAATATTAAATATTGCTCTAAGCGTGAATGAATTTCTATGTTTTTTGGAGTTTATGTTTTGTTGCAATGTATGAAGTGGAAGGTGTTTTGAATTGTAATTGCACTGAATTTTGTTTTTGTGTGTATTTTAAGAAAACTCTTGTACATTTAAGTGTCTTTTTAAACTGTTAAGTTTTTTGTTTTAGTGAATTGTATTAAGAATGGCTATAATCTGCACAGTGCTAACACACATGCTGGGCAAAAGGTTTATATCCTAGCTACTTTATTTTATTTACATGATTTGGTACCCTGCCTTTTGGCAGCTAGCAAAATATAAAATCATAAATACAGTTTAAATAAATATATCAAAACAGAACAGCTTTTAAAACACCAGGAGTCAAACACACACCCCCAACCCGTCCCACCCTCACCCATCCTCCCCACCAAATGCCAGGCAGAATAGCCATGGTTTACAATAATGACAAAAAGCAGGAGGCTTGGGGACGAAGAGGCCTCAACTGGAAGGGAGTTCCACAAATGCAGTGCCACGACTAACACCACCCTCTCCAACGTAGCCCCCTGAGATACTCGGGGGACCTCAAGCAGGGCAGGGTGCTCCTGGCTGACCGCAGGGCCGCTCTAGAGCCCAGGGAGTGAGGCGATCCTGCAGGTAGGCAGGACCTAGACTGTGGCCGTTTATAGATGAGACAAAAAAGGCGGCTGATCCTTTGATCAGCTGCCTTTATTTGCGCTCGTCTATCTGTTCCGGCTGCATCTTACCCCGCGTCTGAGGGGGCAGGTGATCCTGTCCCCTCCAACGCGGATCCCCGAAGTGCCGGCTTAATGCCGCACTTCCGGGTTCCCTGGGCTTGTGCGCATGCGCGCCCGTGTCTGAACAGCAGACACGGCAGAGAGAGGAAGGCGGGGGACAGAGGCCGGCGCTGGATGATCCCACTTGTCAGCGGGATCGTCTATCAACGCCCTGTGTAGGGCTTCATAGGTCAAAACCAACACCTTGAATTGGGCCCAGAAGACAATAGGCAGTCAGTGCAATGAATGGACCACCAGTGTAATATGCTTGTGGCAGCCCATTCCCATTAGGTGACAGACCACTGTGTTCTGCACCAGCTGTAGTCTCTGGACCATCACCAAGGATAGCCCCACGTAGAGCACATTACAATAGTCTAATCTTGAGGTGATAAAGGCATGGATGATGGTGGTAAGATCTGCATCAGATGTACAGCCACAGCCACCGTACCAGATGTAATTGGTAAAAGGCGCTCCTGTTGACCGAGGTCATCGACCTCAGTGAACAAGGTGTTCAATAGTGTCAGGAGGTCATCGAATGAAAGGTCAGAGGGTCTCACACACACACACACACACACACACACCCCCTCTTAGCATTCTGGTTCCATAAGTCTTCAAGGGTGAACCGAGGGCAATGAGATCACCAGATGACTGGTTTGAGATCTCTAAGCGCTTCCTCTTTACATTTCCTTTATTTGCCTACAAGTTTGGGTGTACCACAATCTTTCTCAGCTTCGCAGTAAGCTAATCATCTTATTCCTGAGCAATCACCTGCCAAGACAACAGATGTGTTAATCATTTCCTTATTCTCCCTTCCATGGAATGTATTATGCAGTAAATACTAACTTGTATGCAATAGGATGTCTGAAGTAGTCATCATGAAGGTGATGAAAGGGTGAAACTGACAATGTTGTGACAATTTGAGAAATTTAGGGGAAACTTCCTGGCATTGTAACTGGAAAAAAATGATAGTATGTTAGACCTGGCCATTCCATCAAATAAAGGCTATGATGAACAAAGAACTGGGGATTTTTCAAATGCTTAGTTCTTACATTTAGAATTTAGTCTATCTGAACTTCACCTTTATTTCTCTACTAGCCTAGTGCAATAGTACCTCAGACTAAATTTAATTTGTAGCTCATTTATTTTATTTTAAATCTGTGCTCTGTGGCTGTTCTACAGATTCATCTCACTTTCAAGGATTGGAAGTAACATAGGAAAATCCTTAGCAGTTAGCCTAAGATGGAGAATATCAGGCATCAGCAAATTATTTGTTTTCTGTGCATTAATGCAACCATTAACTTTTACAACCCTAACTGTTACATTTTAATAGAGCATCAGTTTTAGTAATGCTGCTGTGTAAAATTGCTTAATTTGATTGTTGGTTAATTTCATGAATATCTAACACTGCTTAATTCCCAGGACAAAGCTACCTCCACCATTTAAAAACTTGATTTAAAAACCAGACACCTTTTTAAAGATCCTGTTATAAAGCAAAAGACTGATATTGGAATAGGGCAGATCCACACAAACTTCAGTTGCCCTTTGAAGACAATGGGTGAAAACAGATGTGCTGGTGGTGCAGCAGCTTCCTGGGGTGGGGCAGGAAACAGCGGCTGCCACTCTCCGGGTTGGGGAGGCACACCAACCAAATGTGCCTACAGCCGGAGAGCCGTCCTGTTGTCCGCACGCCTCGGGTAGGGGGCGCAACAGATGTGTGGATGGATGGCCCCACCCATGCCCCACCGCACTCCCAGTGTCCCGCCTCCCACCATGATGGGCAGCCATGGTGACCAACTCCTGTCTAGCTGACACCATTTGTATTAATTTTCAAAGTGGTGCCCCAGGAGGGGAAAGGTTCCCCAATTCTGGTATATTCCATGTGTGAGATGCCAGTGAGTGTAAATGATTTTGATTCAAAGAAAGTAAGGCTTAGCCTACTATCTCAGTTCCCTCCATCTGTCCTTTGCAGCGACCAGGGGGTCGTGGTGTGCATGTCCCCTGCATTGTGCAGTGAGTAGAAAGCCAGCAGAAAGAGGGAATTTGCAGGACACTTTAAACTAGGGCTAGGCTTGGCCTTAAATATTTTTCTGACAGGATGGGATTCCAGAGACAAGGGTACCCTAAATTTTAGGGTAGGCTTACCTTAACTTGCCTTTTTAATTTTATGCTGGGATCTAGAGGAAGCACACTCTGGTCAAACTGTAGCCTAATGCATAATGTATTGGACTTCAACCTTGGAGTAGGGTTGCCACCTGTGTTGGTTTTTTACCTGACACTCCCATAAGCCAAAATGGATAAAAAGACGGGTAAAAAAAAAGACTGAAGCTGGCAACTCTACCTTAGAGACCAGGATTAAAATCTCATTTTAGCCATGAACCCCAACCCACTGGGTGGACTTGGACAAGTCACATGGGCAGTTGGGTAAGCACCCGGACCTCGATCCCTGGCTGTTAAACACTTGGCCAAATAGATAGGTCTTAAATTGTCCCCAGGAATGCTCAGACTTGGCCTTCAGTGAACTTCCTTGGGAAGGGAATACCAGAGCCATTGAGAACACCTCTTTGCATACACTTGTTGCACTGCTTGGTGCAAGGAGGGTGAAAGTAAGGTTGTGCACTGTGCATCCTTTTTGGCTTCTGTATGGTATCTTGTGTTGGTCAGGGTGGCGTTTAACCCCAGCAATGAAGAGCTATAGGACTGGATTGTATTTTGATTTAGGTTTACTTTTGATCTTTGTGTGTTTTGTGGTTCAGGGACTTGGCCTGCTTCCACAGGCAGGTAGAGGTGGAACTGGTGCTCAGGGAACCGGATGGGATCGGGCAAGGGCGTGAGATTCCCCTGCCTGGTGGTCTGGAGCTTGCTGATACCTGGGTCCTTTGCTGTTTATTGTAGGGATACCACCTGTGCCTGCAGACGTGCACATGCATGCACGCACAGAGGACTGCACTCCCTTGCACACCATGGCTAGATGGGGAATGTAGCCTCTACCACTCCTTCCTTGCTTCCCAACCAGCTGTAGCTCAAACTTTTTGAGACACAAAAGTCCCAAAACCCACAAGTTGGCACAGACACCAAAAATAGAAACCAGAAATACAAAATTTGCTCCCCACCTCTCCCTGGCACATCTCTGCTGTAAAGTAGGGATGGGAGTTACAGATCCACATTAATCTGTAACTGCCTGAAAATAGTGGTTACAGATTAATCTGTAATTTCTGGATCTCTGTAAAGCTCACTGGAGTGGTGCCACAGGGACATTGGCTTGGTGCCACTCCAAGGAGTTTTAGGGGGAGAGGGGAGGCAGGCAGAGACTCCGCTTGAACAGTAACAGGGAAGGAGAAGGGAAACAGCGGTGGCTGGGACTCAGAAGAGGAAGTAGCCAGCATTGCAGCCAGGCAGTGAGTCAGCTTGGGGTGTCAGGCTATCTCTGTCCCCTGCTGGCTGATGGCAGTCAGCCAGAAAAGCCCCTCTGCCCCCGTCCCCCTTCCCCCACTAAAGCTTATTGGAGCAGCACCAAGCCAATGCCATCCCTGGGGAACAGCTCCAATGAACTTTACGGAGATCTAGAAATACAAATCTGTGATCTGGAAATCCGCAAAATTTGAGATACGGATCTGTAATTAATACAAATCCATAAATCAATATGAATTGATTAAAGCAATTTGAACACTGAAAGCACTATGCATTGCAAATGATGGATGGAACTAATAATAAATCCCAGGGCCAATGTCATAGTTGAGGAAATGAGATCTCCAAACCAGCTTGCATAACTCTTGGTTAGATTTTGCGGATAATAATTACTGCCCTGAACTTCAGCTAGAAGGGAAGCAGCTATTCATACAGCAGAAACACAGTGCTGCTCTTGGTTTTGCAAGTCTGCATGACCAGAGTTCTGACTTCCACTATAAGTGTTGAGGCACCTGTGTGCCTTCAAACTACAATTGGAGTGGATGATCTAGTATATAAAAAACCCCTATATTTTATTTTCAGAAATACTTACAAAAGCACTGAGTTTTGTTGCAATTAGGATTTTCAGCATACATAATGCACACACCTGCATTTATTTATATGAAATGTATACTGAAAAGAAGGTGCCAGAATAATGGGAAATGGTTTAAAACCTTTTCATCATGAAAAGTGTACATTTTTGAGACCCTTTGGAAAGTTTAACTAGAGAAGATGAGGTTGCAAATATATTTGAGAGGAAGGAAAAGAGAAGACTAACTAATTTCTTCGTGTTTAAAGTACGTGTATATTGAAACCCAATCCATCACAATCCTGCAAATGCACCTACGCAGTCCAGAAAACCTACAACACTAATGGTGCTTAGTCGAGAAAATAAAAATGTTTAAAGAGGAGCTTAGATACAAAGAAGTGGGCACATCTTGAGGATGTAAACACTAAACAGACTAGCCAGTTAAGCTGGTCTTGTAGAGCACAGAGAGGCCTGGAAATAATTGTATGGTAAAGCAAGCCTACACAGAGTTTGGTGTATGTAATATCCCTCTCCCAGACTGATGTGATGACCCTTAAGGTCCCTTCAATTCTATAATACAGAATAGCTGCCTACACTGAAAGTACTTATGTTTAAGGCCATACTTGTTTAGGAAAGCACCCAAGTACCTTTCTAAAATACATACTTAAGAAGCAAATGGTTTTTCTATAGCTCCACTAGTTTGTGAGCTGGCATATTTATGAAACTTAATCCTTCCTGATTTCAGATTGTGCAGCCTGTTGAGTCCCCATTAAAATGGTGGTGTGGGGCCCTCTCCTAACATTGGGATATTTGATGGATACACACAGGGAGTAAAAACGGATGTATGGGTGGTGTGGCAGCTCTACAGCCCGGGGTGCAAAACAATGGCCACCCCTTCCCTGGTTGGGGAGAAGCACCAAATTAACATGTCCACGGCTGGAGAGCTGTCTTGCCACTCGCACACCCTGGGTTGGACACGGCTAAGTCCTTCCGGTTCCAGTCATAATTATGCAAACATTAAACTTGGTGGAGGTGGCCTGATGTTCACTCAGTGCCACCGTTACCACTATTCAACGATCCTAGGTCACTCTTGCCGCAGCTGCCTGGTTGGTTGAGAAGACATCATAGACTTGTAGTGACCTGAAGCAGGAGAGGAGGCAATGGCCCACTCAGGACTGTCCCTGTCCTCAGGTGCATTGCTCCCTCCTCCCTCCTGGGCCTTGGAAGAAACCCAGCCTCCCCTGCTCTTGCTTCCTTCCGCAGCCTCATCTATTAAGGACATGTCTTCATTTAACTATTATAATTCTGGTAAACTTCCAGCAACATTCCCTGGACTCTTGCCACAGGAAACTGCCAGCTAATGCTTGGCTTGTCTCGCCTCACCCCCCTTCAAACCTAAACTGTGCTGTTACTTGTCTGGAAGTACCCAGAGATCTGGACACCCTGTTCGGATAAATGGACCCTATCAATTCTATAAAATTCAGGCCAGAAATATCTAATCTCACTATGTAAAATGCAATCGCCACCATGAGTGAGCACCAGTCTCCCAACTTGCTTATTATAATCTTCTTTCTGACCCTGTCAATCTTTCCTGGAAAACTGGTATTGGGCCATATAATTTTCTCTCTCTCTCCCACATGTGTGTTAATATGAATCTTGTCATGGGAAGGAGATTAACTGCATCCACCCAATCCCTTATTAATCTTAACTACCAGTTCCAAGCCTGTTGACCTAGGTAGGTTGTTTTCACCTAAGTGTATTACTATTATATCTGAATGCCTGCCTGTTGCTGCCAGGTGGAGCAGTAGCATGAGCTGTTCTCATTTCATGCCAGACCTAGCCTTCCATACCACCTCTGTAGTCTCGGTAAGACCCAACTGCATACCCCAATGAGATCGGCTCACTGCCTTGGCAGCCCACTGCACTAGACTGTGTTCAGTTACCCAGATTCATTTCTGGGGCTTGAAACACTCGGATCTGAAATGAACAATAGAAGAAGCAACAACAGTAAGTAAGGTGGTAATGTCTAACCATTGCGTGCGTGAATATAAAACCCTGACTGCTGCAGAATGCCAGCGGCCAATAGTGCGTACACAGGATTCTGGAAAACTCATTGCAGAGGCAAAGCTCGCTGTGCCAATAAAAAATGTATTTATTTATTTACATTTAATATCCCACCCCTCTTGCCTCTGGTGACTCGGAGCGACATACAACAATACAATAAAACAGATAAAAATACAATACACTAAAAATATCAAAACCATATACGTCTGTGATAAAAGCCCCCCCTCCCCTTCCCCACACACTGCCTGGTGGAAGAGCCATGTCTTACAATTATGTCAAAAGGCCAGGAGATCCGGGCTGAGGCGGATCTCTTCCAGGAGAGCATTCCAAAGCGACAGTGCGGCCGCCGAGAACACCCTCCTGTCCGTATGAACCAGCCGATAATGTGGGACCTCCAGGAGGGTGTCCACAGATGACAACAAGGGCTGCCCTGGAACCTGGGCAAACCTGAGGCAATCTTTCAGATGAGTGTGGCCTAGACCCTGTAGGGCTTTAAAGGTCAAAAACAGCACCTTGAATCGTGCTGGGAAGCAATTAGTAACCAGTGCAGTGCACAGAGCACAGGTGTTATGTGCTCCCTGAAATCCATCCCAGTAAGGAGGCAAGCTGCTGCATTCTGTACCAGCTGCAGTTTCTGAACTGTTACCAGGGGCAGCCACACGTACAGCGCATTACAGTAGTCTAGCCTCAAGGTGACAAACACATGGATGATGGTGAGGAGATGGGAGTCCAAGACATAAGGGCAGAGTCGTCTCACCAGATGTAATTGGCGAAAGCCGCTACTGGCCACAGCCGACACCTGGAAATTCAGGTGCAACTGTGGACCAGGAGCACCCCCAGACTCCGCACAGATGAAACTAATGGGGGCGGATGCCCCCAATAATAGGGGCAGCCCCCTCCCTCAGATCACCAGCCATGAATGGGATCCAAATTGTTTGTGAGGGAGACTAAGGCGGACCATACATTCTTTAAGAATGGCACGAAACTGGTGGTGGGTTAAGCAAGCACCATCAGCATGCTGGAACAATTGCCCCTGCACCCAAGGGCGTAATTGCATGTACTGTTTAACCGCTGCCACTGGGAAGAGCTCAGGAGATCCTACCTGTTGTAGTGTAATTGCTTGTCCCCTGCTCCTCTGTTCTTCTTGGACCTGTAAAGGAACAACTGAAGGGAGGTAGCCTGAAGGTGAATGTCACGGACAGAAATAGCCCCAACTTCCTGGCGCCTAATTCACTGGCGCCTGATCCTGGCACATAATTTGGCCATCAATTTACTGACACGAAATGCTTCGAAAAAGGCAAGCTTAAAGGCGGCTTCAAATAGTACCACCTCAAAGTAGTCACAACAGACCTGGGGGAGAACAAACTATTTGAACAAGGATGGCCAGGGTAATAGGCCATCTGGGGTCATGACAAGAACCCCATTTCTGAGATCAACTTTCAGCTAACTTATGACTGAAGAAACTTTGATCTGGGGGAGAATGACCTGCTAGGTTACTTACAAAGGACAATGCGGATAGCCTGCCCGCTATGGTTCCAAGGGCGAGATCCTTATGGTGAGAGACATGGCAAACTGGAGGGACTGTGCCTCTGGTATTGGAAGACCCTGATTCCAACCCTTAAGAGCTCGGAGCTCTTGAAATTCTGAGAAGGCCCTCAAGATGCCCTAGTACTGTCAGACAAGGCACCCTGCACCGTTTAGAATAGTTCTAAAATCCAAGTGTCCAGATGTCCTGTGGCACCACCTCCAGTTCTTTGTCAGCATCCAGTGCCAGCAGGTGGAAACAGTCCATCTGAAGGTGAGAGGGCGTCTGCTATGCTGTTGTGAACTCCTGGGACATGCCTAGACACAAACAGGATGTTAAACTTTAGGCATTGCAATATGAATTTATGGACCGGTTGCATGACCCTGGCAGATTTTGATGACCTAGAGTTTATGACCTGCATGACAGCCACTGCATGCTGCAACCTGACTGTAACCAAGCCAAGCACACGCACCTGAGTCTTCGCACCTGCTTGAATGTTTGTCTGTCTTCTCCCCTGTCTCTCCCACTGTCCCCTCTCCCTGTCTCCCCCTCCTTGTCTTTTAGATTGTAAGCCACAGGCAGGGACCGTGTCTATATTTCTATGTTTTGTACAGCACCAGGTCACACGACTGATGCTATATAGATGATGATGATGGTTGATGATGATTAATGTCACACCAGAACAATACCAACTGGCTTGCAAACTCCTCCCACCCACCTCCACCCCCCGTGCACTGCCAGAACAATGGGAAAGAACTCAAGAAATGTAAGGTCCCTTGTTATGTCTTGTTCAAAACACTCAGCCGGCCATGGTGCTGAGCAGCACCATTTGCCCCTGAAGTATAGGCTGAAACCAATGCTGCCGGCGGCATCAGACTGGACTTGGAGCTCTGCTTCTAGCAGTAGCTTCCTCCTCCAGAAGCTGACACCGTTATAATCCGCAAGGAACTTACACCATGTCTTGAGGTTCTCTCTCTCATCTCCGCTGTCACTCAGACACGATAGTGTTGTGGAAGATCCCCTGCTGCCTTGGCATAAGCAGGTGAAGCTTAAGGAACCCAGTAAAGATTGGAGTTATCTGACCGTGACCTTTTTCACCACCAGGCATGCCGCCAGAGCAACCCTAAGTGAGTCACATTTGTTGCCAGGCAGGTGCGATAGCCCCAGAACAGTGTCCAGCTCAATTCCCAAAAAGGTAAGAGATGTGGAGGGACCAACTATCTTTTCTGGGGAGAGGGGGACCCCAAGTTCCTCAGCCACTGACTCAAAGCTGCTCAGCAAATATGCGCAATCTACAGTCCTTGGCCTGCCTAAGAACAAAAAATCATCGATATAATGGAGGATGTTGTTTGACTGCGTCCTGTGATGGACCACCCACTTGAGCAGCATGCTGAATCTCTCAAAGGCTGCACATGATATAGCACACCCCATGGGCATTGCCATATAATAAAAATTGCTAGTGCACCCCCTCGACTTCAAGCTGTTGGATTTCCAATTTCAGGGCAACAGGCAAAAGGCTGACTTGATGTCTCATTTTGCAAGCAGCGCTCCCTGACCACATGTCCTTGCCAGCATAACTGCAGAGTCGCATGATGCATACTGTACTGAACAGAGCTCTTCCGGAATGGCATCATTAACCGATTCCCCCTTGGTATAAGACAAGTGATGTATAAGGTGCAATTCGCCTGCAGCCTTCTTGGGACTATACCAAGGGGGGATACATGCAAATTCTCCATGGGTGGTCTAGTGAACAGGCCAGAAACGCTACCCTCTGTGAGTTCTTTTTGTAGCTTTGTGTACACAAAGTGCTGACCAGTAACTGATTTTAGAATATCCACCCACTTTCTAGCCTTCACTCCCACAGCTGGAATATGAAAACCTTCTCTGAATCCCATCACCATGTATTCAACAGCGTTCCAGTCCAGGCACTCAGGAAGCATATTTGCCAGTGCTTCATGGCCCTTGTTTGTCCCACCCACCCTTGGTGCCATCTGGAGGGTACTTCCCTTGCTTGTTTCTGTTGCCTGATTGTCTGACCCTGACGCAGCTACCGGCAGGGTGATTTCCACTGCACTGGGAGCAGGCATGCCTGAAATGGCAAGGAAAGCGGGTGCAACTCCCTGACCCCATTATATTACCAACAGCTAGCACCTCGTGAGGGGGTGTGGCGCACCAACTGAAAGGGATCATTCATTGGTGCCACACCACCCTTTGGCGAGTGCGTGCCCAGTGCCCGCTGTCAGCTCTGGGGTGTTGGATGCATTCATGCACTCCAACCAGAGGTCTTGTTCATAAACATCACAGCGCAAACCAGTTGTGATGGAGGCTCACTTTCTAAAGGCTTCATCATAGCAAAACCAAGCCCCTGGATGGCCAGAGTCAAATGCCCACCTGACAAGGTCTTGATATTTATTTAATCAACTCCACTGCTTGATTAGGGGACATCTGTAAGATGACCCCCATAAGGATGGAGTAGGCAGCTGACCAATTCGCCCAATTGTGGCCAGCCTTGGGTCTTTTGAAGTGCTTTCTTTTGACTCTTCCTTAGCAGTTGGGTCGGGGATGGGGTCACTTTAAAAAAAAAAAAAAAAAAAAAGGGCAATTAAATCTACATATTCATTCCTCCATATCTTTCTTTGTTACCTGCAGGAGGTGGGCCCCAATGGGCACCGAGATGTCAGCATATCCACCTGCTAATGGTGGTGGTTCCTGTCTCTGATGGGGTGTATGGCACACGTGGGAACCATATGCTGCAGGGGCAGCCCACACCTGGGTCGCCTGAGGCCCTAGGTAACCCTGTGGAGCAGCAGCCAGTGTGTACACACTGTACTACTGCTGGCTGGTGCATGTTGGTAACCCCTGTTGGCCTGGCCAAGGGGCCCAGGTTCCGTTCCACCACAGTCTCTGGGATGTATTTGCAGGGGAGGGGGTGCAGTGTCCCACTCCTGTCCAACAGCTATCTTGAGCGTACCCTCCTGCCAGACTGGGAGTAGCATGGGGGTACTCACCCGGTGGCACAGTAAGCTGCTCCCTATGTTGGTATGATGCAGCTGGTCTCAGTTTAGGTGGTCCAACTGGTGTCATTGCTGCTTCTCTGCCCCTGGCCGGATTCCCAGGCTGCGAGTGCCTATCGGTCAGGTCTCCAACTGCCTGCTCAAGTGCCTCCATCCACATAAAAGTATCCAGTTGCTCATGTCTCACTTGCTGTGGGTTATTCCTGGGCCACTGCCTCACAGGGCTCTCATCCCCAATACGAGAAGTGGTGAAACAGAGCCTCCTGCCCCACCCCAGCCAAGAGGGGGTCTAGTTAACAGCCTCCTCCTGACCACCCTTGCCCTCATCCTCTGGGGGAGGGGGCCTGCCAGCTTCCATAGGGGGCTGAGAGGGGTGATCCTCTGCAAGGCAGTGGAGTACCATCTCCCAGCCTCCCATTCTAGCTTGCAGTGAGCCTAGAACTGCATTAAAGGGGTCCACAGGAGCAGAGGAAGGGCCTGCCTGAACTGGCCTACCCCTGTTGGGCCTAGTGGTAGCTTTATTGGCAGAGCCTTTTCCCTTGCCCTGCCCACCACCCTTAGGCATCTTGCCTTAAGTGGAAAGCCAGCCCTAATGGCCTGCAGAATCCCAGGGGTACAACTGGAAAAGTCCAAGCTAGGCCTGAACTCCCCCACACCAGCCATGAGGTGGGAGGCAAAAACGCCCCTTTATTACAACCACATGGGGCTTAGGACCAGGTGGGCCACCTGCCACAACAAAGGCCTAACAGCCCATAATATGAAGGACACCAAAAAGGAGGCTGGTGGGGGAGGGATGCCCCACTGGGCCAGGTAGCTGGGAGCTGTGTGAGCAGCCCCTTGCATACAGGCCGAACAGCCTGCGGTAGGAGACATGAGGAGGGGTCTGGGGCGCGAGGGGAGGGGGCGCCTACTTGGGCACTCACGTGCTGCTCAGATTCTACCACCTTCCAAGCTGATGCGGCTGGTTCTGAATCTGCCTCCAGACCTCTCCTGGCACCACCTGCAGGAGTTGCTGCTGGCTCCCAGATTGGGCTGCATGTCCTGAAGGCCTATTCCAGCAAAGGCCTCCTGGCTGGAGCTGCCCAATCCTGCTTTCAGCTCCTCTGCTTCTTCGGGCCGACTGAGTCTCACCCAAGAAGTGCGCAAAATGGCACCTGGCAAGTCTCATGAGGCGGGACTTGCTTTTCGCGCCTCCGGGGAGGGTTGCCACAGCAGTGCTTCAACCTGTTGGTGGATAGCTGCTCTCGGCAGAGCCTCCACAGGTACATCTCCTTTTTTTCAATGGGGGTGGGACAAATTCCCTAGGCCCTTTATGGCACTGCCCCTTGCAAGGCAAGCCTGAGGGCCAGGGTAACTGTGTCCCCTGTCATAGCATGTTCGTATTCAATATTCATTGAGCACCTGGTGGGCACTGGCAGTGCTGTCATTTCTGAACCCTCATGTATTTGGACTTTTCTCAAATCTAGACAGATATGGAAGGTAATACTGTGCTTTGGACCAGAATACAGTGGCAAATTTAGCTAAAGATCTATTATCAGCACAGAGCGCTTGGAAAAGACGAGACATTTTATTTACAACCTCGTATTGTTGTACAGTAACGAACAATGCACGCTAGAGACTCTGTGAGAAGTAGCATAATGGAAGAGCTTTAAAGGAAACTGAAAAAAGGAAGAAGTTACCTCAGAGTTCAGGAATTGTACTAACAGCAGTGGGATGCTTTTTAGTTTTACCAATTGACTTTAAAGCAAGTGATTAAAGACACTTCTAGGGTATACAATGGAATTGCTTCTACAAGGAAATAGAGATGTAATTTTATAACTAATATAAAACTCAACATGCTACCGATGTTAATTTTTTTCTTGGGGCAAAAAATCCACATTGCTTGTTCGACAGGAACCCCATTGGATACGCTTTTACTGTCAGAAGCACACTGAGTAGCTGCAAAAATGCTTCCTAGATGGCACCATAAACAAACACTGTTAATGATGAATCATTGAAGCAGACTGGAAACCTACTCTTTTGGATTTTTCCGGTGTTTCAAGCTTCACTTGGGAAGATGGATCTAAAGGGGTTTAAAGGAATTACAAACTACATGAATCTTGATCTATGCATCTTGTAGCTGATTATTTCTGATTCTGATTGCAGCATTTAGGAGGCTGCTAACACATACCTACATTTCCAGAGAACCAGCTGCGTCACGAGGGGTACCATTGCCGGCGCATCCCCCCAATGAGACACAGACACATTATTGGATTTTAAACTGGCCGCACTCTTTAATTCAATCAAATCCAAGGCCGGTGGGTATTGCACAAGCAATCTGGGTCCAGTATGCTAGCTCCTTATCTTATTAACAACAGCACTGACAGGGATGTGCCCTCCCTTGTCAGTGCTCAAAACATAATGTAACGCCCCCCTTCGACAGCACCCTGGCTCTGGCCGAAAGGGGGGACCATCCCCAACCGTGGGGTTGAGTAAGGAGGTAAGTACCCGCAAAGCCAGCAGACCGTGCGTGTACTTGCTGACCCGTCTGGGTACCCCTCCCAGGGTGGTAAACCCCAGTGCTTGCTGCGCCAAGCATTGCCGTGGGTGTTCTCTCCCCATCTCTTAAGGAGATGACTCATTCTAACCTACACTTACCTATTTATCCTACTGTAGCATACTGGACCCCCGCTGAGTGCGACAATTATTACCCTCAA
>QEPC01010291.1:5553146-5574827 GCA_003113815.1 Sphenodon punctatus | reverse complement strand
CGTGTACACACTCACACTGGATCTGTCATTCATAAATAAAACTAAAGTGGTATATTGAATTGACTCTGTTTGGAATAATAGAGGCGTCTGGAAGTGAATCAGAAAAATGGTTCATTGGGAAACTTAAAGAAACACTTCTGTCATGCAATTCCTGGATTTAAGTTTTGCTACTGCCTATGCTGTTTTAATAGTAGTATTTTAAATAAATACAGTTTCCCTAAAGCATCTCCACCCATGCTGCCCCCAACTCCCACCCGCAACCTTAAAATCACTCCTTAAAAATCTTCCTCTTCCAAGAAGGATTCCCTAGCTCCTTGCCCCCATGGATGGCTTTTTTTATGCTTCTCCTTACACTGTCCCATAATTCAGAATTCCCCCTCCTCCCTTGTAACTAAGGCAGCCTAAGCTAAGCATGTGCACCTGCAACTTCTCAGCTTCACAAAGGTATCCACGTCTCTCTATGTGCCCCTCCCCTTGTCCATTCTCGATTGTAAGCCCCTTGAGGCAGGGACCAGTCTCTATAATCACAACCATTCAGTGTCTGGCATATTGCTGGCACCATATAAATATACATTCGTAAAACTTCAAAGAGAAGTTATTTATATGGATTTATGCATTTCCCTGTCACGGTTACAGCCTAAACATTGCAGCATTGTGCCTCTTCGTAAGAGCCAGGGGAATTAATAAATTGTCAGTTAGTCAAAATGAAACTGATTGGTCTCATCACTGGACAAACTGAGACAAAAAAAAGAGGAAACAGCATAAGGGACAAAAATTAGGTTTGTAATTCTGTAGTTGCAGCTAGGTTCCCTTTTTTGCTTAGGTAATCTGCTTGGGACATTCTGGTTTTGTTATGTTTGTCACTATTTTTAACGTGACAGTGTCTCTTTAATTCAGCAAGACGCCCAAGAAAGCTAAAACTTTGAACACTCAGACAGTCAAAGAGCTGATCTCAGTTCATGTTGACGGAGCCCCACCCGAAGCTCTCTCACATGATAGTAGAGTGACGGGACAAGCAACCAATAAAAAACAAGGTAGCAGCATTACTTCAGCTAGACAAACTGTCAGCAGCACCGAGATCAGGGCCAGGACTGATCGCCAGCAACTGCCTAGGGCTGTGTAACCCTTTAGGTGCTGTTGCATACATTGTTTAATTCAACAAACCTATGAGATATTTAAAAAACTAATTTTAAAAGGAGGTTGAAAATAGCTTTGGGGGCAAGCCAGTATAATGGCATACAACAAGCATAGAAGACCATTTCCCCTCCCTTGTCTATACACGCCTTTCTGAGGACTGGAGCCTCAAAATCTCATTAATTGGGATCACATATGTACAAGAGGAAAATAAATACAGCTCAGTCTCTGTATTTTGCCAACTGGCAACTTACACTCCCACTGGGTGATTTTTCTGTTGGCAATACTGACCATTGGATCTGGGTGTCGTTTTTCTCTATTCCCTTAGCTGTATTTTGATATATTCAAATGGCTGTGAAGCAGCTACTTTAATCCTGCTTTCAGTGTAAACTGTAGTTAGGGAGTTCCATTCGCTGTGTTTTCCCCATGCAGAAATCTCCGTGTTCATGAGTGGGAGAGGCCCGTGTGAAGGACACAGCGTGGGTGCATGTGGTGAGTAGGGGGGTGTGCACGCTTCTGCCTAACACGCATCCCCACTCATTCCCATGCACGGAGTAACTGGGGAAAACGGAGGTTGCTCTGTGCGTGGGGATGAATGGGGGGTGAGCGGGAATGCATGTGCGGCCGTGTGCACACCGGCGCGCCCATGCACACACACACCCCACCCGGCGGTGCTGTTTAAAAACGGCCATAGTTTTTGTTTTCTGCTTCCTAAGCAATCTTATTTTTAATAAGATGCCTGCTGCTCTCTGTTACAGAGTTAAAATCTTCCATTTACCAAAATCTGCTATACTAGGACTGCTTTTAGATTTGTGAGGCGAACACGTTGCATAAAATCACTCCGCATGTAAATATCCCGTGTGTGGGATTTAGATGCGACACTTTGCACGTTAAAGCCGGCCGCGCATTTTTTTTAAAGCCATAAATTAAATACCTGGCTTTAACATGCGAAATGTTGCGTCTAAATCCCACATGCAGGATATTTACACGTGGCGTGATTTTATGCTGCATGTTTACTGTGCATGTCTAAAAGCGGCCCACTTGCTGTCTATATAGCTTTGGAGACAAAGCGTGAAAGCAGACATGCACGTTAACTCCTCTATAATATTTCTTATGCATGTTGCAGGGCTGCATACGGTGCCAATACAGCCCTGCAACATGCATAAGAAATGTTTAAAGAAATGTTAAAGCGGAGTTATGTGCATGTCTGTTCTCACCCAAAATAGTTCAGATGATCTCTTTTACTGGGCCGAGTTCTATTGGACTGTTTGTGAGCTTTTGAGCCACACAGGGTCCTTCCTCAAGCATGTAAGAAAGTCAAATCTGGTAATATTGATACCGTACATGCGCTGTACGGGCAGGTAGTAACACACTTTTATTGGGACCCCAAAATTTGCATTGGGGCCCCAAAATTTGCATACTCTCACCAATTGAACTTGGTCCAATAAAAGTGTCCATCTCTTTTATTTTTGACAAACATAGCAGCCACATTTTTCCTATATATAAACATGATGGTATCACTTTTGTACATTTGTTCCTGATACCACTTTTGGTTGGATCTATCTTTTATTTTTATGTGGATTCTAATGAGGTTCTGTCTAATGTTAGAAGTTGTTGTTATATACTACACAATATATATTGTTAATAATTATTTATAAAGAACATAAGAAGTGTCATACTGGGTCAGACCAATGGTCTTTCAAGCTCAGCATCCTGTTTTTCCAACAGTGATCACACCCGGTTGCTGTGGAGAAGTGCTCAACAGGTCATAATGGAGTGATGCATTCCCTGCTGTTCACTCCCAGCTCCTGACAGTCAGAGGTTATGTTCCTGCAACCTACTTGCCTAATATCTATTAATGGACCTATTTTCCAAGAATTTATCCCATCCTTTTTTTAATCCCAGCTATGCTACTGGCCTTGGCCACAGCCTATGGCAAACAGGGGTG
This sequence comes from Sphenodon punctatus, assembly GCA_003113815.1. Classification (NCBI taxonomy): domain Eukaryota; kingdom Metazoa; phylum Chordata; class Lepidosauria; order Sphenodontia; family Sphenodontidae; genus Sphenodon; species Sphenodon punctatus. The sequence continues at coordinate 5,571,745 of QEPC01010291.1, read as the reverse complement.
TAGCTACCATGGAGTGAGAGGGTTCCGATGAGCCTGGGCCCCAGACCATGAGGGGGCCCTTTTGTAAGTGGCCTGAGCACAGCTTGGAAGAAACATGCTACAATCATTATGAGCATTTCCGTAAACCTGTAGGCTTGCCTACACTCATACCTAAAGAAAACTTGGAGGTAAATCCAAAGAATAGTTCTTCTGGTGCAGAAGAATTATGATTATTATTCATCTGCCCTGGTTTCCCCAGCAATCAACCTCTGCGCCCAGCCCCCCCCAAGCACCTGGGCCCTCTCTGCCCTATGCTCATGCTGGTGAATGCCATGTGGTCCTCCCCATTTGTCAGTCCTGCTGCAAACAGCATGCCTCCAGCGAACACTCCCCCACAACTTCCAGATCTCGGAAAGAGGGAGGGGTAAGGGGAGGAAAATGTCCCCCCACCAGTCCTGCCACCCCCAAGAGTGTGTGCCTGGCTGCCTCCAAAAAGTGACAGGCAGAAGAAGAAATCAAAAAATAAAGTTCAGTAAAATTCAATAAATAAAATAAAATTAAAGTTCAAGCTTACGGAGACTGGATCTTCCCTGCTGTTTTCCGTAATCCCTGCCCCAATAACAGCAAGAGGATACTATACCTGTGCGGGGCCATGCCTCAATCAGACAGTGGAGCTGAATCTCGTCGGGAAAACAAGTGATTCAGGGCACAGGAAATGTGACCTGACTGACTGGAGAGCTTCTTGTCCTGTATGAGGTTTGGACAAGTAAAAGTGCAGAGCATGGTGCACCCTAGTGAGCAGGTATGTTTTCCTCCACAACTGTATGGTAATGAGGAAGATGCTGGAGAGGGGGTACAAGAGGCATATGTTTGACTGGACGTTTTATGCAAACCAGGAGGCATTTCCAATCCCAAGGTGGGCAAGACCCCAGTAAAACTGTGTTACACTACCTGCCCGTACATCGCTGTGAGCCATGGATGCAAGTAACAGAGCTGAAACTATTGCTTATGCAAAGATTGATTGTCTTTGCTTTTAGTTTTTACTTTTGCTTTCAATTTTCACTCTAGGCACTCAATAATCTCAGGGTTTATTGCATAGTAAAAGGTTATTTCTAGTCACCAAGTCCTGGCAGGTATAAACCCAGGTGGGTGGATTAGCAATTGCTGGACCGCCTCCTGGAGTTATAATAGCCTGAAAGAAACAAGCACCTAGCACAGCTTCTTCCCATGGCTCAGTGCAGCTGTGAATCATGACAAGGGGCAGGATACTGGGAAAGGAGGGGATTGGTAGGTGCAGCACAGTGGGGAATAATGCCAGCCAGTGTTATAGGGCTTGTCACGCTAAACCTGGGGGGGCTGCCCAAATACTCAAGAAAAACAGGCAGGGGGCTGCCTGTTCATTAGGCTCTGCAATGAATAATAGTCTTGGCTGTAAAAATAGATGGATTGTCCACTAGCTGGGCATACAAGCCTACTTGCCAGAAATGTTCCACTTACCAACGACATTGGCTGGGGGAGAAGGGGACCACAGACACCTGCGCTGTCTCTGCTACCAGTTAGGTTGTGGGCAGAAACATCTTCACTATGCTGCTGCTGAGTGGGGAAAGGGGAACAGAAATTCCAGCACTGTCATTGTAGGCTGACTGGATGGGACAGAAATTGCCACCATGCTGCTGCAGGTGATGGTCTAGAGGAGAGCTGACCTGGCACTATTGGAAGTAGGAAGGGTGGGAGAAGGAGAGGCTCTCTGCTTCCCATGGAGAGCTATTGCATACGTTCCAGGGCCAGCAGGAGAGCCTCTGTGCCTGAAAGGCTCAGTAGTTCCAGGGGAGTAAGAGAATGCTGCCCACTGCAGCTGAGTCTTGCTCCGAAGAAGGGTAGAGCTGGTGGGGACATCGGGATTTTCCTGGAGCTGAGGAGCTCCTCCCACACATCTGTAGCAGGAGCCTCAGTTGTTGTCATGAGGGACTCTTCTGATCCCCACCGGCTTGATGGGGATTCTTACTTGCAACTGCTGAGCTGGCGAGTGGGATTTTATACTCTTGATAATCATCTAAAATGGGCATGTGTTCCTTTCCCTTCAGTGCCAGCGAATCCCTTTCTATTACTTGCCTTGGATAAGACAATATTTCATGTCATAAACGAGGGGCCTCTCTTTTGGGTGAGAGTGTTTAGTCCAGCCAGATTGCATTAATGGTAAATATAAGGACTGCATAATTTATCAGAAGAATATTTTTCACCCAGATGGATATCAAACTCTGTAATGTGCTTGTATAAACACTAAACAGTGACCTCTATTCCCTAATTTAGGGCTCCAATTAATATTTGAAGCAAATAAAATGTTTATTATGCAGTCAGTTGTATACTTCTCATTTCACTGGTCACTAGGTTAACCATCTGTCCCACATTTTTCAGGATGATCTCACAAACAAACCAGCTTCTTAAAGGAAAGTGTCTGTCAAGTGCTCCATCAGTGGGGCTGACTCACTAGTCTCTTCAAAACAGTCTTGCACTTTCAGAATCTATGGGTATTAACAAATGAGATGATGGTCCACAACAGCCCACCCCTGGTGGGTGTCCACTGGCCCGTTTATTAGGTGTTCACCTCCATCCACTGGCACACAGCCCCCACTCATGGCGGGGTCTTAGAGAATCTGCAGCCTGCCATGCAGACGAGTACGGCTAATGTGCGCCCATGTGTCCGCATCCCATCCATTAGGTTGCATGCAGTGTCTCCATGCATACAGGTCCGTCAGAATCATATAGCCATGGGTGAAAATCCTAGAGCATCCAAGGAGCGACTGATTCCTGTGCCACTCTCCCCACCTTCATTGGCGCTACCAGCAGGAGCTGCCTACAAGTGCAGAAAAGCACATGAAATACATACAAGGGGCTGCCCATTTATTAGGCAGAACACGCTAAACATGCAAGTGGAGACTGTACAGACTGAAACCAGACTCAAGAGGGGTATTGCCTCATTTGAAAACACCCAGTGTCACCAGCCACATACTGAAAATACCCCTCTCAATTCTGGGAATGTGTGGAGAGTATTCTCCCCCACCTCCCACCCCACATGGCTAATTCACTGCTGCACCTGTCGCCTCTCCACCAGGCAATGGTGTTTGAGAAGTAGGAATAGCCAACACAGCAGCAACCACCACCCCACTGGTTTTGTTCACTAATGCCCTGTGTGATGCACTTGAGTCAGCAGTGTGTAAACAAGCAGGATGTGTGTGGAGCACAGTCTGCTTTACCCCTAGGGCAGAGGTAGGTGGCCACCCTAGGGCAGGGGGTGAGGAGGCTGGGGTTGCTGCAGAAAGGGGTGGGGCTTGCTGGAACAAGAGGGGGTGGAGAGGCAGGGCCTCCCTAAGCAGCAAGGTGGGGCAGGGTGGGAAGGCAGGGCCCAGCAGACCTGCCTGAATGCTTTGTTAGTAGATTCTTAATAAGGAGTCTGTGTAGCTGAAAAGTTTGTACGCATTCGCAAGCAGGGGCTGGTCCAATATCGGATTAACTATTTTGGGGTACCCCATTTTGGCAAGGGATTTACTTCTGTTTAAAGAGGAGAGAGACAACCTGTGGTCCAGTCCTGCTGTCAGTCACTTGCCCTGGGCAACTGTAGACCACCAGACATGAGCAGCTTCCCCTAGAGACTGTGGAACATAAGGTGAAAGAGAAGGGTGAATTTGTGCCTCCTCCCCTCTATTACAGAGCAAATTGCCAGCGTGGAAGCAGCGTTTAGGCATCAGAATAAGGGACAGGTTTTCAAACGTGCTGGGAACCTGGTGATAAAAACAGACATAATGCTAACTCCACTTTAACACCACTTTAACATTTCTTATGCATGTTTTAATTAATTAATTAATTAATTAATTAATTCATATGAAATTTGTATCCCACCCCTCCTTCCCACAGGGCTGGCCGGGACAGCGAACAACAACTAGCGCACCAATACAGTCATGCAACATGTATAAGAAATGTTAAAGTGGGGTTAAAGTGGAGCTAGCATTATGTCTGTTAGTGTTTTCACCAAAGGAACTTTTCTTAGGGTGTCAACAAATGAGTCCAGGTTCAGTCCACATAGAGCCCAATAAACAAGAAGCCCCCTGCATGTATTTCTTGTGTGTTTTGGGGCTGCTCCCACTCACAGGTTTAGCATGACGAGCCTAATACATGGGCAGGCATTCTTCCCTACCGCGCTCCTCCCCCCACAAACCACTCCCTTCTCAGTATCCTGCCCCCGACGATGACTCACAGCCATGGCAAACCATGGGAAGAAGAAGTCACTCCAGCTGTTTCTTTCTTCCGGGGTATGACTCCAGGATAGTGCCTGTTATCCTTGCCCACCCATGGAGGTTCATACCTGGGTTTATATCTGCCAGCACTTGGTGGCTGGAAATAATCTTTTGCTATGCACAGAATGCTGAATTTATTGAGCAAATCACATACTTTGAGCACCTATTATGGAAATTGAAAGCAAAAGTAAAAATTGAAAGTGAAAGCAATCAGTCTATGAAGGGGTACAAGACACTGAGGGATAGAAGTGTCCCACCGGAGGGAATTCCATTTTGTTTCTTTTTCATTTCATTTTTTAATAAATGTATAGATTTAAATGCAGATCACGGATCCATATTTAAATAAATTAAAATAAAGTGCTTTGCCTTCACCCTGGAGCAAAGATACTTTGACTGGCAGCTCAGTGCCACCTACTTTGTTGTGGAGAGAGATTTTGGACTATTAAAGCAGTGCTGGAGATCAATTGCAGCTAGAATTGATTTCCAGCTAGAGACCAGACTGCACCACTTCTAACTACTGCCACCTGTGTTCTCCATAACATCTGCGAGACTGAGAACCCCACCAACACCAGTTAGATCCAGTGAGGCAGTGCCCCTGTTCCAGGACTAGCTGAACTGAGCGGAGCAGCGCTTAGCCAGAGAGATCCAGGACGCCTTGTGCTGGCACATCAACCACAATGCTAGCCCAAACACCACCTTCAGTGACAATTTAATGAGCATTGGTTAACTATTTAAAATGATTTTTTGTGATATCAACAAATCCTTTTAAAATGTTTCCTCTGTGTCACTGTGTTTTCCTCTGGCCCATCTGGCTCCCCCCAGCACCAGGGTGGCATACTTCCCCTCTTGGGATGTGCCCCCCACGCTATTTCCCACCAGGCGGCCTTTTCCTGTGTGTTCTCTATTAGCATTTACATATTAGCCAGCTGTAGGCTTGAACCTCTGTGGTTCTTACTGGCATTCACAGACTAGCTGGGTCTGGGAATGACAATAGCAAGCATAGAGGCACAGGAATGCAGCCGGCTACTCTGCGTTTGGCCAGCACCCAGCCTTTGCCTGTGGCTTTCCCACAGTACTTCCCTTTGCACCCAGGCTTTTCGCTGTTGGGCTACTATACCCCCCCTCCCCCCCCCCCTCAAGTGCAAGTGCATGGCTAGTGGATTCCCCATCCCCTGTCTCTCAATGCACCCATCCCTACCCTTTCCTTCCAACCCCCAGCCCCTAAAGCAGCTTATCACTATGCCATACCACCATTCTCCAAGCCCTGCGTGCCCCCTCCCTCAAAAAAAGAAACTTTCATGCTTTCCATGCTTCTTCTGGGAAAGGAAGGATTATGAAAAATTAAAGAAATTTATTTTTGAAAAACCAAAAACAAACCCAGACCTGTTTCTTCTTGTGCCTGTTCCTTTTGGGGGCAGCTGGTCGCACTTGATTGGGTGACGAGATTGGTGAGGGGACATTTTCCTGATCCTCCTCCTGCAGGTGGAGGATGTGAAGGTGTGTTTGTGGGAGGTATGCGGGACTGATTGGTGGGGCGGGGGGAGGTCTTCCCTGACATGAGTGCAGTGCGGATAGGTCTCTGGTGCTTTCCCTCAGGACTGGAGTGTGGGGGGAACCAGGGTGAATGATTGGTTTCCATGTAGGGGTGTGTGAATGGTCAATGGGGGTTAGGAAATGGTGCCTTCCCCTGAGCAACAATGCTCGTGATCATGGCAGCAACATACTTGAGCAGGGAGCTCTGGAGCTGAATGGACTGTGACAGGCTGCTTTGCATCTGTGTCCACATCTCACTCAAATTGCTGCCAGAGGTGGGCCCAGTGCCTGCCCTCCCACCAGAGGTCCTGGCAGGCCTTGGCAGCAAAGAACTTGCATTCTGCTGCACCAGCTGCCTATGCTCCCTGGCCATGCTGTTAATGACATTGTGGATCTCATCTGCCTGATGCATGGTCTCCCCAAGCAGTTCCCTTTCCAAATCCTCCCTGTACCACCAGTTGCAGACCCACAGGCCATGGTTCCACTGGGTGTTCATGGTAGAGGGTTCTGTCTGCTCCCATTGCACTAGCAGACTCCTAGCAAGGCAACAAGTAAAGTCATTTGTTCAGACTTCTACACCCACCTTCCCGCCCTGTGTTCTAGGCCCCTGACTGCCCAATTTTCAGCTCTCCACCCACCCGAAGGGAAGCAGGAATGAGTACCTGGCCTATGCGCGGGGGGGCAGGGCAGTTTCTGCAGTGGAATCCCATTGCCAGACAGTTCCTCTCCTTTGATCACTGTAGAGGAATGAAGAACATAGCTTCTCCACAGAAATCAACCACCACCATTTGTGCCATTCCCCACAGCTGCCATTGTGCTTTCCCCCTTCCCTGCCAGCCCACTGTCCCGCCATGGTGTCTCTTTTCCCGCTGAGCAGGGAACTTCCTTGCTTGCCTTTTTCTGAGGGGGTGGGGGAGGAGGGGGAAGCGAGGAGACCTCTTCCCATCTGCATGTGCCCCCCTAAAGGGTCCCCCATTCCCAGAGGGACCAAAAATGGGGGAGCCCAACAGCCCAGCTAGTGAAGTGAGTCAGCCCAGGGAGCTGCAGGTGCCAGGACTGGCATCTTGGGGCATCCCGGGGTGACCTGGGGCACCCTCTGGCATCACAGGATGCTCCAGTAATACCTGCATTTTGGGGCACGGGGTACCCAGTGGGGTTCTGGGTAGCCCATTGGGTGCCCGCTGGAGGTGCCTAAAAATGTGGGTATTACCCACAGGTAGCAAAAGTACTACCTGCTGCAACTCTACTCTGCATGCTCCAGGACCCTGCCATGAGTGGACTATGAGTGTCTGGTGGGTGGTGATGGCCATGTGGCTAGTGGGGGTGAACACCTAATAAAAAGGGAAGTAGCCATCTCCCTGGCATGGGCTACAACATGTTTGTTAACATCCATAGAGAGATTTTCAGAAAACTTCAGTTGTGTGGTGAGGCTCAACTATCCTCTTAGCCTTCTTCTGGAGTGGTCATCCCATGTTCCAGCAGGGTGATTTCCCCCTGTTTAACCCACTAGCTGGGTGTTACCAAACAACACTAGCTACTCATTTTGGCTGTAAACCCCAAATTCCTTGTTATGCTTGTAAATGCTGGTTACACAACAGCACTCAGTGCAGGTTGGTTCCTGAAAAGCCACAAATGAAGGTGGCATGAGCTTTCTACCTATGCATAGCCACTGTTATGTCTAGATATGTGCACTGCCCTACTCCCGGTCCAGGGTCATCTGAGACACTGTACAAACGCTGCCTGTGCATAGTCTTTCATGGGAAAGGACTTGTCAGCTAAAAATTACAACTAAATATTTGTGAGCAGATTTATACCTTGATGTTGCTGCTGCTACAGAGGGGTTTGGGGTGGACTAAAGTGGATCACATTGCACTTCATGGGGCTGAGAAAGGAAATAGTTAGGGGTGAAGAGGAGGGAAAAAATGACTTGTGAGTTTTAAACCAACAGCTAAATCAGTGTTCTACCAGGGGGCAATGATGTACATAGGGAGTGGGGGAGGGGTGGGGTAGAGGAGGCAGCTGCAAGCAGAGGGAGCAGGGGGAAATGGGGCAATGGTTACATGACCATTGGAAAGGGAGGATCAGATAGCTGGTTCAATATGCACCTGCAGCAACGTAGGTGTAAACAACTATGCAACGATGATGTCCCAAAATTCAGCACACAATGACTTTACAACACGTTTATCATTACATCTAGTAACACCCACTCTACTAATGAGCGCTGAACTCCTTTGAAAATCTGGCTCCAGATATTCCCAGAAGTTTTCCAAATTATCATTCAAGAATTTCATTGTATTCCTCTCTTCAATTCCTAACCCCTAGGAATTGCCTGCCAATGAATGCCAAGAGCCAGATACATCAGACACAGTAGAATAGGATTTAAGACCATTTAAAATGCACCAGCCATTATGCTTCCAGTTTCTCGTAAGTTTTAATAATTAATGTCCCATGAATAGCAGATGGCCTCCAATTCTTTTTAAATTACTCCCATAAAAATATGTATTTCTTTTAGTCACTCAGTAGAGCACCAAATGTGTCTTTTGCATCCTGTTCTCCCTCCAACCCAGCTTGTTCTCTTTTACTACTTTTCCTCTATTTAAAATTTAACTGGTAAAAACTGTAACTGTCCATTCAAATAGGAGCACAGGATGGGCCATTTCTGTTTCAGTTTTAACCTTCCAGAGAAGGAATTGGTGGAATTAAATTTTTGCACTGGTAGAATAGATCTATTTTGTACATCCTTCTAGTGTGGTTGAGGTTATTTCGGCATGGATGCCAACGGAAGAAGATGGCTTTGAATAAAGATAACTGGATTAACAAGGTTGTCACCTCTAATTTTTCCATTGCAGTCAATGGGAAACTGATCTGTACTCTGATCCCTAACTCCAGGACAGTGGGTCTGACCTCCCCCCCGCCTATTTTCTGGGGCCCCTTGTGATACTTACTGGCCTTGGGGGGCTTGACTGAAGCACCGCCGCTGCTGTAGAGGCTCCGGCAGGTTCCCTCACCGCAGTGCGCTCCCTGCTCCAGATTGTGCATGTGAAAAGTGGCCACTGTCCTTAACCAAGATGGTGATGGCCAAAATGACATCAGTGCCATTTTGGTTAAGGACAATGGCTATTTTGCACATGCACAAAATGGCCCCGGTGGCCATTTTGCACATGCTCAACCCGGAGCAGGGAGTGGGCCATGGTGAAGGAGCCTGCTGGAGCTCCCACAGCAACGGCAGTGCTTCAATCAAGCCCCGCCCCCCTCCCTGCCCAGTAAGTACCACTCCAGGACCCATGGGGGTGGGGGAAATCTGGATTCGTAACTGGCAGGGCTTTTAGTGTGTTGGTATGAATTAATCCATAATGGGGAAAGGTTGTATGAGATGAGACCATGAGAGAAAGACCATGGAGTAAGTGGGGCTAGGGTGTCCCAGAATCCTGGGTGAGGGACATCACCAGGGGATGCCCATGGAAGCTGCGCTACAAAGCTTCAGAGCCACACCTGAGAAGGTCAGACTGAGGTTGGGGATTTAATGGGTATGCTGCAAACACTGTGGGACACTGGGGACATGGGAAGATTGGGGCCCGTGACTACAGTCAGAGACCTATATCTAACCAGAATCCCTGAAAGGAAACAGTAGACTAGAGAAAATACTTTCTTTCAAGTTGATAGTGTTCTGCAAGAAAGAACCAACTTGGGGGGTTGAACAGAGGTGGCTGAGACAGGGCAGTGATGGACAGGTGGGGGTGGGCTGTGACCATCTTTTGCACCTGGTCCCATTTCAACCTAGCTGCTCTCCTGACTGATTATCAAGAATATAGGTGATTTTAAAGTTTCTACACCCATTGTGTACATTGCAATCATATTTCAAGCTTTACCTCAAATACAGTGTGACCTTGTTATGGGGTATGTTATGTTGTATGAATTCAGTTATAATGCAGAATGAGGCACACCTCCCAATTTACAGAGCCAAAGGTTGCAATCCTCATTAATACATCAAATTGATAGCTGGCAGCATAAGGCCTTTTCAGACAAGACACTCTCCATCCACTACCCACCCACCCAGTATACATGTTGCAGGGCTGCAGTGTTGCCCTATGGGTGCCCTGTAACATGTATAGTTGGTTGGAGGAGGGTGCGGAGTGTCTTGTTTGAAAACATGCATAGTTTAGCAGTTTGTGATAAGATTCCCACCTCAGGGGAAACCCACTGTTTCAGGGGTAAAATTACCCATCACGGCCACTCTGCAGATAAGAAGGGACATCTGGCTGCATTCACACAAGACTTTTCTCCCTGCTTTTCAGTTTCTTACAGAAGATTGTAATCTCGCTTTTTAAATGTTTGCACATTCTCTTTCTTGCTTTAAAAGTTACTCCTGGTCCTATTACCATGTTCATTGCTAGGTAGCCCATAATTCTATGACTCTGCAAACATTGGTTGCTTTTAGACAAGCAGCGCACGATTGCGCATCGCGATTGCGCGTAATTTGAAACATCCACCTGTTGTAATTAGACAAGACGGAAGTGGGGTATTATGCGCATATTATGGCGGTGGCGCATTTTTAAAGTCCGCAAATTAAATATCTCGATTGTGAGCTATTTAATTTGCAGACTTTAAAAATGTTGTTACAATTGTTATTCCAATACAAATATTTACCTTTGTATTGGTATGCTTCTGTAACTGCCAGTCCACAAAATGTACCTCTATCCAGGACAATAGCTTAGCCAAATTCTGACTTGGGTGGTGGGGATGTGTTAATATAATCATGGGCAAAATTTGGCATGCTGTGGCCCAGATTGTCAAGATTTGTTATTTCTTCTCTCTGATTGGAAATCTTGAGATTTTAATCTGGAGAATAAATGACAAAATGGTTATATTTTGCAAAACGTTCAGAAGAATAATCATTCAATGTTCAGTCTGCTAAAAACTGAGGAAATTTTGAAATTGTAATTTTGAAATTAAATTGGAGATTATTTTGTAAGAATACATTTGTAATTTAATCCCCTTAATCAAAGCAAACAACTTTTTTGTAAATGTTTGTGGAAATAACATCTTCATTTTAAAAAACAATTCCAGCCACTCTCTCTATGGTTTGAGGGCACAAGGATACTGGTATGGGTGTGGTGGACATTAGAGTTGACAACAACATTCACACAAACCTGAGGAACCAGTTCTGGTATGAGCGTCTTGAGCAATACTTTCTGTACGAGTGGGATTGTGCTGCTGTTGCTTGAATCTAATCCACTTTCAGGTGAAATTCAGGATAACAACTATCCACAAAGACCAGCCTGGACTTATGCTAGTCCTTGGAGATCTCTCATTTCTTCTGTCATGCTGCGACCACCTTCATTTGGTTGGAAATGAATTCTTGACTTTATATCCAAGCATGGAACTGTGGAGGCCAAGTTACAATGTTCACATTTCAGAGCTCTAAGGTTGAGGCTACAGATTTCTGGGAGGCTCCAACAGGATGCATGGTGGGTATGAATGGGCAATAATGAAACCTCCTACTGAAGTGGAATTTTTCCATGAAAAATATACACACAATTTCTAGGGAAGGTAATTTTTTATCTATTCTGTGCAAAGTGATCACTGGCATCTCAAAAATTGCTTATGATTGCTATTATGGAATTATATTTGACAGGAATGTTTTAAAATGGAAAATACAGAATCTCAAACTGATCATGGTAAACATGGACCCATTCAGTTTTCCCCAAGCTCCTGCTCACCAGATCTTTCTCCAGCTCTTTCAGAGCTACCTGCTCCCTCAGCTTCCAATTGCAACTGCCAGTTTCCTTGCAGGGCTCCGTTGGAACCAAAATTCAGCTGTCCAAATCAACCAGTCATGGCCAAGACCGCTGGAGTAGGCAACTCCTCCCTCTCTGGCTGCCAAATGGGTTTGAGCCAGGACACTATCTTGTCAGGAAGACCAAACTCTGTGGTTAATTCCACTGGCCAAACCAGGGTGTTTGGTAATTTGCAGCCAGGATGAAATTTTTTGAAATGGGGTCAAAATCATGATTTTTGCAAATGTACTGGGACAGGTATCAGAACTGTCCTGGACAGTCTAGGATTTTTAGTAGCTTTAGCTACGTGCTGTCTTTGCAGAAATCACCTCCTATTGTTCATATATCCAGGGCTCAGACTATCCCCCATTTAAAACATCTTGCAAAATCCACCTCTTTCTTCAGGCTTTCCATTTGCTGCAGCCTCTGGAATTTTGCCTACTACCTACCTACGTTTGCTTCATCTGTCCTTTACAGTGAGCATGGTGTCATGATGTGCATGTTCTCTATATTGTGGGGAAATGCTTTTCAGGTGGTTTCCAATCCATTAAATGTTCTTAATATCGTGCCAAAGAACTTCCCACCAGGCATCACCATGACAGCATTTTGCATGAGCTCACTTCCAGGAACTGACCAAACTCTTTGGTAAGCGTGGCCATGAGCCAGGGTTTCATGTCTGAACATTCCCTCAGTTGAACCCAACCCCTGGACTTTAGGGGGGCAGGCTTTACAAGTGGCTTGAGTGCTGCTAGAAATTAGAGTGAGGGCAGAGTGTTGGCCCTACTCCCTTCCCTGTCCACTCTGAAAATGTCCTATGCTGCTCAGGCTACTTGCAGAGTTGACTTATTGTGCTTTGGAGGGTGGAGGGAGTTTTAAAACAACAGTTCATCTCTTCTGTCACAGTGAGGTTGGCAGAAGTTAATCACTAGATGAATGTGCAGAAAATAAATAATAACTTGAAGGCAAATGCTTTTCATTGGAGACTAACTACTAAGGATTTTTCTAACAGCACAATCCTTCAAAGTGAGATGGATCTATAGAACAGCGGCAAACTGTCAGTTTAAAAAAAAATAGATGAGCTACAAAAAAACTTCTTGACAAGGTCCTATTACAATGGACAATTAGGGGAAGGAAAGAACATTTGATAAAGAGCCTCTAATTGCTCAGTGCAGAAACTAAGACATATGAAATGTTCTTAATTCATTTCATTAGTGTTTCTAGTTGATGGATAGCAGTGGAAAAATGAAGACTTATTTTGGCTTAATTTGCAAAGAGATTAAATTAGTCTAGAGGCAGGTTTTGGGCCCTCCCTTATGACGCAGAAAAACATCATCTAGTTTTAGTCATAATAACACCCACTCGTGTCTTTTTAATCACAGTGCCAGGGAGTTTCCTCTATAATTTCTTAAATTGTCAAACAACATGGTTGGGTTCATCCTTTATTATCTTCATGGTGGCCATGTATTCAAGCACAAGGCAATGCTACACACTACTTATGATTAGTTGAGGGTACCCACTCTAATGCCTTAATGGCTTACCCAGGGAATTGAAATGCCAGACATATTCTGTTTTGGGGGAAGGTGAGCAATTATTGAAGAAAATGCAATATGTCCACTAGAGGTCTGTGTGGGAGGTGACACCACTTTCTGTCCCATCCTGCACCAGTCACCCAACTCTCATGCGCACCTTGCTCCAACAGGTAAAAGGAATTTTCTTACTTTACCACAGCCTGTCCCCATCCTACATTGCTGTCCTGAAAAGGGGTGGGGATGGGGATGGGGATGTTGGCTGCCTTGCTGCTGCTGAACCAGTGAAACAAGCCAGTCTTACCTATCCTGCCACACTGTGGCCATTTTAAAATGAGACACTCCTACTCATGTCCACCCAGTGGACAAGAGTGGGAGCTTCCTGTTTGAATGTGGAGGTGCATGGGGGCATGCTCCTGTGACTCACGCATCTCCACCCAGCTCCACCCACGGAGCAACCAGCAAAAAGGTAGGTTGCTTCATGTTTGGAGGTGGGTGGAGATGGGTGTGTGCCCGTCTGCTCTCTCCCCACACGCATGGTCTCCACAGTGGCGTTCCACCTGCCACACACAGACCGCCCCTCCCCATCCCCCACCCCCACCGGAGGGCCATTTAAAAATAGCCTGTGATTGAGAGGGGCTGCCTTGCTGCCCCAGCATGGACACAAGTCTGCAAAATGCTGGAGGAGCAAATTTGTGCCTAACCTCCTCCTGCCCATAGTAGTAAAAATATTTCCCCATCCTTCACGTAGGCACTGACTTCTACTGCAAGGCTCTAATGTCTACTACAGAGTCCTTGGGGACCAAGGTAACACCCAGATTTAGAGAGCAACATCCTACAGAGAAGCCCCATTACTGAGAATACTTTCTCTCCAGATGCCACAAGCTTAACCTAGAACCCTAAGGTTAGCTGTGTTAGCTTCTCTAAGCTCATAATATAAGTTGCAACTACACTTAAGGGTTAGTCCCACAGAAGACACCTACAAAAAAACTCCAGGATGCACATAGAGATGGGGTTCTTGTATATCTAGTGGTTTATGAAGTCCAAATCTTTATTTAGCCCATTGTTTTTGATATCCATGCGTTCTGAATTTTAGTTCCCAGTTCAAGGTGTTGTACAGGGTTTCTTTCAGGACAAAGACTGGGAGATCAGAAATGGAATGGTCACTTTGGGAAACGTGAACACCTACAGTCCTTGTCTATAATCTTTTTTTCTGTGAACTTTAGAGGCCTCCTGCCCTATTCAGACTCAACACGACCCAACTAGCTGTGCTGGGTTTGAGTCATATTGGGCACTGTTTTGCTGAATGCCTTTTGGGCTTGGGTCAGTTCAGGCAGAGGTTTTAAAGGAGAGTTTTAGCTGCAGCAGCTTTTGTTTAGCCATAGCTGCTCTGGGAACACTGCATGCAGTACCCTGAAGACACAGGGTTTTGTGCTGCAGCATAAGGGGAGTGGAGAAGAGAAGGAGGCTGGCTGAGCTAGTCCTCCGTGTAAATAAGAAGCAGTGGGAATGGTGTACTTGGGTCAACTAAAACTTTTTAGGTACTCCCGAACCTGGTCTCATTTTCCCTGGCCATCCCTTTTCCTCCCTAGTCTTTGCAAGAGCCACTCTCGTCTAGAACCAGGATTAAACAGGCTACTAGCAAGCCACACATTTTTGCCGACGCACCAAAGGAGACAGGACACCAAGTGTTGGGTTTAAAACGGTCGAACTCTTTATTAAACCAAACTATATAATTGAATTAGGTGGGGGAAATCGCCTAGAGCAATGTGGGTCCAGTACTTGAGTTTACCATAACACAACAACTCAGGGGTGGTTTCGATGTACCTTGATTACCATCCCTCTGACCAACACAACGTCTCCCCCTCATTGTGGCACTTGCCGCGTGTGAGGGGGACCAAATTCCTTCCGGAGTTGAGTAAGGCGGAGTGGGCCTGCAGGCGGGGGACCATATCTGTCCCTACCACCCCTGCTGACCCCCCCTCCCAGGAATTCCACCCCACCTGTTCCCATACCCCTGCTTCTCCGGTAGGTGTGACCTCCCCATCTCTTAAGGAGATGACTCGTGCTTTATCAAATTCTATTCTATGCTTTCACCCCCTGTACTGGACCCCTGCCACTAAGGGATCGCTGGGTCTACCTGGACGAGCCCAACCCCCACCATCCTAATACTTCCCTAACTTCTCTCTAAAAACTCTCTAAATCCCAAGCTAACTTTTCTTTCAGGGCTTCCAGGTAGCGATCATTCCCCTCGGCCGACAAGTGCACTCCGTGTTGGCGGTACAGCTTGGACCTTTTATGCAACAGGGCATGGCTAAAAATCCACTCTCCATCCAAATTTACAAGCCACTGGCCCACGTCCTTCTGATATTCTTCTGGGTCTTATCTATTTTCCTAGGGTGGACCCCTTGTCCCATGAGATTTGCTCTACCAGGTCTGTCCATACAATGAGAGCAGATGGGAAAAGCCTTTTTACCTCCCAGACATCCCTTTTGATAATCCTTATAAGGTGTACACCCTTAATTTGGGGTATGTCATTCTCAACCAAATGTAGGACAATGACGTCTGGCGGGTGCCCCCTGTATGGCCTACTAAGTGTTGACAAGAGGTGGTGACATCTCATGCCGTCCTGGACCATCCAATGTATCTCTGCACATGCCGACAGGCCCAGCTGTGTTCCCCATCTCGTCTGACCGGCCTCCTTGCCCGCCCAGCACACCAGGCTGTGGCCAACAATCCAAATTTGCTTCCGGCACCAAGGGGGTCCACCTGGGAAACAAGAAGAATTTCAGGGCTGGCTGGGGGGGGAGGTCGGGGGGGGTCCGCGTATGTAAGACTGGAAAGCACCCAACCTCCAATGGCCTACTGCTTGTATATCATGCTCTGACAACCCAGCCACTGCCGCAAAACTGGCTGCCCCTATTTGGAAGGAATGGGTTCCATAATCGGCCGCCGGCAAACCCAAGCGCACTACAGTGGCCCACATGACAGATGTAAACTGGTACCTGGTCAGCAATTGCCCTCCCGCATGTCTAAAAAGGAGGCCGGGGACCCGTGGGCGTATGATGAGGTATGCCTTGACTGCATGTATGGGGCAGAGATCCAGTCTCCTAGACCTGTTCAGTTTAACCACTTGCCCTCTACCTTTTGGGTCAGTTTTGGAGCGGCGGATCAGCAGTGACATCTTCACTGGCCCAAAGTGCACATCATTGATTTTAAGCGCCCTACTTGTAGTGTCCCTGGCTGACTTGGCCACGAGTTTGCTTACGCGAAAGGCCCTGAAGAATGCTACCTTAAATACTGTTCTAAACAAAGAAACCTTGTAACTGTTGAAACAAACATGAGGGAGGGCACCGCAGAGGTCCAGCAGCACGGTGTGGGTAATGGGTTCCCTTTGGTCAGGCGTGTGGCCCTGCTCCCTGGCCCAGCTCTTTAAGAGGTGCCTGGCGAAGAAGCCCCTGTCAGGAGGTAGGTGCCTGGCTAGGTTGCTCATGAACCCCAACGCTGCCAATTTTCTGGCTATGGTGCCTGGTGTCGCCCCCTTCCGCCTCAGCTGGAGGGCAAATTGGAGCATTTGTGGCTCAGGGATCAGGAACCCTAGTTCCCACCCTTGCACCAGCAGAAACTGCTGAAATTGGTGGAACTCCCGGTCATAAGCTGCCCTTGTTCGAGGGGCCAGTGATCCCTGCATGGTGGAATAGAGTTCTAGGACCCAAGGCTCCACACCAATGGTGGCAGTGGCTCTGGATTTGCCCTGGCTTTGGGGTGCCAGCAAGCGGAAACGCTACATCTGGAAGCAAGAGAGGGCGTTGGCAACACCATTATCAATACTGGGCACATGCCTGGCCTGGAAGAGTATGTTAAAGTTTAAACAGGTGAGTACAAACACCCTAACTAGCTTCATAACTCGCAGGGAGCAGGAAGACTGAGTGTTTAGGATGTTGCACAATGGCCAGGTTGTTGCACCAAAAAAGCACTGTGCGGTTCACTAAGTCCTGCAGCCATAGGTGTACTACGAGCACGATGGGGAAAAGTTCGAGAAACGTAAGGTCTTTGGTGACCCCTGTCTCGCTCCATTCGGTCGGCCAAGGGGCCGCCACCCACCTGTCCCTGAAAAACACCCCATACCCGGAACCACCAGCAGCGTCGGAGTGGACCTGCAACTCTGCCTCTAGCAACAGCTGTTCCAACCAGAAGCTGACGCCATTGAAATTTGTCAAAAATGACACCCAAATCCCCAAGTCCTCCTGCATTTCCTTAGAGCACCCAATCGGCATGGCCTTGTCGTAATAATGCCATCCCCTAAATCCCAGAAGGGGAAAACTCTCTGGGTGCACTGGTAGAAGGTGAAAGGCTGTCTTGATGTTGCACTTAGCCAATATGGTGCCCTGTCCACATTGCCGGACCAGTGCGAGTGCTGAGTCGAACGACGTGTATTGAATCGTGACAAGTTCCCTCGGAATGGCGTTGTTCACTGAGCTGCCCCATGGATGGGACAGGTGGTGAATCAGGCAGAATTCACCAGTGGCCTTTTTTGGTACCACCCCCAATGGTGAAATGACCATGTTGGAGACGGGAGGGGGGTTGGGAAAGGGCCAGCCACCCTGCCCTCAGCTCGCTCTTTATAAATTTTCTTCTGGACCACAGTTTCCAACCTCAGCACTGACTTTAAATTAGGGGCCACCCTCTGCTGCTGAACATTCCCTGCCAGAATCCTGAAACCCCGCCTAAAACCCTCCTGGTCAGGGTGCCCTAGGAGGGCCAACTCAAGTAGGTCCATCCTAACGGGGCCCTTGCCTGGGCTGCCGATGTTGCCCCTGCCTGGTCCTCTCTTTCCTGCTGCCGGGGGGGGGGCTTCCTTTTGCCCACGGTCTTGTTCAAGGGCACACTGAGGCTGGATGGAAACCTGCACAGTTTGGGCAGGGGTGGCAAAATCTACAGGCCGCTTGAGACCCCTGCCGTACTGGTTATATTCCTGACTGGCAGTGTTAGCTGCCGCTTTTTTCTTTCTTCACTAAAGGACTCGACCGCAGAGGTGGCACCACCCCTGGCCAACCAATGACCCATTGACCGCTATTATTATTATTATTAGCATTTATATAGCGCCAGCAATGTACCTGGTGCTTTACAGAGAAAAGATAGACACGGTTCCTGCCCAAGAGCTTACAATCTAAAGACAGGGGGCGGGGAGACAGGGAAGGGGGAACAGAGGGAGAGACAAGGGATGCAACAATCATGAGGATGCGAGAACTCAAGTACATGTTCTTGGCTTGTTACAGTATATTGGGAGTTTGCAGATAACAGGTGGGGGATAATCCTGGGTGGGGATGGTTAAAAGGAGTTAGGAAGGGCAGAGCGGAAGAGGTGGCTTTTGAGGAGGGATTTGAAGGTAGGAAGGGAGGGGGCAAGGCAGATGTGGGCAGGGAGGGAGTTCAAGGCATGCGGGGCAGCGAGGGAGAAGGGACGAAGGCGGTTGGGGGAGTAGGGGAGGC
>QEPC01010291.1:5540820-5552005 GCA_003113815.1 Sphenodon punctatus | reverse complement strand
TCCTTGCCAGTTATCGGCCAGTCTCTAACCTTTCCTTTTTAGGGAAGGTTATTGAACGGGTGGTGGCTCAGCAGCTTCAGGGGCATTTGGACCAGATTAATTTTCTTGATCCCTGCAGTTGGACTTTCATCCGGGTTATGGCACGGAGACTGTGCTTGTGGCCTTGGCCCCACAACCTCTCCTGTGAGTTAGACTGGGGTCATTCGACCCTGTTGATCTTGTTAGATCTCTCAGCTGCATTTGATACCGTTGAGCATGAGTTGTTGGTGACTCGGTTGCAGGATCGGGAAGGGATTGGCGGGACTGTTCTTGAATAATTCCGCTCATTCTTGTCCGGGAGAACCCAGCGTGTGGTGATGGGGGAGTTTTCAACTCCCCCCGACCCCGGGACCTCACGTGTGGAGTACCGCAGGGTTCCATCCTATTTGCTCTCCTGTTCAATGTGTACATGCAGCCTTTTGGAGAGGTTGTTAGGGAGTATGAAGTGAGTTGTCATCAATATGCTGATGACACCCAGCTATATCTTTTATTTTCCTCCGACTTAAGCCCTGCAGTCTTGGTGCTTACCCTGTGTTTGTCCATTGTAGGGGACTAGTTGAGGGCGAGCCGCCTGAGACTAAATCCTGACAAGACGGAGGTGATGATTGTGGGGAAGGCCGAGGGAGTGGTTGTCCCCATCACTGATGGGGTTCGCCCCCTCTGGTTTCTCAGGTCCGGAGTTTGGGAGTGTTCCTGGACCCACAGCTCCGCCTGGATGCTCAGGTGATGGCTGTGGCGAAAGGAGCATTTCGCCAGTTACATCTGGTGTGTCGGTTTAGGTCGTATGTCTCAGACTTGATCTGGCTACGGTCATCCATGCTTTTATTACCTCAAAACCTTTTATTACCTCACCTTCCGCGCCCCAGAGCGACCCCTTCAGTCCGGGTGTCTACTATGAGGAGGGCGTTCCCCGTGGCTGTGGAACTCCCTCCTGTTGGAAATCCGCTTGGCTGCCGACCTCCCCTCTTTCCGCAGACAATGTAAGTCCTGGCTTTTCTGCAGGGCCTTTCCTGAGGGAGATGGGCTAGGTCGGCTGGGTTAGGGTGGTGGTGGTGTTACATTGTTTTAATTGAAATTATTATGGTTTATTTTAATGTTTTGAAATGTTTTAATATATTGTGAGTCGCCCTGAGATGCCTGAGGCAGGATGGGGTGGCATATAAATTGTAAAAATAAATAAATATATAAATAAATAAATGTTGTTTGCACCCTCAGATGTTTAGATAAAGCCATGGAGGGCAGTGTCTTGAGGAGGCCTGGGTGGAAGCTGATATCTACAGTTCTGTGACAGTAACGCAAATCATCAATGGCAACCATTATAACCGAGCAGTAGAAGTTCACCAGGTAACCCTCCAATTTTTGTTTGATCTGTGGATGGAGGAATTTCTCAAAGAGCAACCAGCAGTCCATGAAGCACTAAACAGAAGTGTCAAGCAACTTTCTGATGTATGTGTGTCTCAAAAGAGCGTTCATGAAGCTCACTCAGCATTCCTATCCACTATGGAATCTGTTAACCTCATTAAACAGCTGAAAGACTTTGATGAAAGTAGAGGCAATTATCCCATGTTCAAATGGGCGTGCATGTACATGGAGCAAGTCTTTTTTATTTATTTATTTATTTAGGCATAGCTTTCGCCATTTGCCAATATCAAAAGAGGAGCAAGTCATGATGCTGCTGCAGTTCCAGCGTGCCATATACCAGGGTCAATGGTTTCTACATTTAGCTTCACAAGAAAAACTATGCGTATAGTTCTTCACTTATAATCAGCTAGATTATGTACAAAACATACCAGTGTACTTAGCCTGTATGTAAGAGTTGGAGACCAAAGAACCAGAAATATGGGAAGAGTTTGTCTCTGGAGTCTTCACCATCAACACGTCAAACCAAATCCCATGCACTCGTATCGGGATAGACCAGGCTATGGAACATCTCAATGAGGTCACAAAGAGTCATGGTGGTGTCACTGGTATTACTTTGTGCTCAAGCACACTCCTTAAATTCTGTTTCAGTGCCCCAGAGCTAGCGTGCCTCACCAATGAGAAAGAGCAAATGGTGGGTATGTCA
Source organism: Sphenodon punctatus (assembly GCA_003113815.1). Classification (NCBI taxonomy): domain Eukaryota; kingdom Metazoa; phylum Chordata; class Lepidosauria; order Sphenodontia; family Sphenodontidae; genus Sphenodon; species Sphenodon punctatus. The sequence goes on along the minus strand of QEPC01010291.1, from coordinate 5,549,901 downwards.
AGCTCGGATAGAAAAATACATCATGCACTCAGACAACCGAAGGTAGAGTTGACAAGAATGTGCAGTTAAACAGTTGAAGACAGTACTTGCTCCATGTGGCAGTTTCAAGATTCTTGAAGACGACTCACGACGCATGTTCAGAATAATGTCCAAGGAGGTCATTGCCCAGGAAATACAAGGAAGTAGCCTGAATACCAAGCACGTAGGTGAAGTAGTATTCAGGATATTTATTCAAGATCGAATATTTAGTGATGGTAACCCGTCAAATAAAATGACTAAGGTAAAAGTACACATGTGGAACTCAACAGCTAAAGAAATAAAAATTAGGTCTGAATATGAAGTCCTAACCCTAAAGGCAACAACATCTCTTTTTGCATGACTCCTTGTGATTGCACACTCATCTCAGGGGAAAGTGAACCTTGAAGAAATAATTGGATTGCATGAGTTTTCATCTGTTAACTGTACCTTGATGAAACCAGATGACTCCCTTCATCCAACTACGGACAAGAGTCATGGGATTCACCTTCTAGAAGACCTCGGTGAGACTGGCATCATCCAATCACCATGACCTGAACTGCCACCACAACGTACCCAGGAAGATTTTGCTGGCTCACACACCTGCTTGATCATTGACGGAATGGCTCTGGTGCAGGAGCAGATGGCAGTTAGCAAGTTTAAGACTTGCAAGCTGCAAGGAACTTGCAGAAGCTTATGTGAAGCATATTGATGCCAAGGGGCTACAGTTATAACCAAGTTTGCGTGGTTTTTGATGACTATGCTATTGAGTTTTCTCTCAAGGATGCAACATGAGAACAGTGTGCTGGCAAGGCAACCTCTGTCAGATCTTGTACCTTGCACAACAGCTTACCAGCAATTGACCAGTGAACGTAGTGACAGTGGCGTGCTAGAGTGTCATGACCAACAGGGCTTGCACTACAAGTGGTGTAAGTTAACAAGAGGAAGCTGATACATTGATGATCTTGCATGCTGTTGAGGTTGCCAAAAAAGGTTATACAGCACACATCTACTCCTAGTACATCGATGTCTTGCTGTTAGCTGTACGTAGAGTACCTGAGTTTGGCCAGCATGCAGCTCTTATCATGGGTACAGGTGAGCATCACCAGCAAGTGCTTCTACAAACAATATATAATGCACTTGGTCCAACAAGAGCAGCCGGGTTAATGCAATGGCACGCTCTGACCAGCTGTGACACCACTTGCCACATAGAAGGCAAGGGGAAGACAGGATGCTTCACAGCATTCATGCAGGCTAGTCCAGATGTTCTATCAGTGCTCTCTCAACTTGGCGAAGGAGATGAGCCTTTGGAGGATGTATTTAAGGGATTCTTGTTTGGTTTCTTCTGCAAAAAAAAAAGGGCCATAATTACATAGGCAAACAGGTTGAGATGACATATGTTCAAACAGCTCAATTCTGACCAAGGTGTTGACAAGCTTCCACCAACCCGTTGTCTAGAATGAACACATACGTCAAGCTCATGTGCAATCTAGCGTCTGGCCTCAGGACTTAATTCTTCATCCCAAAGTTCCAGAGCCTTTAAACAGTAGATGGGAACAGGTTGATGGAAAGTTTTTGCCTTAAATGTTAAAGGTACCACCAGCTCCAGCATCTATAGTGCAGTTAGTGATGGTGCAACTGTGGTAAAAGGTTCCCTGAGTCTACCCAAATGTGTTCATCAGAAAGTTGTTTTTGCAGGTCAAAAGGGCTCCCCTGCACTGAACTCTCTCTGTGTGTGTCAAGGGGATGAGGTGTGTTTCAACACTCATGTGTTTCTCATGAGGATTCCGAAGAAGGTTATTAGTTAAAAAATGGTTAGAATTACAAACAGACAATTTCAGTGATTTCAATAACAGCTTACACTTGTATATGTTGTTTGTATATGTAGTTATACTTGTATATGTAGTTTGGACCATAATAAAACAAAAGACTTTCATGTGCACTTCAAAAAAAATGTTCTTCATAATAAAAATTTTAGGGGACTCTCTGAGGTTCATAATGGGCTGTTTGGGGTAAATTGTGCAAATGGCAACAGGTAAATTTCTGTTTCCAATCCCATTTAGAAGTATTTCCACCCTGTTGTCAAAACTACCAAACTTTTTGCCACCATTACACAACCATGAGCACTAAAAGTAGTTTGTCACTCCCTCCTCTTGTCTATTCTAGATTGTGAGCCCCTTGGGGCAGGGATCTGTCTCTATAATCATGACTGTTCCGTGTCACGAACATTCCTGTTGCTATATAAATAGTAATAACATTGCCAAAGGCCATGTTGCACAAACTGCTTACTCAAGAGTAGTGCTATTGAAGCATAGCGCTTTAATGGGACTACTCTAAATTAAATGACTTGTGGAACATGGCCAGTCATTCCCTTTGTCAGAGAAACCCAGGTTGCCTGCCCTGGCCTCCATGTGTGCATTCTGTTGGGGCTCAGTCCTGCAAGGTGCTGCAGTGCTAGCACTTGAGCCAGGGATGGAGAACTTCAGGCCTGGGTAGGGTTACCACCTTTTTGTGTTTTGGCCTGGAGACTCCAGGCATTTTCACATGGACAGTTAGTCCGGACTAACTGAATGTAGTCCGGACTAGGTTGTCCGTCTGAACGCTGTCAGTGGTGCTTATTAGTCCGGACTAAGAAACCGTGTCTATTCCATTACTTTGTAAAGTGCCAGGTACATTGCTGGTGATATATAAATGCTTGCTAATAATAATAATAATAATAATAATAATAAATAAGCACAGTTGTTATAAAACCCCAATTGCTGGGGTTTATAATAACTTTTCTTAAACTAGTCCGGACTAATGTCAGTCTGAATTACTAGTACTTATTAGTCCGAACTAGTTGACTATTCAGTACTTATTGCCACAGAGTCCAAGGGCAAGACCTGACAGACGCTCTAGGCATTTTATGCCTTGATGGTTTGTAGGGTCACATGAAGTGATGTTTCAGTCACAGAAAACATGTATGTTTGAAAAGTGTTCCTTAAAAAATTGCAGAGGTGGCAGCCCTAGTCAGGAAATTGTAGGAGGATTGTGATTATAACAAGGGGTGGGAAGCAGAAATGCTAAGTCAGGTGGGGGCTTGGGCTGGTGTTATCTGGGTAGCTTGAATTAAAGGGCACAGGGGAAAGACTCTGGGAAAAGTCTTTCCCCTAGGAAGACTCTAGGCACTTTATGCCTCTATGGTTTTACATCGTGATGGGACAGCCGAAAAGCAGCATGAGATTGAAATACAGCCACAGAGACTCTGCAATGTTCTGTTCACATGGCTAGTCCGGACTAGAAATTAGTCTGGACTAGATTGTCCATCTAAAAGGTACCACTCTGTTAGCGTGGACTAATAAACACCGGAGTTTATACAAATTAGTCCGGACTAGTTTCTCCGTTTGAAAACACCCTTAGATGGGCCAAAATGGGAGTCTCTGGGTCAAACCACAAGAAGTAGCAACAGTATGGTTGTGGTGAGAGCCAGTGTGGTGCAGTGGATAAGGTGCTGGATCTGGGAAACCAGGGTTCAAATCCCACACTAGCCATAAAACTCACTGTGTAGCCTTGGGCAAGTCTCAGTCTCAGTTGCCCATTTGTAAAATGGGAGTGTATGTGTGTCTGTCTCTCCCTGTGTTCACCTCATCCTTGTGCATCTTAGATTGTAAGCCCACTGGGTAGGAACCTGTTTGTTAAATTTGTGACTGTAAAGTACTGTGTATGCCTAGTAGTGCTATAGAAATGAGTAGTAGTATGTGTAGCAGGGGTTCTTCCTAGGGCGCTGGGGTGTCAATAGGGGAATTAGCACTACCCTGCTGCCACACCTATTCAGCCTTCAAACTTGGCTGTAACCCCCAAGTAGGGGTATGTGTGTGTGCACTCTGTGGGGTTCCCCTGTAGGGGCCCCACCCTTGGCCTCCTACTGCCCCTCACAGTCAAGGCCTACACCACCATAGGTGCACACATTGTCTGCGTCGAGGGCTTGACCCCAAAAGCCCTTCTTCTAGGCATTGGCCCTCTGCTCTAAGCAGGCCCTTTACCCAGGGAGCTCACAGCCCTAACTCCTGCACCTACACTGCCCCCCTCTCAACTGAGCCTAGGTCATTTGTAGGCCCCGAGCATGCTCAGTTCACCAGGTCCCCACTGAGAATGTCTCCGTACTTGGAGCTCAGATAGGGTTACAGAGCTCTACTGAGCATGCCCCAGCACTTAGAGCTCTAAACAGCTCTGAAGCCTTCACTGGGCATTCTCCCTGGTTCTAGCTTGGCTATACCTTTACAGGGCTAGTGTCTAACCTAGGCTGCCTTTGCCAGGGGCTGTCTTCCCCAGACTGACGCATGCACACAGCCTTCCAGCTGGCCCACTCAGCCCCCTCTTAAAGGGGCCTCAGAGGACTGCACCCTGCTACAGTATGCCTAGGGGTAAATGCAGCCTATAGTTAGTTTTTATTTGGCCCCTTTCCACTTCCTGAATCTAGCCCCTGGATCCAGTTCCTACCTCCAAGCACTGAAAGACTGAGCTCATGGTAAGGGTGCAGAGATGAGAATGTACATAAAAGGATAGGGGACAGATCCATGTTTGGGACCCTCCTCTTCCTGAGTGCACCCCTTAAGTACCCCCGCTCCATCTTCTATGCATCTTCCAGAGTTTGTGCTAATTTTCAAAGTGGCCCCTGGGAGGGAAAAGGTTCCTCACCCTTGACTCAAGCACATTTCAACTGAAAGCCCACTAGTCCCATTTATTTCAGCCATGCTGATCAATTTATTTATTTTATTTTGATTTTTTTATCCCACCCTATTCCCAAAGGCTCAGGGTGGCTAACATCATCATACAAAACATAAAATACAAAATAAAACCCACAAAATGGTTATAAAAACTCCACCCCAAGATCTTGTTGAATGTCTGGCCAAATAAATATGTCTTGAACTGCCTTTGGAAGATGCACATTGCACAAGGTAGGGCTTAGACGAACCTCCAAGGGAAGGGAGTTCCAAAGCTGTGGAGCAACCACTGAGAACGCTTCTCTGTGTGCCTGGGTTGTATAGACCTGGGACAATGATGGAACTTACAAGAGGGTGCTCTCGGCTGATCTTAGGGGCCACAGAAGGACATAAGGAAGAAGGTGGTCCTTTAGATATGTAGGGCCTAGGCTGTTTGGGGTTTTATAGATCAAAACCAGCACCTTGAGTTGTGCCCAGAATGCTATTGGCAGCCATCGCAGATTGTTCTATCTTCTGTGACTGTTGGAAATACATTCCTTTGGTTGCATCCCCCTAAGCACCTCATCCTGTTTGTTTGCTAGAAACAGCAGGAGTAGACAGACAGATCAGGGAACCCTTCCCCCATCCTATCTGTCCTACTCCTGTCAGGACCTGATTGGTCAATCTCCTCCCCCAGGAGATTTCTCATCTCTTTGTGTCTCAGAGAGCTTCCTTCCTCCCTCTTGAACACACCTAGTCTTAGGACTTAGCATAGATGTAGGCCTTTCCTATCCTACATGTATTTCCTAATAAAGCTACTTAAGCTTAAGTATGCTTCCCACCTGCTTATTGATGATTAGCTACTCACACTCCTCTGTAAACTCTGCATTGGACAAATGGATGCAATGATCTCACAGTCCTTGCATTTCCAACAGTGACAGTGGAGAACACATGCATTTTTTTTTGTAGCAACCTTACAGATATTTGAAAATTGCTAGCATGTCCCCCCTTAGTTATTGTTCCTCTATGCTAAATAGACTCAGTTCTGTAAGCCTTCCCAGATTTGGCTTGCACTCCAATCCAGCCCCTTTATTGCTCTCCTTTGAATCATCTCCAAGGATAACCTTGACTCATTATCATGTGATTATGATCAAGACAAAAGTCACCCATGTGTGTTATATACCATCTTCCAGTTGAATTCCATTTGCTCTGTGCTTTTTTAACCGCCACCCAGCCCTAACATGTTTTTCTTCTGCTACGAAGAGTGGGCCAAAGGTTAGGTACCACTGTGCCTGCTATTGATGGAAACTCCCTACCACTGTGATTGAAGGGAAGTGAGTGAGTGTTGGATTTGTGACTATAAAGGTAGACTGTTGCTGGTTTTTTTCTTGTGTTATAAGGGAGGTTTCAAGCTTCCCCAGAAATATTATATCTGTTAAGTCCTACATGTTTCTATGGCTATCCATGAAGAGGGAGTGTTGCTGATATGAATGTTCTTTGTACAATCTAATGGGAATTTATTTATTTATTTATTTATTTATTTATTCAAAACTTATATCCTGCCCCTCCTGCCCAAAGGCAGCTTGGGGCGGTGAACAACATATATACACACACACACACACAAAAAATTCAACAACATTTAAAAATAAATCTACAAATTTTAAAACAAGTAATAAAAACACACCCTCCCTCCCAAACCCCATCTCCCCCACCCTACCCCGCCCCCTCACCAAAAGCCTGGCAGAACAGCCAGGTCTTGCACAAATGTCAAAATGACAGGAGGGTGGGGGCCAACCGAGCCTCCTCCGGGAGTGAATTCCACAGCACAGGGGCAGCCACCGAAAAATATCACACATCAGTGGCCACCCATCTTGCCCGGGGAACCTCCAAAAAGGCCCCCACGGATGATCTCGGGTCGCACGGGCACATGGGGAGTGAGGCGATCCCGCAGATAGGCAATGAATGTAGGCTAGAGTAGCTAAAGGCAGAATTTAACTTATAGTTTCCATGTGCTGGAAAAATGACTTTGAACTGAATACTGGTTCTTAAGTTTAAAGTAGTTTAATTTAAACAGGCTGACCACCTCCTCAAACCAAACTGAGTCAACTGTTTTTGCCTCCATATTGACTGTAGGTAGGGGAGTGGGCCTCGGTACAGATCTCTAATAGCATTGTTATGCTGAACTAGCAGCCTACCTTGATTTAAGTCAATGGATGTATGAGTACTCTGCCTAGGTAGAAAAGGAGGCAGCAGCAGACAAACAGTGGTCTGATGCCTGACAAACCTGACTGGCTGGCTTTCGAAATAGCTAGTCAAGGGGTGGGGAACCTTTTCCGTTTCATGGGTCACTTTAAAAACTAGTACAAGCTCCATGGGCCGAGTGAGGGTGGGGGAGCTAAGCTTAAGGTAAGCATTCAGGATGGAGAGGGTCCAGATCATGGATCCATCCCCTATCTTTGAGTGCTTGCCCTCTGTAGTGTTCCAGGGATCCAAGAGTTGAATGAGATTCATGGTCAGGAAATTCTGGGATGTTTGGAAGCATGTTGAGGAGGACAGGATCACAGTGATTTGTTGCTGGGTCAGTGTGCAACTCACTTTTGGTTTGTTTGCATACATACATATATATATATATATATATGCATGCAGTTAGAACAATGTGCCACACTCAAAATGACTGACTCCACCCTTCTTGTTGCTGGCTTGTGCATATGGTATACTCAAGATGGCTGCCACACATGGGGAGACTTGCTTTGATAAGGAGGTGCTGTAAATTTGGAGAACTCAGTAGAGAGACAGCCAAACTTTGGGTTAGGAATGCAGGATTTCCTTCTCTGGAAAGAAGATCTGCTGTGAATTGTCAGACTGAGTCCAGCTTGTAGGGTAGCTCTGGGCTTTTAAGGCAGCTTTGGTGCCAGTTTGTGAGAGATAGAAAATCAGTTTCACCTCTCTGATTTTCAAACAATGCTGATAAAATGAAGGCTGCTGAGACCAGGTACAGTTTAAGTGGAGGATTTGAAAATTCTGGGATAGAAAAAAAATTCCCAGTGTTGTTTATTCCTCCTTGTCTCTGGCTGCTTTTAGATGAGTGGGGTGCGCTTACGCGATCCACTCATGTGACTTTTAAAGCCGCCCTGAGCTGCTCTGCGAGCAGGAGGGTGCGGGGTAAAAGACCAATGAAATAAATTAAAAATAAAGATACTATGGGCGGCGATCAGATGAGACGTTTCATGCGTTAAAGCCAGTTGCGCGTTCTTTTAAACCTGCGAACTAAATACCTCTATCGCAGGTTTAAAAGAATGCGCAACTGGCTTTAAACTTGCGAAACAGCTAGTCTAATCGCCACCCGCAGTATATTTAAAAGTCACGTGAGCGTGCCCTGCTCATCTAAAAACAGCCTCTGTTGCTTTATTTTAAATTTTTACTGATCTCCTTATGCTGTGATTCTTGTAGATCCCACCTTCATCGCCAGTGTTATATCCCTGTATAGTTAGGGCATTTGAAATAACTGTACTGGCACAGACTCTTTGGTTGAAAAATTATATGCCGCGCTTTATTCTGTAGCTCCTAGCTCACAGTCCTCTAGTCAACTAACTTGTCTTATATAAAACCTGGTGTGGACTCTGCTGGATCTGTCACTAACAAAGGGCACTCCCCCACACTGGCTAGGACCTGGGATTGGATCCCTGGAACACTACACCCTTATCTCCACTCTTCCCCCCCCCCGAGTTTACTCTTTCAACGCTTGAGGCCCAGAAGCCAAAATGCAGCCCATGGCTAATTTATATTCGGTCCCTTTCCAGTTCCTGGATCCATTTCCTGTCCCCGAGCATGGAAAGACTGAGCTCTGGAGGGTTGTGTACATCTTTCTAAAATAAAAGACTGCATCCAAATTATCTGATTCCCCCCTCATTTATTTAAGTAGCAGGTGTTCTGCAAAAATGCCCTGAATTTGCTGTTTGGGGCAAAGGAGTGAAACTAACAATAGCCTGTCCGATAGATCTCTTGTACATTGCATTTTTGTTTGTGTTTTACTGTAATGGTGTATTTTGTTGGTGCTAGGCAACCAAGTCGTGCATAGTTCAGGCTGAGGTAAAGCTTCCCCACTTATGGCTGGATAAAATTTGTAGGGATGGGTGAACGTGGTTCGGCAGTTCGGAGTTCGGCCCGAACTCGGCCTGTTCGGACGACCGAACTCGAACATGAACGCGAACATACTGAACAAACCGAACGGCGAAATGGCCAAACAGTTCGGTCAGTTTGGATCGCATTCGGATGAGTTCGGGTGGCAAAAAAAGGTTCACTGGAAGGTCAAACATGACAGGGAGGTGTCAGTCACTGAGGAGCAGACTTCCAGGCACCAGGGGTGGAGAGGCTTGCAAGAAAC
>QEPC01010291.1:5529332-5540319 GCA_003113815.1 Sphenodon punctatus | reverse complement strand
GGCCGAACGGAACAGCCGAATGGCCTAACCGAATGGCCTGTTCGGATGACCGAATCGAACAGCCGAACCCGAACTCGGCGAACTAGCCGAACTGCCGAACCGAACGGACGAACTGAACTCAGCCGAACTGAACAGACGAACCGAACGCAGCTGAACCAAACGGCTGAACCCGAACTGCGATCTGTTCGCCCATCCCTAAAAATTTGATGGGGGCCAGGACTGGTGACTGCTGATACTGCTGCCATCCATCAGCACAACACACTGTGCTGTGTGCACTGTGGTACAAGACATACACACCCATGCCAAATGACAGACGAGTGGCAGCATGACCACCAGTCCCCTCCCCACACACAGGTAGAAGCACTACCGTCAGCCTCCCCTCCAAAAAAGCTGGGGCTGCTGCGAAGGGGGTTGCTACCGCCATTCCACAGCTATCTGGCAGTAAGGGTTTCAGCAGGTGAAGGAAATGTGGCTTGGCAGGGCAACTCCACCAGCCCCTCTTAATAGCATAGTCCCCATGCAGGACTTCTAGGATCAACTTGAACCATAGCACCTCTATATAATTGTATTTATTTATTTATTTTCAAATTAAGCACTGCTTTTCTGTTATGAAGCTAGCCCTAAATGACATACAAATATCAATTAAGACTCAACATCTTTAAAATATTATAATTAGGGTTTCTACCTCTCCAGGGAAGACACCGGAGGAAGCCCCAGTTTCACTGGGTCAGCTAAAGTCACCAGGTTCTGAGTGAACTTGAAACAGCCCAAAAGTCAGGGCATCTGGGGTCCTGAGCCAGACCCTGAAATCTCCATCTCAGAGCTGGAAAGCCTACGCTGTTCCCAGTCTCAGCCCAGCTGCCTGTCTGCGAAACCTGCAATGAGCCCTTCCCGCCTGCAGGGGCCATCGCTACTTTCCCATTGCAGCCTCCAGTATTTCAGCAAGGCCCAGCCAAGCTGAGCCCACCCCAGAGCAGGAACGAAGGGCAAAGGTGAGTGCCTGGCAGCCCCATTTTCTCCCTCCCCATGCTAGTGGCTCTCCAGTCATCCCCATTCCATCCCCTGGAACTGCCCCCCCAATCCCCATGCCCTTCCTCTCTGCAGCATGTGCCTCCCCACTGAGTCATCCCCAGCTTCTCCCCCGTTCTGATGCTGTTTTTAGACGAGCCTGAAGCAGCCTCATTTTGTTGCCGTTTTCAGGGTCTCCTAGAAAAGAAACTAGTGCAGGGGTGTTTAGATGCTCCTCCACTGCTAGCCTCGATTATGTGGCTTTTTCAAGGCAGCATCTCCAAGAAGTGCTAGTTTGCTGGTGGCCACTGTTTCAAATGGTGGCCGCCCGACTTCTGGTAGCGGCAGGGGAGCGTCTAACACCCCTAGTTTCTTCTCTTGCAAACTCTGAAAACAGCAAGAAATGAGGCTGCTTTAGGCGCATCTAAAAACAGCCTCAATGAGCCTTCCCTATTCCCTCCCCATCCCCAGCTAGCTATAGCAGCCGTTTTAACTTCATTTGCCTTGCCCTATAGGCTTGTCAAACTGGCACAACCTCACTGCACTTCTATGCAAAAACAAACAAACAAAAAACATAAAAAGAAAAGGACACAAATACAAACAAACAAATACTTGACCCCGTACACAACTGTAGCCCCCGGTAACCTGGAGAAATCTGGGCTTGGAGGGGCGGCCATATCAGAAAGGAGGTGGGCCATAAGGGTTTACCGGCCCCCTTTCCAACATGGCCTCACTCCTGTTGTCAGGACTGTCAGGAACATGCCGGGATCAAAACGTGGAGTCAGGATCAGGGAGACAAGACAGGAGGGGAGACCAAGGCGCAAGTCTGAAGTAGGGAGCAAGGAGACAAGGCAGGGAGGGGGACGGAGCGAGACAGGCCAAGAGCACAAACAGGTTGGGGACAGGAATGAGAAGTAAGGGTATATGCTGTTCCATCCAGCTTCTTTATGCTACCAGCAAGCCTTCTATGCTGGCTGGCAGCCAACCAACCAGGAAGCCGGGAGGTGTGACAGGAACTGATAATGGACAGGTGGTGCGGTATGGCTAGGGCAGAGGACTGTTTGGGGGAAGTGTCTGGGCCTGTAGCTGGCCACCACTCCAGGAACCTGAAGGGCAGGGTAGGGATACAGGGCTGGGGTCTGATGCCTGTGGAGCATCATGATGCTCTGTAAGAGGTGGGGTTATGTCCAGGGAAGGGCACAGCTGCATTGGAACGGACCCTTGGACAGAAGATAGGATGGATCTTTCTGACCCTATTGCCACCTCTGCCCCCACATGAGATGCATTTTGGGCCCTGGTGTAGCTGCTGCACCTATTATAGCTATACCCCTGCGTGGCAGCCCCTTTGCCCCACCCCCTCTAGAATAAAGCCAGGAAAGTGGTAACCCTAATTATAATGAAGCTGCACACGTACTTGGAGTTAAGCACATGCTCAATTGTTCAGTTTGGGCGGATACCAAAGACGGCACGAGGAAGCAGCATATATAGTAAACAAAAGCTTTCATGCCGAACAGGTAGCCATAGCTAGCTCATCGTGCTAGGAATCATACCTGATTTGTACACATTTGAGGAGCTCTGCAAGTAGCATTCAGTACCAAACCAGAAAGTCTCATGGGCTTAATATTCTGACTGTTTTTCTCTAATTGCACAGCTTATATTAGTACAGAGTGGCTCTGGAGCCAATATTTAGCTGAAACCTCCTTTTCCATGAATCATGAAAATGTGTATTGCTGTTTACACAGCAATGAAGCTTATCAAGATGAATGGAGAGTAGAGAATGACCCATTTTATTCATCACAGCATACTTCAGTGATGTGATTTTTCATGCCGAGACGTTTATTGGTAATTATTGAGGAAAATTAGCTGTGTTGAAGGGAGAAGAGTTCTCGGGAGAAAAGGAGGTATTTCTTTAAGTGAAAGAACTTCGATTATTCTTCATTTGATAGAAAATCAGATACCAGATTATGCAAAAGAAAATTAAAAAACACATTTTAAAATAATCCTGCAAATCGGAAGCACTTAGCAAAACAACAATCCTTATGTGTTAATGAGTGTTTTGAACTAAGTTACTGCAAAGAAAGTTTTCCAGGACCCTAGGGGTTAGCTATAATAAGGACAGGTAAGTGCAGCTGTACCAGGGCAGCCATGCTTCTTGGGGCAGCTGAGTTCCCGGCTGCTGGGAAGGGGAGGTTGGGAGCAGGGGCCTTTTCCGTCTTCTAAACTATGGCTTGTTCCAATCTAGCTTCTATGCTTCTAGCAGGTAATGTAACCTTTTCCCCTGAAAAATGTTATGACTGTGTTTTAAAGAGTGATTTTCATCTGCTCCCCTGCCACCCCCTGCCCACCTAATTTAGGGTACAATCCTGTCTTCTTGAAGCCAATGGCTCAGCTTCCATTGACTTTAATGGGTGACTATTGCACTTTTAGTTACCCATGCATACACTCTTGGCTTTCCCTAAACTAATCTACACTGTCCTTTTTAAAACTTTTTTGAAGACCAGTAGCTGTAATTATTTCCCCTAAACATTAAGGGATCATATTTTGATCCACTACTTCATGCTAATAAATACCTTGCTCCATGAGTGGAAGTAACTGAGATGACTTGCAGACATTACCATATAAACACTTTTCCATAAGGAAATAAGAAATCAGTGGGACCACATGGATACAAGCATTGATGAAATCAGAGCCAAAGATGCCAAACACCATAAGCGATAATGTTAATATCGCTATGCTTAGATTTGCATAAGTTTCTAATGGTTAACATGAGGCTTGTCTACAGCTGATTAACATGCAATCAAAGCCAAGTGCACTGAGATGATTTTGTTTATAATGGCTGAAAATGGATTCATTCATCAGAAGACTGGCTGGCATTCAAGTCATAATCCATTCTGCTTGTATCTATCCGTGTAGCTCTGAAAGACCTGGAGATACGCTACCAGTGTCCCCTTTCAATTCTTTCTGTGAATGTCCAATTACCAAGAGACCACAAATGGCTAATTATTTGGAAATAATGGCTAAGCTGGGAGTTTTGTATGCCATTCTTTGCAAGTCCACAATGATAGTTTGTGATTGAGTCTAGTAGGAGAATGGAGAGGCTTCTGAGATATAGCTTACACTTTTCATTTTCTTAGGCTGTATTCATATGAAGAAAAGAAAATTCAGAGTCTGTTCTGCTCTGGGCAAACTGCCCCATTAATCCATGGTTATGCCACACTGCTGCTGCATGACATTTCATATGAACACTACTCAGTAGCAAGAATTTCACAGACGCTCTACAAAAAATTGCCCTTCACCAGCCAATAATGGCGGTGAGAGGGCCATTTGTCGGGCTCCATGAAAGGAATGAGGCAGGACAACGCGGCCTGCACTCTGCTGGGAGCCTGTGGCCAGCTCCCTGGCAGTTAGCAACTAAAAGGGGGGGGGGGAATTAAGAACCCTGCTGGTTGCCTAGCCACCTCTTGAAAAGGCGGGAAAGAACTCGTGTGAGACCTAAGTTCTGCCTCCCAACATGGGAGGAGCTTTAGCAAAGAGCACGGCTCCTGCCGCAGTCCGAGGCAAGGAGTCAAAGAGGCAGTACCCTCTCCCTTGACACTGTGGGTTGAACTGGTTGCCATTCTGGAGCCAGGAAGGAATTTTTACGATTATCCTGATTGGCCCACTGGATTTTCGGTTTTCGCCTTCCTCACAGTGTCATAAACTATATTTGCCTTGATTCAACTCAACATATCTGGGAGAGGGTGATTTCTTCAAGTGCTCCATATTCTTGTCACACTCTTGCGGGGGTCCAGTACTGTTATCATGTTATTAGATAGGATGTATAGTTAATTGGAGTCATCTCCATAAGAGATGGGGAGGCGACACCTTGCAGAAAATCAGGGCATGGCAAGTGCCAGGGTCACAGCACTGGGAGGGGTGTTTCACAAAGGTGGCTAGGGACAGGCATGGCCCCCAACCTTACAGGCACCTGACTCCTTACTCCCGTCTGTAAAAGACACTGTCCCTTTCTGCCACGACTAGTGGACATGGAGTGAAGAGGAGACGTTGTGTTACTGAGAATTGGGACTGGCACTTGAGGGCACATCCAGGCCAGACCCCTGACAGTTGTTTGAGCTATGTTATTGAAGTTGTGTACTGGACCCAAATTGCCTAGGGTAATTAGCCCCCCTGTCTAAATTAATTTGATTAAAGAGTGTGGCTGTTAAAACCCAATTACTTGTCCTTGTCTCATTCTGGATGCACTGACAATCATTTCTGGTCAAGTGTGGAGCCATCTGATGCGCAGATATTTAGCTGTAGGAGTTTGCACCAAAGCTGTCTGTTTATGTTTCAGTATGGGGAGGTGAAAGGAGAAAGAAAATGTTTCCTAGAAATATCTGGTGGGTAGGATGCATTTGACAGTGGCGGTGGGTGTTTTCAGACGTTACGAGATCACAGTCAACCACAGTCAATTCCCTGTGGTGGCTGTGATCACGGCACGTCTGTTGGGGGGAACGGATGTTCCCCCCCAGATGTTACCACGGCGAAGAATCACATTCGCCACGTGAGCGGCTGAAATGGCGGGGCCGGAGGCCGCCGTGTGGCGAAGGCGATTCCCTGCCAGGGTGAACCTCGCCGTCACTTTTGGACGGTGGCCACAGCCCGGAATCCCCGCAGGGATTCCGGCCCATGGCCAAATCAGGCAAGCGCTGCGGCCGCAGCAACCGCCCGTCTCCCCAGAGGGTGGGCGGCGGGGAGCGTGGAGGGGGCGGGGCCGTGCGGCTGCACGTTGCGCCGCGCCGCCCCCTCCCCGATTCCCCGCCGGGATCCCCTGGCACGTCTGTTAGGGCGTGATGGGGTCGTCCTGGCGGGGGATGAATACATTGATTTTGTGACAGGGCCAAGTGGCTCCGTCATGTCTGAAAACACCCAGTGAGTGAAAACAAACAAAATAAGTGGGTGGAACTGTAAAAACCCGCAGGGGAGGGCAGAGGCGCACGCCGCTTGCGGGGGCGCCGGGAGGCCGAGAGGCTTCCCCGGGCCCGATGGCAGCGGCGCGGGAAGTGGCGGAGGAACCATCCCCCGCCATCCCCGTGCTGGGGAACAATGCAGCCCCGCCCCCAGTAGACGCCCGCTCGGAGGCGGGACGGAGGGGGGCGGGGCCCAGCAGGACCCAGGAGGAAGCCACGCCCCCGTTGCAGCGCTCCGCACGCTTGCGGGAGCACGCAGGGGGCGGAGCCAGGGATACAAAACACCAGCGCCGAGAAGCACTCGGCACTGGTGATTGAGCGAAGGCCGGCCCTGCGAACGAAGCTAAGTGATTGGATTTTGAGTTGAGAGGATTACTGTACTGATACGAGAGTGTGTGACTGAGTGAATTCCTGGCCCCCTTTTCCCCCCTGCCTACGTGAATGGAAGCCTTGAGGGAGACTGTGGGTGTGGCGCGCAAGAACCTTTCCTTCCCCTCCCCCCCTTCTCCTGGGGATCGTAGCTAGCCGCCCCTTCCCTCCTGTGTGAATTGAGCTCCCCTGTGCCGCTCCTGTGTCCCCGGGACCTCTTCCCCTCCCCTCCGGGCACCACCTCCCCCACTACGACCCATTTCCCCCCTTCCTTGGTCGTGGGTTACGCCTGGTGGGTACGTGTGACTGGGGCTCAGACTCAATCTGCTCACCTGGCGCCCTATGATGATAGGGACCTGGGCACTGTGAGGCCTATAGGTCCACCCACCATCCTGACAGGCAGTTATTCCCAGAGAGAACCCTTCCAGGTCAGGGGTCGGAGCCCGTGCGTGGGGACCCTATGGGTGTTGGTGGGGCGGCGCCAGGGGAGCCCGATACCGCAGCGGGGTTACGTCCCCTCCCCCCGTGACAGGAACCCACAAATGGGAGGCTATGGGTCAATTGAATAGGTGAACACTGACCAGGAACTCATGTTCCCGGTTGTCTGAACCTCACGGAGGTCTGTGTTCCCTGCATGGTGTCCTCTTCGAGATCAAGGAGGACACCATACGAGCTAAGGCAGGAACATGTGTTGACTCTTAGGCCAACATGTATTTCTGCCGTCTAATGGTGGTGGTGGTGGTGTCATGGACAGGGAGAAAGCCTTCCTCGGCCCTGGCCTCTCTTTCCATCCCTACTTCTCCTTTCCCGGAAGGGATAGAAAGAGGGGGCAGGGCCGAGTAAGGCTTGTTCCCTGGTTGTAACCTTCCGCATTAGACGGCAGGAAGACGTGTTGGCCTAGGAGCCAACACATGTTCCTGCCTTAGCCTGCATGGTATCCTCCTCGTTATTCTCTTTCCCAGTGGGAAAGGAGAGACGTGAGGATTGAAGCCAGCGCACAACTCCTCCGGAGGATCTATGTGCCTCCCACGCTCCCCTCCCACTGCTTGGGGAAGCAGCCGGGTGCCAGGAATGCAACTATGCCCCCTGGGTCTCCTTCCCACTCGATTTCTTTGGGAAGGAGACAATTAGGAAGGGGACCATAGACCGATAGCCCCATGTGTGGACTGTGGTTGTTGGGAACACGCACCCCCACATTGTTTTAATGGGTGCTACCACCCACAGGATGTGAGTGAGTGTACCACGACACTCAGACTTCTTACAGTGCTAAGATTCTGAGTCTGATTACCAAAGCCACATCAGTATCCAGGAGTTGGTAGTCAATAATAGCCGAGGCTGGGTCCAAAACCAGGTAATCGGCAAAGCAGCAAGGAGGCAAGGCTGGAAGTGCATATAAGATCTTGGCACATAGACCAGGTAGCCTACATGTTCCATAGGCACTTCCTCATTCCTGCTTCCTCTTTATATAGGCCCTGGCAGCCAATAGGGTGCAGACCCCACTGGTGAATCAGAGACCAAGGCTGCATGTATGGATCCATGGTATTACTGCTAGGACTTGCTTACAGGCAGCTTTCCTAGTGGTGCAGAACCCGTATATCTGCCTGAAGTCCCATAGGTCTTGGTTCAAGATCTCTAGTGCCTTAGAGGAGAGTATCCTCCTTGATGTCCATGTCCTTCTGCATGAGGGTAAAGTAACCCTGTTTAATCTGGTTTTGCAATCTCTTGCATAGCCCTTTAAAAAAGATCTATGCTGTTGTCAGTCAGCTTTGGCACAAGCCAAGCACCAAGCCTGCTCTCCTTCTTTAATCTTTAGCAGCCTCTGTATACCAGGGGACCTGTACTGCTACATTGGTGGGAGCAGACACCTGGGTGACACTGCGTTAATGGCTTGAATAAAATATGGTGCATCCAGACAAGCTCCGTGAGCCTGATCCCTGCACCGCCCTGTGGCTGGCAATTGGCGGTTCCAGCACAGGGAGCCAGGCATATAAGCAGCTGTTGGGGGGCGGGGCGGGGAAGGAGGGTGCACACTCTCTCCCCCCCCCGACAGCTGATGGGGAAGAGGAGCCCACATGCCCTCTTCCCAGGCTCCCTCTTCCCCCATCAGCTGTCAGTTGGGTGGATCAGAGGAGAGAGGAGCCTGGGAAGAGTGCAGGCTCCCCTCCCGCCCAGCCACCTGACTGACAGCCGATGGGGGCAGCTCAGAGGAGCTGCATATGTACTCCTCTCCCCACCCCAACAAACAGCTGATTGGAGGAGGAGGCCCAGAGGAGCAGGCACACCCACTCCTCTGGGACCCCCTCCCTCGACCAGCTGTTTGGTGGGGTGGGGAGAGGGGTGCGCACACAGCTCCTCTGGGCTTCTCCTCCATCCAGAAGCCCAGAGACTCTGGACTTCTGCCCTGACTGTGACGTGGCTGCGAGTGACAGGTACTAGCGCCTGTCATTCGCAAATCACAGAGTTGCCTGAGTGTGGAGGGGCACACGGGCTTGCTCCTCCCTGGGCAGCCTTATCTCACGTGGGGTAAGGCTACTCCGCGACACTTCCTTGTGTTTTCACCGAGGTCACGTCACAGAGCAAGCAGATGTTCACCCCACCCTATCGAAGTATGGGTGACCTCAGTACCACCTCCAAGACCAACTCAGTCAGCTTGGCCAGGGTTCATTGGGGTGGTCGGTGCACTAACAGATTCTGCAATCTATTCCAGGCCTCAAACATGAGATGAACACATTCTGTGTTGGCTGAGTTAGCACCAGATACCGTTGACTGTCCAGGTTGTCTTTACAGACCACTGTCACTCTGCCTCCACAGCCTCCAATCCCCAGCCAGCACCACCCGGGACAGTGTTGTCCCCACTGCCTCATCCATCCAGGATGTATCTTAGTGATACATCCTGAATGAGATCAAGGCTGGTAGATGGGAGGTTTTGCCACCGGACTCACATTAACCAGCACCAGCGTCCATTGGCTTTAATGGATGGAGGATTGAGCTCTGGCAGAGAAAGCAAGAAGCTTACTGCTTATGTTTCTCATGACATTGAACATGTAGTAATTGCTTTAACTCTTGTTAAGACATTTCTGAATAAACTTCCTCAACAATAAACACACTTCCTTCTTCAACTGAAAGCTGGCAAACTTGTTTGGTTATGAAAGCATTTCCAGTTCTTTTGTAATTACTTAGGGTGTTTTTAGACAAGTACCTCCATGCCCATCATGCATGTTGCAGGGCCCCACTGATGCCCTACGCAGCCCTGAAACATGCATGACAGGTGAGTAATGGGTGGGGTGTAGGTATGCCATACCTCACCTTTAATCCTGGCTGCTTATGAAAAATACATGGTGCAGGGCTGCATTTTTCATAAGCTTCCAGGATTAAAGGGGAGGTATGGCAACCTTAGCACTGGGGAGGCGCTTGTCTGAAAAACACTGTTAACGAGGGAAGATGGGCTAGGAAGGATGGAATAACAGTGGGTGGCTCTATATGTTCTATTAACCATGGTGGAAATCAACCCTGTGATGTCATCCAATGGCAGAGCAGTTTGAACAAATGTTCAAGCCGCTCCATGTTATGTTGCCACGTTATGGACTCTGCCCACTGGGGGAGGGGAGGGGAGTCCTTTGGGTGGAGGCATGAACATGGGAGCTGTCCCATGGTGCCCCACATGTGGCCATTGGGGCTCCCTGCTCCCCATTTGTCAGCTGTCAGGCGGGAGCAGGGAACATGACCTGCACTGAGGAGCCAACTGAGCTCCCTTTCCTCTAGTCAATTTCCCATGTGACAAAACACGCACCATTTGTCTCCGTGAGAAACTCTGAGAGGCAGATGCTGTGTGGCTTTTGGCACATGGGGAAACAAAGCTGTGTGGCTTTGGCGCCGATCATGCGGAGAGAGCAGACCTGGAAAATTGAGCTCTGTATCCTCCGCCTGATCGGTGCCAAAGCTGCGTGGCTTTGTTTCCCCATGTGACAAACGGCGTGAGGCATTTGCCTCTCTGAGTTTCTTCTGGAGGTAAATGGTGCGTGTTTCACCACGTGGGAAAACGCCCTAAGTAATTAACTCCAGCCCAGGCTGGGTTGACCAGGCTAATAAAAGCTTGTCCAATTTCATCATGTGATTCAGTGTAGTGAATGGTGGCCTGGCTCAGAAATGTCCTGTGGCAGAGTGGTAGCATTCAATAGACATTAGTTGTGTACTGTATTATATTTATTTATTTATTATTTATTACAAACTCTTGAATCCCGCACCCTCCTGCAGTTCGGCAGCTTGGGGTGGTGCACAGCATAAAACACCAATAAAACAATCTAAAAACTACAATATATATAAAATGGACACATACAATTCGACAGCAGTTAAAGCAAACAGACCCCCCCACCCCACCCCACCCTCCCTACCTAAGGATGGGTAAACAGAACCAAGTTCAGAAATTCGGTTCAGTTCGGAAATTTGGTTTGGTTCGGAAGTTTGGTTCGGTCGACCGAACTATTTGAGTTCGGTCCGAACTCTGAACTTCCGAACAAAGTTCGGAAATTCAAACCCCATTGAACTAAATGGAATATTATCTTTTAGGGATGGGCAAACAGAGCCGAGTTCGGAAATTCGGTTTGGTTCGAAAATTCGGTTCGGTTCGGAAGTTCAATTCGGTCGACCGAACTGGTCGAGTT
>QEPC01010291.1:5497615-5518315 GCA_003113815.1 Sphenodon punctatus | reverse complement strand
GGGGGGGGGGGGGGGAGGAAGGTGTAGATGGGTGCACACCCACGCACAAAGGCACCTCATGGACTTAACACAGAGTGCAATGGGAGTTTTGCCTGAGTTAGGATGTCAGGACTGGGGAGTTACTATAATAATAATAAATAAATATTTATTGCGGCGTTGGTTTTCACTATAGCCAAAAGACAGCTAAATCACATAATACATATACCATATAATGAGAAAAACATAACATAATCACTATACATAAACACCTATAAAGTATAACATATACAGCTAAAATATTAATATAAGAACGTCCATACCCCCTTACAAGAGGGCTAGCCAGCCAGATATACACTATACAAGTGCTAGAACCAGGGGATTCAAAGTCATAGGGGAAAAATAATTCATCTCTAACTACCTGATCTGATTATTTGTCTTAAGGTTTATAACCAGAGGCAAGTGTAATGCTGAGGTTTGCATCCAAATAAGCTGTCTCTATTCGTGGCCAATTTTCTCGTATTGGGGAGTTAGTAAATTAGAGCAATAAGGAATGGAAAGCCCTTTCTTTACAAAGGCAAATTTCTCACTTACTACTAGAGTTTGCTTTAGCACTTGCAGAAGCATAGCTCCTGTGGAGCAGGAGTTGCGCAGTCAGATGTAAAAGAACAAAATTGACTTTGCCTTTTGTCTCTGACTGCAACTGAATGTGCACCCGGAAGCTTAACAGGTTTTCCACAAGCAAAATCTTGCATGCTGGAAATGACTTGGTTTAAAAAAATATTTTTAAAAAATCTTTCACCTGTGGGGTCCAGTCCTTCAGGTTTTATTCAGGCAAAACATCTGTTAGCTTGAATAGTGCAACTGCTTGAGTACAGACTGAGTAATGGGGTAGAATTTGGCCTACTGTGGCTACTTTGATACTAGCTGTTGGTGTGGTTGTACACTTTATGCTAGGTGAGTGCTTCACGCTGGAAACACCCAGCAACTCCAGGGCCATCTGGATAGCATCAGTTTCCTGGATCCTTTTCAATCATTATTTTGATCAGGATATGGCACCAAGACTGCGTTGGTGGCCTTGGTGGACGACCTCCGCCGAGAGGTGGATTTGGGGCGTTCAACATTACTCATCCTGTTGGATCTCTCGGCAGCATGTGATACAGCTGACCATGGGTTGCTGTTGAGGCGGCTGCGGGCCCTGGGGTGGTGGGGGTTGGTGGAGCTGTCTTAGGATGGTTCCACTCATTCCTCTTGGGGAGAAGCCAGCGGGTGGTGCTGGGGGAAGAAAAATCTAGCCCCCGGGATCTTGCTTGTGGCATACCGCAAGGTTCCATTCTGTCTCCATTGTTGTTTAATATTTACATGCAACCCCTGGGTGAGGTTGTGAGACAGTTTGGAGTGAGCTGTCGTCAGTACGCTGGTGACACCCAGATATCCCTCTCTTTGGGTATTTTCAGACGTTACGGGTGGCGGTTCACCACAGTGAACCACCGGGGGGTTGAGCAGCGCAACCACGCCCGGGGGTGGGAAAACGACCCAAACAGACGTGCCGGGAACGGGACCACGGGCCGGAACCGGGCCGCACCATCGCGGGCCGCGGCAGCACAACAGACGTGCAGCCGAACCCCCGCCAGGCGCTAAACCCCCACAAGGCACCGGGCAGGGGCGGGACACAGACATGGCCGCCTGAGGGCAAACGAAGCCACAAGGCACACAAGGGAACGCCCACACAAGGGAAACGGGAAGGGAGGGGGGAAGAGCGAGAACAGGCTGACAGCCGGCACACACAGCGGACCCGCAGCGGGGCACAATGCACGACCACACGCCCGGGCACACACACACACACACCAGGGAAAGGTCGGGAAGGGGGGGCAGGGGCGCCCGGAACACCCCACCAGGAACAACGGGAGGGACGAGGGGGGGCACCACCAAGGGGCAAGGCACAGGCAGCAGCAACCCCCACCCCCACACCACCCCAGTCCAGTCCAAGGAGGCGCCCCCACAGGAACAGAGGCAGTCTCGGAGGGGGGGGCAGACCCCCGGAGCAAGGCACGTTGGGGGCCCCCAAAGCACAGCGAGGCCGGCGGAGGGGCGCCAGGAGGAGGAGGAAGGGGGCCCCACAGTCAAAGGCTGGCACAGGCAGGGCAGCCGGGTCCAGCGGTGCTCCTCCGCAGCACCAGCGACGCTCAGGCAGCACCCACGGAGTCACGGGGATGGAGGGGGCCCAGGACCACGGCCAGGGGCAGCAGCAAGCAGCGAGGCGGGCGGGAGCTCACCGAGGTGGGGTCCGCAGGTCGGGAGCGGCCAGCGGGGACCAGGGCCCCCCCCGGGCCGGGGCGGGAGCCCACACGGGGGCACCACGCCGGGGGGGGCAGGCCAGCGACGCGGGGCTCACGGGCCGCTGCCGGGGGCCCCGCTGGCCCCAGGGCCCGGGTGGCCCGCCCGGTGGACCAGGTGGGGCCAGTGCAGCATGCCCCGGCGGTACCCCTGCAAGGACATGTAGTGGGCGATCAGGTAGTAGGCCTCGAAGGGATCGGGCATGGTGAGGGCCAGCTGCACATCCACACGCGCCCACACCGCCAACAGGGATGACATCTCCACCGCGGAGGGCTCCGGCACACAGCAGGCAGCAGAAGGGGGCCACGGAAGATGCCCCAGCTCCAGAAGCCGCTGGAACGCCGCCCCACGGGTGCGCTGGTACCCACGGGCCCCGTGAACACAGGAGAAGTAGGTCACGGCCAAGGCAGGGCCACCCTCGGCCAGGCACTCCGAGTAGGCGCCCAGACCACACACCACCAGCGCTGACACGGTCTCCGAGGCGCTCCAGGGCACATGGGCGCACAGCACCTCCGGGATGCGCCCCTCGGGGAAACGAGCCAGCCCCAGGGCCTCCGCATGCAGCCGGCAATCACGGGCGCTCACCACATGGCCAAAGTAACGGAGCCCGGAGCTCAGGCTCTCGTAGGCACCTGCACGGCTCCCCGGCCCGGCCAGGAGCAGCTGCACGGCAGGGGTGTGCCACAGGTCGCACAGAGACATGGTCTCGCGGAAGGCCCAGATATGGGGGGCCCCTTGGGGGCCGGACAGCGGGAGCCCCATGGATGGGCAGCCAGCCATGGTCCAGCACAACAGGGAATGGGACACGGAGCCCGGAGGGCACACAGACTGCCCAGGGCCGGGAGAGGCTCGGCCCGGCCCCCGGGACAGGGAACACGGGCCCGCACCGCAACATTGTAGCACAACAGAGCGAGGCGTGGGGTGCGGGCCCGGCACAGCTGCAGAGAACAACAGCGAGCTCTCTGTCTGCCTAATCGCACCTTCAAGGCCATCCCGCTACAAACAGCGAGGGGAGGGGGCCCGGGGTGCTGGGGGCGGGAGCAGCCGGAACGCACCGGCACAGGGCGCGCGCAGGCCCGCGAGGCCGACCCCCGGGCGGAGCCACCAGCACCGGGCCGCCATAAGCGCTCCCAGCCCCCACCGGGGCCCCAGCACCATGGAGCGCGATAGGGCAGGTGGGAACTGGATGTTCCTCGCGCTCGCGGCTGAGTGGCACCGTGACCACACTGAGCAGCTGTGCCTCCTGACCGAGAGGGTGCACCTGGCCGTCCGCCTGCGCTATGTCCTGGCCCTGCGGGCTGGCGTGCGCCTCCGGGGCCAGCAGGCCCGCAGGAGAGTCCGTGGCCGGCTCAGGGCTCGGCGCCGGGCCTGGGGGGCGTGGCTGGCCGCCTGCCGGAGCCTCACCCGGCCCGCTGCGCTCCGAGGGGCCGCGAGGCGGTTCCGCTGGGCAACGCAGACCCTCCGCCGGGCAGCGCTGCTGGCTATGCCCATAGCGCGGAGCCTATGGGTCACGGAGCGGCCCCAGGCCTGGTGGGAGCGGGCCCAGGCCCACTGGGGGGAGGCCGAGTGGGGGTCCCACTTCCGGATGGGCAAGGCCACCCTGCTGCGCCTAGCGGAGCTCCTCACGCCCTGGCTGGAGCGGCAGCACACCTCCATGCGGGAGCCCATCCCCATGGTCCAGCGGGTGGCCATAGGGGTCTGGGCCCTCGCAACGCCCGACTCCTGCCGCTCCGTGTCCCAGCACTTCGGGGTGGGGCTCAGCACGGTCGCCTGCATCGTGCGGGATGTGTGCGAGGCTGTGGAGGGCGTGCTCCTCGACAGGACCATCCAGCTCCTGGACCAGGGCGCTGTGATGGCTGGCTTCGCGGCCGGGGGCTTCCCGAACTGCATCGGAGCCGTGGACGGCACACACATCGAGATCCTGCGCCCGGCCGCGGGGGAGGCCCTGGAGTATGTGAACCGGCACGGATACTACTCCCTGCACCTGCAGGGGGTGGTGGACCACCGGGCCCGCTTCATAGACATCTACACGGGCAACTCCGGCCGGAGTCACGACGCCAGGATCATGACCATCTCCCCCTTCTATGCCCGCATGTACCGGGGGGACTTCGCGGACATGGGCATGAGGTGGATCGAGGGTGTTCCCATGCCCCCCTGCATCCTGGGGGACCCCGCCTACCCCCTGACCCGCTGGCTGATGAAGGTCTACCCTGTCCCGAGCACCCCTGCGGAGCAGGTATACAATACCCGCCTGTGTGCGAGCCGGACCGTGGTGGAGCGTGCCTTCGGGGCCCTGAAGCAGCGCTGGAGGAGTCTAGCTGGCCGCCTGGACTTCACCGTCCCCACCTCCGCCCTGGTGATCGGTGCCTGCTGCGTTCTGCACAATGTGTGCGAGACCGAGGGGGCGGCCCTGGAGTACCCCGAGCCCCACCGGCCCCCCGGTCCTGTTCCCCTGTACGTGAACGCAGGGAACCCCCGGGAGTACCGGTATGCCAAAAGGATCCGGAACGCCCTTGCAACCCACATCGCCCGGGGGGGCCCGCTGTGAGGGCCTTCCCGCCCCTGGGGGCCCCACCCCCCGTTCCGTGCCCATGCCCCTGTACACGCGGTCCCACAGCCCTGTCCCCCCCACAAACGGGCCGGGGACAACTGTCTCTTTACAACACTTTATTGCCCACACAGTGCACACAATCACCCTGTGCCCCCTCCCCACCCCCGTCCCCGTGACCCCGTCCACCACCCGCCCTCATGTGGCCCTCCCCCTCCCCCCCCTTCCCACCATCCCCCCGCGTTTCCTGGGCCGACCCCTCGTGCGGCCGCTTGGGCCCACCGAGCTCTGGGAGCTCCCCTCCCCCCCACTGTCCGTGTCCCCTGCCGTGTCCTGGGCCGGTCCCGGCCCCGGCAGGGGGCCGGGCGGCGGATGGGCAGCTGTGCCCGGTGCCCCGGTCGCGCCCCGGGGGGGCTGGACCCTCCGGAGGCCCGGGGGCACTGGGAGGCGCATGCGAGGGCCCTGGGGCCGGGGGGGCGCCAGGGGCGGCAGGGCTGGGCCCGGGGGCGCCGAGGGGCCCGGCATGGGGACCTGGGCGGGCAGGGCGCCCGGAGGTGCGCCGGCCATCACGTAGGCACACATGGTGCCCGCATGCAGGAGCAGGGAGGTCCCAATGTCGTGGGACCTGTCCATCTTTGCGCTGTGCTCCCGCACCATGCCCTGTATGTCCTGCCGGAGGCCCCTGAGCAGCCCCTGCTGCCGCTGGTGCTCCCGGCGCTCCCGCCTCCGCTCCAGGCGCACCTCCGCCTCCAGCCGGCGGTCTGTCTCCAGGGCCTTCTCCATGGACCGCTCTATGGCCGCCTCCATGCGGTCCACGGAGGCGATCATGCGCTCCCCCTGTTCCTCCGCCCTGCGGACGATGTCCTCCGCTTGCTCCTCCCTGCGCCTGCGGACCCGCGCCCGGTACTCCCGCATCCGCTGGGCTGGGGCCGCGGCCGGCGGAGGCGCCGCGCGCGGGGGCTGCCCTGTGGAAATGGGCGGGTGGGTCAGTGCAGGGCCCTGTCCCCTAGCGGGGTCGGGTCCCGGGGCCCCCTGCCCCCCCTCCCCCACTGAGGCCAGAGGCCCCCCTGGGCTGGCGCCCGGGGGGCCCTCCCGCAATCCCAGCCCTCCCGCCTTACCTGGGTCCGGCACCTGCTCTCCTGTGCCCTCCGCGGGGGCCTGCACCGTCTCGCTGGCCCGGTCCTGGGGCTCCCCATGTCCTGCGGGCGGGAGAGGGGGGAGCGGGTGAAGGGGGCTGGTTGTGGCCCCTGCAGCAGGGCCCCCACCCCCGCCCCTGCCACCGGCCCCCTGGTCGTGCCCCCCCTTGCCCTGGGGGCCCGCTTACCCTCTATGTCCGTCTCCGAGCCTTCGGAGGCCGGCGCCTCACCCTGGGAGTGCTCCCCCAGGGACCACTGGCTGAGGGTGGTGAGGGTGCCGACCTCTGACTCCGCCTGGCCGGCTCGGCGTTGGGAACTCTCCGGGCTGATGCTGGGGGGGGTCCTTGGGGTTTCAGCGGGTCCCGGGCGGTCCTCCTGGGGGTGGGGGACCCCGGAGCTCGTGTCTACCGGGCAGGCGGTGAGGGGAGGGGGTACCTCGGCCCGCTCCCTGCCCTGGACCACAGCGCTGCCCACGAGGCATGGGGCGACAATGGAGCCCTTCATGTGAAGGATGCGGTCCAGGGCATCGTAGTAGGGGGCGGTGCGGGCCCCGTGTCCGGAGCGGCTGTTGTTGTCCTTGATGGTCTTGTACCCCCTCTTGAGTTCCTTGGCCTTGGAGCGACACTGGGTTTGCAGAGAGAATCCATTCTTGAGATTGCACATTTGCAAAGACTTTGTAATGTGCGAATTACAAGCTGCATGTTCTAAATGGAGTATCTATGCCAACGAGGCATAAATAACTCTACTGCTCTGTGGAAGGATGCATCTGCAAACAGCCCCATTTTCTTTCTGTTTGATAATTGCTGGCATCTGTTAGGATGGTACCATTGTCTCCAGCACTGGAGGGAAGGGTACCCGACTGCAGTGAAATGGGACTTTAGTAGCTGGCATGGATAACAGATGGATACTGAGAAATCGAGACAGACTGGGATTTAGTGGCATGCTTTGGTCTGTCTGGTTGAGAACACAAGAATAGCCTATTAGCTGAGCTCCTGCAGCTGCTTGTGCAGCTCACCTGCCAGAGCAACTGTTCTGGAGGCCATGGTTTGAATTTTCCACTGCATTTCAGTGTGCGTGTAGCACACTTGGCTGTTAATGCTGCAGTTTTTAGCACTGCGTTACAGCACAATGGCATTTTTTCTTGATGACAGCATCTATGAACTGTTCCAGAGGTGCACTTTGGCTGTTGAGATGACTGCTCTTGGAAGATTTCTCCAGTTTAACAGCATCAGGGAAATACAGATGCTGCATTCTGGCTGGGGAAATGACACGCTCCTGTGTGCTGTAATACTTTTAGTGCAGTCTCGAGCTGACACCGTTTATGAGCTGTTACATATGGCTGTAATCACACACGGACTCCAGGAGGCTTTCTGCAGGACACACTTTCTCCCAACACCTCCCCCATCCCTCCTGTAAATTAGCTTGTAATGAAGCACAAACAGTAGCCAGTGGACATGAAATGTGAACTGATCTTCTGCCAATATACAGCGCACCACACAAACAAATAATTTGAAGTCCCACTCCAATAGCATCTGCCTTTGTGTCGGAAAACAGTGACAGGGGGTGTTTTTAGACAAATACCTCCCCACCCACTCCCCACCCATCACCCACTCATTATGTAGGTTTCAGGGCCACACCGGTGCTCTGTGCATCCCTGCAACATGCATGATGGGGAGGTGTGTGTCTAAAAACATCTAGGGTGCTGAATGATTTTCTGCTTAGCGTACACACTGCTCTGAAATGTGTTTTCTGTTTAAATTGCTTTCACTCCAGCCCCAATTTCCCTCTGTAAAGTGAGGCTACAATACATTGTAGATTATATTGGACAGAGGAGTGCAAGCTCTAGCATTCAGCTTTTCCATAGGAATCTATTCCAAAAAACCCTTCCACACTTCATTGCTCATGCGCAATTTGTTTCACATTATACTGGCTTTTTCTAAGAGGGCATTTTAATTTGCTGGTTGAGAAGAGTCTGTTGCTTTTTCGGTGTGCAGGGTGGTTTTGCATATTTCTTGGCTGTGATTATTACTCACTTAGCAGGGTAGAATGCAGCAGTGCGGGGGGCAAATGTCCTTTAGGGGGCAAAGAGGAGACACAGGCAAACAAACAAACCTTAATGGCTCCTACTGGCTGCAGCTGAAGCCAGTTGAAAAACTCCAATTGATTTAAAGGGGAACAGGATGGTTTAGATGAGTTTAAATCTGAATCATGTTATGGGATCAAAAGAAGGATGCCTCTCTAGAGCAGTGGTACCCAAGCTTGTATTCTTGGTGACACCATTTTGAGACATTCTGTGATCCAAGCTAGCAACAAAGACATCTAAATTATGTCAAATATCAGCTGACTGGGATTATGACCCATCTGTTGATGCTGTGAGCCCACCCCCCAAACTATGGTCTCAGCCCACAGTTTGGGAATCTCTTCTCTAGAGCATATATGGAGACAGTCTCAAGTCATTTCCCTTTGCATTGTGGACATCATAGTTGCGACAGGTTGTTCAGCACCACCAGCTATGCAAGCAAGGAAAAGGATAATACCTTACTGTGATCACCTGACTCCTGGCTGAAGCCAGTGTGGGATCCAGGAAGATGGGGCTCCATGAGAAACGATGGGGTTGCCCCCCTTTTAACATAGGCATGTTGGACAGACACACACTGACGTCTCTGTTAGAAAAAGGGGAAAGTTATAGAACTAATTTTTGATGTTCATTTAAACATAATATCCCTTTCAGGAGCTTGGGCTCCTGCTATGACAGACCCTCCATATGTTATACATACATTGTTGTTTCAAGTTTACTCCTGGGTCCTATGTATTGGAGACCCCTTGAATTGCCACAGGCCACCTATAGGCCGGGCTCCCCATATGCAAGGCTCTGTAGGTCCATACTTTGAACCACTATTGTCATTTCAAGCTTATTCATGGACCCCATGAATTGGGGATCCCTATGTTCCTTCCCTCAACCCCAACACAAGGGAGCCTGTTTAGTTGTGTAGTCTGCACTTGTCTGGATCTGGCCCTGCACCTCTCAAACTGCTCTAATTTATGCCAAGACAGCTTGAGAATCAAGAAGCCATAAAAAGCTTCCTCCTTGCTTCCCATATGAAGTGGATTTTGGTGCAGGAATCTGATCCTTTATACTGAAGACAAGCCAGTGCTCACTGACCTCAGCAGAGGAAGGAAGTTTGTTCTTGTCCCACACCCCAAAGAAAGACACTGACACCAATTATTTGGGTTTAAAATAGGCCGCACCAATTTATTAAATTATTCAATTAAGGAGGGGGCTATGCCCCTTCTAGTCCTGCTAACCTTAGCTATTAACTCAGTTAATACTATTAAACATAAACCTGAGCGGTCTGAAGTTCCTCAGTACCGCCCTAACGCTAACTATAGCTGCTGCAAATGTCACCCCTGTCCGGCCGCCCCTAGCCGGATCAGGAGGCCCTTGCCAATTGTGACCCTAAGAAGGACTCGAGGAGATGCTTCCCCGTGCCTTGGACCGCCTCTGTCCTAAGGCCCCGGGGGTTGTCCCCCTCTTCCTTGCTCTGAAGTGATGCTGGCCGGCCGGCTCTAGCTATCACTCAGAGCCCACCTCTTAAGGAGATGACTTGGCAGCAGACTATCCCTATTTCTAAGCTAACTACCTCGCAGGACCCCTGCCACTAAAGACTGCCAGCTTCTGCTTGGCTGGTCTTGCCCCCTCCCTCATTTCTGAAGTAGCCTTTCCAGTTGTTCCTGTACGGCCTTTAGATAAATTTCGAGACCCTCATCTGATAGGTGTACACCGTCTATCCTGTATAACTCAGGCTTGCTAAATTTGATTCCCGGATGCCGAATTACTTGGCCCCCCATTTCGATTACTAATTTCCCCACTTCCTTGTTGACCTTCCGTCTAGCCCTGTCCACCTTACTTGGGCGCACAGCGTTCCTCCAGTTTATGCGTTCGAGCATCTCAGACCATACGAACACAGTTTTCGGTAAGATCCGTCTTGCGACTTGCAAGTCCGCCTTGATATTGGTGACCAGGTGGAGACCTGTGTCAACCGGGAGGTTGTTCTCCCCCAAGTGTATAACAAGTACGTCTGGATGCTGTTGCGATGCCAAGGAGTGGATCAAGGGCAGAAACTGGGCCCACTTCATCCCGCTCCGGCCCCTCCACGACACATTAGCCAGGTGGCCCAAACCGAGCTGGGTACCCCAATAGGTACTTCCCGCTCGCCTGCCAGCCCAGTAAACAATACTGTGGCCGGCTATGACGACTCGCTGCTGCCGTCCTGGCAGCTCGCTCCCTACGAAAAACACAAAGATTGAAAAAACCAATTGTTTCCTGAGTTTGTTCACCTTATCCCTACGCTAGGGCCCTTGTCATAACTGTACTTTCCTAACATATGATTTGTACGCTTCGGATTTCCATCTGCCTATCCCCTTTACTTGCTGCTCGGATAGTCCCGCAGCCGCTGCGCAACTCGCTGCTCCAATCCGAAAGGAGTGTGAGGCAAACTCTCGAGATGAAAGACCCAGTCCTTTCAACGCTCTGCCCATTATTGCAGAGAATTGATATCTCGTGAGATGTGAGCCGTTCTCATGAATAAAAAATTGACCCTCTCTACCTGGGCGCTTACCCATATAGTCAGTTAATGCTTTAACTGGGCAAATGTCCTCTTCATTTATCCTTGCCAGTTTTACCAGTTGACCCCTCCTACGCTGGTCCGTCTTAGACCCTCGCAACACTATCTCCACTCCTTCTGGCCCCATTTGAACATCCCCTATGGATAAAACGGTACCCGCTACACTTGTTGCCGATGCAGTTGCCAGTTCGCCTACGCGAAATGCGCCGAAAAAGGCCACCTTGAACACTGTTTGAAATAACTGCCTTTCAAAATCAGAAAAACAGACCCTCTGTAGTTGCTGGCACATGCCCCTTAAGATGGTTGGCGTAATGGGTTTCCTGGCATCACCGCTTCTTGGAGACTCTCTCTCCCATCCCTCTAGCATCTTTCGCATAAAGAACCCGCCGTTAGGGGATTGGTAGCCGGCCAGTTTATTATAAAAGGCTAACGCAGCCAGTTTCCCACCAATAGTTCTTGGGGCCAGCCCTCTCTCTTTTAGACTCACTGCAAACTGCAGTGTCTGGGCCTCTGCAATTGGGAACTGTGTTCCCCACCCCTCCTTGATCCTAAACTCCTGGAATTCGACCAACGCCTGACTGTAAGCTGCTCTTGTGCGTGGTGCAAGTGAACCCTGCACTGCCTGAAACATTGTCACTGTCCAATGTTCCAAATCCCTTCGGGCAGCTCCTCCGGTTCGATCCTGGCTCCCGGTGCCAACTGCCTGAACCGCTCCATCTGTTGGCGAGAGAGTGCGTCGGCTATGCCGTTGTTGATACCCGGCACGTGCTTGGCCGTGAACAATATGTTGTTCACCATACATTGCCGCACGAACCCTCTCACCAGCCCCATTACTCTTCTCGAGTGGGATGATAGCGAGTTCAGCACCTGCACCACTGCAAGGTTGTCGCACCAAAACAGAATAGTTTTGTTTGCGAATTCCTTGTCCCATATGTGTATCGCTACTACTATGGGGAACAGTTCTAGGAAGGTCAAATCCCGGGTCCAGCCTTCCAGCACCCACTTAGTTGGCCACAAGGCCGAACACCACCTCCCTGACCAGTAAAGTCCGAAACCCAAGGACCCGGCAGCATCAGATTGCACTTGGAGCTCAGCCTCCATCAGCCACCTCTGCCGCCAAATACTGACTCCATTAAAATTCCGGAGGAAGTGTAGCCAAGTTCTCAAGTCATCTCGCATTTCGGCAGAGATCCTGATGTGGCAGTGCCCCGGCAAATTGGACCCCACCCTTTCATAAAGTCTGGATAGAAAGGCGCGTCCTGGCACCACTACCCGGCAGGCAAAATTGAGGCTCCCCGTCAAGGCTTGGAGCTGCTTAACTGTTGCTTTGGGGCGCCTCAAAATTGCCTGGATATCCCTAACTAACGCCACTAGTTTATCAACCGGCAAGCGTGACACTTGCTGCTCGGTATCCAGCTCAATCCCCAGAAAGGTAAGTACCGGCGATGGTCCCATCGTTTTTTCCGGTGCCAGGGGTACTCCTAGCTCGCCTGCCATAGCCTGGAACTCCCTAAGCACGTCCCTACATTCTGCCGTATCCTTCTTTCCAAGGAATAAAAAATCATCAATATAATGCAATATATATTGGGATTTCGTTCTTCTTCTGGCCAGCCATTCCAGAAGGGAGCTGAAACGCTCAAAGGCAGAGCACGATATGGAACACCCCATGGGCATTGCCTTATCGTAAAAGTACTGACCTCCGAACTGGAACCCGAGTAGCTTAAAGCTGTCGGGGTGGACTGGCAGCAAGCGAAATGCGGATTTAATATCGCATTTTGCAAGGAGGGCCCCCTTTCCGCACTCCCTTGCCATATCTATCGCAGTATCAAATGATGCATACCGAACCGAACACAGCTCGGGAGGTATGGCATCATTCACAGACTGTCCTTTTGGGTATGAGAGGTGGTGTATAAGGCAGAACTCTCCTGCCTGCTTTTTGGGCACAATGCCTAGAGGAGACACATGCAAATCGGGAAAAGGTAAGGTCGGGAAGGGGCCCGCGATGCGGCCCTCTTCGAGTTCCTTCCGAAGCTTGGTGGCCACCAAGTTCTCCCTTCCTTTTACCGATTTCAAGTTCTTTACCCAATTTCTTGTTGCCTCAAATCTTGCCGGGATGATAAAACCATCCCGGAAGCCTGACACAACATATTCCACCTCGCCGGCCGCTGGGCAGCCCGAGAGGGCTTCCTGTAAAGCCTTATACCTGACCGGCGTTGGGGCCCTTTCCTCCCCCATGGGGCTGGTTGTTCCCTGAACTCTGTTTCCCTTGCTGCTTACCCCGCGCGTTCCCCCGCGATCTGCTGCAGTTAACTTCTGGGTGTCCTCCCCCACAGAGGTTGCAAGCGTGCCTGAAGCGGCACACGGAGCGGGCGCAACCCCCCGACCCGTTAAAATCCCAACAGGTCGTTCCCCTCTGACTCCTGCGGCGCCCACCCTCCCGAAAGGGATCGTTCATAGGGGCGACCCCCCCTCTAGCTAGTGTGTGCCCACTGTCGGTCCTGTGCGTCCCGACCACATTGGACATGGACTCGAGCCACAAATCTGTAGCATAAACGTCCCATCTGATCCCTGGTGTAATCGCCGCCCGTTTTCTAAAACCCTCATCATAACATAACCAGGCCCCCGGGCTCCCGGAATCGTACGCCCTGCGTACAATATCCAGGTACTTAATTAATTCAGTTGCTCGCTCGGGGGCAGCCTGAATCATTACCCCTATCAGCACCGACACGGCGGCTGACCAGTTTTTCCAATTCTTCTCAACCTTAGGGTGCTTAAACCTTTCCTTGTCTTTCTCCTTCTCACTTGAGTTGGGGTCTGGCACCGGCTCCGTGTATAGGAGTGAGAATACATCCACGTATTCTCCTCTCCAAATTTTTTTCCTAGTATGGTGGGCTAAGTGGGCCCCCACGGGGGCCCCTACTGCCGCCCAGGTACCCGGCTCCCGCTGATTTGAAGAGGTCGCTTCAACCTTCCCCCTACACATATTACAGGACCCTTGTTGCTGGGTTGCAGGCGCGACACTTCTTTCCCCTTGTGTACTTGTACCTGCCTGGCTCTGACTAGTTTCAGGCATCCCTGCTGAGTCCTGGTCGGGCCATGGTACCCATGACCCGACCCACCCCATCCTTACCTCCCGTTGGGGTGCTGCCTGCTCGGATTGTTCTCTGTTCCCAAGTTCTCCTCCCTTCCACACTGGCACTGTTGGCAATGTGTGCACTTACTCGTAATCTCACGGCTAGGGCCTGCGCCCACGTTCTCCCTTGGTTCATCGTGCGTATGCGGGCGGTGTTCGCACCTCATCCCCGCCTCCTCGGGGGGTGCCGCAGGGCGTGTTGTCATCTCTTGATGCCGCGCGGACTGCGCCACCGGTTGTCGTCGCGCTCCTGCTAGCCCATCAACTTTTTTCTCCAGCGCCTCGAAACGACCCATAAATGTGTTAAGGGTCTCCAGAACCGCTGCCAGCTGTTCGCCTC
Organism: Sphenodon punctatus; assembly: GCA_003113815.1. Classification (NCBI taxonomy): domain Eukaryota; kingdom Metazoa; phylum Chordata; class Lepidosauria; order Sphenodontia; family Sphenodontidae; genus Sphenodon; species Sphenodon punctatus. Next base: position 5,504,220 of record QEPC01010291.1, on the reverse strand, counting down.
ATGCCCGCTGTGCCGGGGGCTCCTCTACGTTGTCCCTGTGTGGAGACAATTGCCGCCTTCCCCCACGCCTGGGCGGGGGGGAAGGCCCAGCCGGGCGCCCAGCTTCATCTGCTGGGGCCGGTTGCCCCGCTTCCCTGCCTTCCTGTGCACTTGCAGGGGTTAAACCCCCTGTTGCTACCTCATTCGGGCCCATCTCAACCCTGTACCGGGCCGGGGGCTGCACCGTTCGCGTGCTAGCCCTTGTCCCGCTGTTAGGCCCTTCTCCTTCTGCCCCCATGGTTGGGACGCGCTCACTTTCTCCCTCTCTCTCTGTACACCCCTGCCCGCCTGTGGCCACCCCACCCCCCGCCATCTCGGGGGCCAATCCGTCCCTCCCAGCGATCCCCGGGCCCTCGTGCCGGTCACCGGGAGGCTGTTCCTGGCTCGCCAGGCTAGTTAGGGTGGATTCGCATCCACTCATTCGGGCCTGGAGGGCTTCGAGTACCTCCTCGACCCTCTTGGACAGGGCCTTTCTGGCCGGGCCTTTGCCCTTCTTGCCACCATTACCTTTGGCCATGATTACTACCCTCACAGCCCTTGTCCCCCCCAAGTGTGTCTCCCCGGGGCGTTGGCTCCTTAACTGGCTGTGGCTCCCTTATCTTCGTCTCTCTTAGCCAGGTAATGGCCCTTCTGTAGCTCCCCCGAGCTTCCCTCAGCTTGGCCTCCCCTGACTTACCTGTAAGCTGAGGCCCTCCGCTGCTGCTCCGCCTGCTTATTTTTATGCCTCACCCCTTCGACCGTTGGCCCCTATGGGGGCTCCACGTGAGCCCTGGCTCCCTTCCCAGCCACCACTGGGTCCCTGTGGACCGGCCCCCCCTTGACCCTGTCCTCAATCAGGTCTTTTACTATTCAGGCTGATGAGCCTTTATTCCCAGCTCCCCGCTGACTCAAGACCCCCCCGCTCCTCGAATCTGTAGTGGAGCTGATCTCCACGCTGCTTCCACGTTCGTTGCAGGCGCGGAATGGCCGCTTCGCGCCTGTACACAAGATGGCGGCCGCGAAGTCTCACCTCGCGAGACTTCGCCCAGACCTCTTCCTCCAATCGTGCTCCCGGCCGTGCGCCCCACCCACAGCTTTCTTCGCTCCAAGCTAGTGGGGGGGGGAGGGACAAAAACCGCCGCCAGGAGAGCCGCTACCCATGCCGGGCAGGGCCGCGTGGCGACGGGGCTTGTCATTAAATCACTGCACTAGGACTCTGGAGATCTGCCACAGTTTTCCTGTGTATCGTTGAGTAAACTATTTAATTCTCTTTGCTTTAGTTCCCTATCATGTGAAAATTGCAATAATGATATTTCCTTGCTTTTCCTTTTCCACACCATCCCGCTCTATCTTATTTATTTAGTACAACTGAAGCAAAATTGCAACTTATCTTCACAAACCAAAATCAGGGATTCATTTAATAAAATGAATATTCAAATTATCATTTGTCCTTTCTGCAAAGTTTGCCAAATTTGAGACTTCAGCACCTCATTTCTTTGCAATTCAGTACTTTTGTTATTTGGCACTTTGTTTCTTGGTTATTCGGTACTCTGGTTGTTGGACACTTGAGAACATCATGTGACATGGGTTAGCCAAGAAACTTATACATTTCAAAAAGAACTAAACAGCAAATTATGATCAAACAAACAACAAGCAAACAAAATACAAAAACCTGCAGAATTCCAGACTCACAATTTGGGAAACTCTGTTGTTGCTACTCGGTTTCTAAGCTGTCTGTGTCAAGGTTTTGGAAGACTAGATCATTTTTGAACATTCCTGTAATAAAGATGCATATCAAAACAAGCCTGCAGAACATGAAGCAGAGCAGGTTAGATTTATTTATTTTTGCATGAAAAAGTTGACATGAAATTAACATGCACCATAGATTCTACAAACATTGCCGCTTTCTTTTAAACCAAACCCCCCAAAATGTACAGTTCAAATGAATTGTTTGGTTCTGGCAGCTGGAATGTATTGAAAACAGAAATTTCTGTTTCTGTTTTCAGAAACATACATCTGTTTCTTTAAATCTGTTACTTGACCATTAAAGTTTTTTAAAAATAAATCCATTTCATCATCTCAAACAAGCTAAAATACTTACCAGCTTTAGCAGAAGCTATACCATATACACACTTTCTTGCTAGTTGTGATACCACATGGGGGCCAGAGGCCCTACTAGGTCTGTCCCGGGAGATTCAACCCAGGTATTTTTTATTCTGAGAGGGCACTCGACACCTGCTGTGGGGATACTGGACACTGTCATTCTGGCCCTGTGGTGGACAACCCTATTTCCCTCCCCGTACGTCACCTAAAGTTTATGGTACCTGCGGCTGGGGCCCTGGATTGGAGTCCCCCCAGCCTGGAGTTGGAGCCTTCTCCGAAGTAACAGGAGGCGATATCGCCAAAGCAGGTCCTATGCAGGGTTTGCTCCACTGGCTGTCCCGCAGACTTCTTGGCCAGCTGTGGGAGGTATGGACCAGACACTCCTGCAATGCCACTCACTCCTCCCTCCTCCTCCTCCTCCTCCTCCTCCTTAGGATTACCGGTCCTGCCTAGTCGCTGGGCCAGTTTTTGTTTCCTGTCAGGGTTCTGACCCCGCCTCCCTTGGATTAGGGAATCCTTGCCCCAGAGTGAGGGTGGCACAGCCCGATGATGTCATTGGGCCGTTGTTGCTGAGTTCCCCCATGGTGGCTGTGCTGCTTTGGAGATGGATGGCTGTGGATGGCGTTGGCGTCTCAGGGCCGCCAGACGGGGCCGCTGCAGGTGAGTTCTCACACTAACCTAGTGTAGTGCAATCAGTACCCAAAGCTGACCATAACTTCAGATTTTCACAGCAGGAGTAAAGGATACTATGGCTGCTTTTACACGTGTGCGGAGAACACGCTGCATAAAATCACGCAGCATGTAAATATCCCGCATGTGGGATTTAGACGTGACATTTCACACATTAAAGCCAGTTGCGCGTTCTTTTAAAGCCACAAATTAAAAATACCTCGATGTCGAGGTATTTAATTAGCGTCTAAATCCCACACACGGGATATTTACATGCAGCATGATTTTATGCAGCGTGTTCCCCGCACATGTCTAAAAGCGGCCTATGATTCTGTGATCCATGTCTGGAAAAGTATCATATGATTTCAGTAGCAGTTTACATGCTTCCAACAAATATATTCCTACTTGATGTATTGCATGAGATTAATTAAAGGAGCTTGAACTCAAACTAGTAACCTCTGGTGAAATAATTCAGGCCTCCTTGCTTTCACTTTCCCATAAACAGAAATATAAACAGCATTCAGATCAAAGAACTAAAGCCAAAGTTTTCAAGTTAGGGAGCTAGAAATTAGGCACCTAATTCCAAGTAGTGGCTAAACAGAAGTGGCTGATTTTCAGAGCACTCACAAATCCTGTCAACTTTAATGAGAGATCTGGGCATTCTGAGAAAAGGAACCTGATCTTGAAAGTATTGGAATAATTCTTTAAAGCCACAGTCATGATGCTCATGAGTTGCTGCTCATGAATAAGTGATTTCAGGACTGAAATCCAAATGGGCTAAATCTGCCATAGAACGTTTGCTTTTATCTTTTAAAAATAAGTAATCTACGGGTGTTTTCTGACATGACGGCGCTGAAGTGCCACCATAGATTTACCTGGTCTGGAGTGGGACCGGTACTATGGCCAGGAACCAGCCAGGCCCTTGAACTAACATGATGAAGGCTTGGCTGCCAGAGAGAATGGGGAGCTGAGTGGACGTGTATCCCCATGTTATGCCCAGTGGCCTGCCCCCCTCCTTGATGGGTGGCCAATGATGGCTGCCATGGTACCCGGCCCCCGTTCACTCCGGACGGCAGTGAGTAAAGTGGGCTTTCAAACCCGCTTTGCTCCCAGTCGGGCAGCGGGATTCTGACCATGGTGGCGACTAACCTGGGCTGTGACTTGGGGACTTCCCCAAGTCATAGCCCAGGCTAGCTGCCAACATGGTTGGAATCCAGCCCGTGCTAACATCTGGTGGGTATTTTCTAATGTGACGGTGGCCTGTGGAGTAAAGCGTACTAAAGTATGCTAAAGCCGGCCGCCGTCATAACACCCTATGTGAAATCTTTATTGATTGTATTATACAATCAAAATTTGTATTAGTCCTAGCAGTGCCACTTCCTAATCAGGGCCAAATTCTACTCTCTGTTATGCTGGGTGATTACCCAGAGTAAAAGTGTTGAATCAATGGAGTAACTCCAGGTTTACCCTACTGTCAGAGAGCAAGGCAGCAGCTTTAATTTAGTAATGAAATTTTGTTTGAAAGTTTTCAATTAAAATGTAAATGTCCAGTTCTAAAAATAGGCTAATAGAATGCCACTCACCATTTATAAAGAATAGCAGCAGGGAGAAGTGGCTTCACCTTCATTAGATTCAGAAGTGAATAGCATTCAATCTATTATTTTGATCTAAAGGTCAAAGGGAGATTTAATAATGGTTTTAGAAAGGAAACTGTTCCTGTAACATACTGTACGTTCTCTGACTGCTGTTAATAGAAGCATGTGACGTAGATTTTTTTCATAAAGCAAACAGTGCCATTGCTGTTCTGATCAACTGTAGTTTTCTTTTTGTGAAATTTATTTAGTGAGGAAGCAAATGACCTTATTTCTCTCCGCTCCCTCCTTCTTCTCCTCCTTAATAGTTTGTCAGTGTAAGAACTGTAGAGACCATTTAGCCTTTGTCATAAAGTCTTTGGAATAGGGCAGGATAAACATATAAATACAATAAAAATAAAATCTCAGGATGCTTTACAAAATGTTTCACTTCTTACGTTCTTATCCATAAATGGCTATTGCCCAAATTGGTCAGGGGACATAACCACTGACTATTAGGAGCTGGGAGTAAATAGTGGGAATGGATCACTGCAGTATGACCTGTTGTGCAGTTCTCAGCACTTCTTAGCAGCAGTAGATTGTCCTGCCTTGCTTTCAGGGTACTCGCTGCCTTTTTTGTTAAAGGGCTGTGTGTCTCCATCCCCCTGCTATGAATTTGTTGCGCTCCCCACAGCACTGGCAATTGGGCAGAGGCTCCTGCTTCAAACCATCAGCACTAGGCCATACAGAAAGGTTCGTTACCAGCCACTAGCCCCTTCTGAGGTTCATTGTTCTCTGTTGGCACATGCTCCAGTTTGGCCATGTCTGTCCCAATGGGGTTTTTTTTCAAATAAAACACCTGGCTATTAAAGTAAGGCACAGCAAGTATTAACTCTTCTTCTCAGTGCTTCATTTATAAAAAATAAAATAAAATATTTTTTTTTAATGAATTGCCAGGGCCCGAGCCTGCCCCAGAAGCTATACCCCCTGGCCCAGAGTTTGTCATATCAGAGAACCGACTGCTCGTTTTGAACTGGCACCCCAACATCAGGACCACCCTGCCTTTTTAGAGCTGAATATAAGACAGGAGTTTTTGTGATTTAATCTAAAAGTCATTAATGAAAGCCAAATAAACCATCCAGCTTTTTTCTGACTTTCGTTTCCAACACTAAAATGGGCCCATATCAGCTTTTTCCTGGTCTGTGACATTTTGGGGTGCACACTCCTAATGGAGACATTTCCTTGGGCTCAGCCTCCCCTTGGTTTTAATTCCGGGGGCTGAGATCTGGCAACCCACACCCCCAATTAAGTCTGGCTTCTCCCCACAGGCCAATTAAATTCCTGGTCCTGTTGTCCCCCCAGGGAGCGGCACATTGCTTGCTTGGCATGACTGAACAGCAAAAGGGCAGTTGTTGACACACCAGGAATGAAACAAAGACACATGATTTGGGTTTTAAATGACCACACTCTTTAATCTGATCAGAATTAGGCAGAGTAATTGCCCTAGGTAATTTGGGTCCAGTACCACAACTTCCAACACTAAAACCAGGTATGGGTCTGGCCTGGATGTGCCCTCTGGTGCCAGCCCCCATTTCTAAAACAACGTCTTCCCTTCGATCCACCATGCTAGCTGTGGCCGAAGGGGACCTTGTCCTTTATGGACAGGAGTAAGGAGTTGGGTGCCTGTAAGGCTGAGGACCGTGCTTGTCCTTGGCCGCCTTGTGGGACACCCCTCCCAGGGCTGCGACCTCGGTGCTTGCTGTGTCCTGCGTTTCCACCTGGTGTCGCTTCCCCATCTCTTATGGGGAGGACTCGAACTAAAAACTTCTAATCTACCCAGTAGCATGCTAAAAGTACTGGTCCTCTGGACTTCCCTGGCCGCCGGTTCTCCGAACTTCCCCGGCCCCCACCCAAGCCTAATGACTAATCATCTCTACCAACTGGGTCTTAACATTCCTTAACTTCCGGTGACAGATGCACTCCATCAGTTCAGTAAAGTTCCGGCTTCCTGTGTGTTATTCCTGTATGTGTTACGCGGTGTTCACCCTGGCCCCTAATCCATTTCCTCACTTCCTTGTTGATGTTTCTCCTGGCCCTATCTACCTTCCCCAGCCGCCGGTTCTCCAGACTTCCCCGGCCCCCACCCAAGCCTAATGACTAATCATCTCTACCAACTGGGTCTTAACATTCCTTAACTTCTGGTGACAGGTGCACTCCATCAGTTCAGTAAAGTTCCGGCTTCCT
>QEPC01010291.1:5448309-5486354 GCA_003113815.1 Sphenodon punctatus | reverse complement strand
TTTTTTTACATTGCAGCCATTTTTAAATGGCTGCAATGTAAAAAAATCCGGTACCCCGAAATCCGGTACCGGGTCCGGATTACCGGGTCGAATCCGATAATGCCGGTACGCCCGATACCGGCATTATCGGATACCGGATTCTACCGGTTTCCCACCCGGGGGCCAGAGATTCTATAGAGCTACCCCTTCCCATGTGTCTAATTGGTAGCATCACGTTAGTTTTAGGGAAAATACCCTTATCCCGTTTGTCCTTAGCCGAACTGTGCCTCAGATTTTTAGAATGTAAAGGGGGTTCAAAATTCTTCCTTCTAGGAGTAATTACTGCCCTTCCCTCATCCAAATCCTCACTTCCCCCAATTGGTAAAAATTGGGGCCCCTTTAGCTGATTATATAGTATCCCCATTTTATCCAGTAATATTGCTGACCCATAAGGTCATCCAAGCATCCATTGGGTTTAGAATTCAAATGGAAGCTAATCTCAGATAGTTTATTACACAGACTATCATCCAAACCCCTGGGATACACTTGGCAATCCATTGCCCCATCTGAAATATCTATAATAGGATCTTGCAAACTTTCAGTTAATAGACCCTGGGTACAAACATCTGGATCACTCCGGAATAACCGCTCAACACAGGGGTTACTAGGCAAGATATCTGCCTCAAATTTGTCATATGTTCTTGCTAAAAAAATTCCTCTTTGTTCCAAAAAAGATTGAGCTTTTATAATTTTGGAGATAAAATTTATTCCCCTGAAATGCACTAACACATTCCTTCTTGTTTTCCAAGTAAAGACAAAATGGACTTCCTCATGCCCAAATCTGCCTGCCTTCAGAATGCCAAAGAACCAATGAAGGGACACAGAGGGTGTTTTTAAATGAGCAAGACTGTGGGTGGGTGGGTCTGTGGCCGCTGAGTGGCACAGCTGTGGAGCAGCCACTCCAGTGGAGTGCGTGGGGAGGGAATCTAATGTTCATGAAAGGAAGAACAAACCTCCCAGTCATTGTCGGCGCACCCCCCAATGATACACAGAGACAGTGGTTGGGTTCAGAATGGCCGTACTCTTTAATTATTCAGTCAGTAAGGCCAGTGGGTAAATTGCACAGCAATTCAGGTCCATTATGCTAGTTCTAACTTATCTTATTAACTTGTGCCTGATCAGGATGTGCCCTCCTTAATCAGGCCACCAACATTACCTGCCCCCTTTCGACAACACTCAGGCTCTGGCCGAATAAGGGGGACGAACAATCCCCATTTTTGGGTGTGACTAAGGAGGTAAATGCCTGCAGGGTCCGAGGACAGCGCATGTCCTTACCGCCCCGCTAAGACATTCCTCCCAGGGGCATGACCCCAGTGCCTGTTGTGTCCTGCATGACACTGGGTACCACTTCCCCATCTCTTAAGGAGATGACTCATGATCCTATACCTTACCTATTTATCCTATCCTAGCATACTAGACCCCTGCCACAGAAGGGGGGTATGTAGTACCCCTCTGATTTCCACTGCCTACTCCTCCAGGACACTTCTCAGGTGTCCAGCCAATGCCTTCAGGTAAAGTTCATTACCTGCAGAGGATAAATGCACTCCATCTGGATGATACATTTCCGGTCTGTCCCGCACAAAACCCTCATGCTGTATGGCCGTTCCTCCCAAACTTCTTAACCATTTCGTTATTTCTCTACTGGCATTCTTCCGGGTTCAGTCTACTTTTCCCGGTTTATTAGCATTTGACCAAGTTAATCTGGGAACCCAACTAGTCCAAACTAAATGTACCCCTGGAAACCATTGCCTAACTACCAATAAATCCTGCTTAATACTTATTAATAAATTTACCCCTTTTTGGGTTGTGAGGTCATTTCCCCCTAAGTGAAGCACTAAGATCTGAGGTGGCTTCGCGTTGCCCTGGCTTCTTAATAGCGGGAGGAGTTGGTGCCAGCACATCCCACTTTTTCCTAAACATTTGATGTTTGCTACGTTTTCGAAACCCAATTGTGCACCCCAGGCTGATGTCATGGCAGTTCTGCTGGCCCAGTGAACCAAACTATGGCCCACAATCCACACCACTCACCTCGTTGTTATGTCGGACTCGAGTCCTAACGGGAAACACAAGTAGTTAGTTCTGGTGCTGGTCGTATGTACTTTTTGTATGCACCTGAGCGCCATCTGCCCACAGCTTTAATGACCTGTTTAGGTAATCCTTCAGCTGCTGCTGTTGTTGCTGCCCCAATCCGGAATGAATGTGACCCAAATTGCCCTGGCGGCAAACCCACAGCTGCCAATGCTGTTCGCAATACTGCGCCAAATTGGTAAGTAGTAAGGGGTTTACCCGTTCTGTGTATAAACATGAGCCCTGGCTTCTGCGGGTGTATAGCTAAGTAGTCCTTCATCTGGTCCACTGGGCTGATTGCTTTCAGTCTACTGGGGAACAACTCCAGTGTCTGTCCCCTTCCCCTCTGATCTGTTTTTGAGCATCTAAGGCGTACCCTCAAGCTATCTGCAACCCATTCCAAATAATCTAATCTCAATGCCCTTGTCCCCTTATCACAGCTGAAGGTGCAACCACCTCACTGATTCTAAACCCCCCAAAGAACGTTATTACATATGCCGTTCTAAACAGCTGGGGCTCAAAGGAATCCCGACATACCCCCACCAGGGAGTTCACCAGTTGAATCAAGATGGGGGTAGTTATTGGGGCCCTGGTTATTGGTGGGGCCTCTGATGTTCTGGTCCAACTTTCCAGCATGTGCTTCATATAAAATCCTTTGTCTGGCAGGTGATATCCTTTCAATCTGTTCATGAAATTGAGTGCTGCTATTCTGCCCCCTATTGTGCCTGACGCTAGTCCCCTGCCCCGAAGGGCCATAGCAAATTGGATCACCTCCACTTCCGAAATTGGGAATCCCATACCCCAGCCTTTTTCTGCCCTGAACCGTTGAAATTCCTTGAAGGCCCTACCGTAGGCTGCTTGGGTCCTGGGTGCTATAGATCCCTGAACGATGGATTGCAGCTCTAGTTCCCAAGGCTCCAAATGCCTGGTGGTAATGGATCAGCTAACTCTCTGGCCTCTAGTGTCAGGTTTTGCCCCCAGGGACCCCGAAGGCACCAGCAATCCCGGCAGAGACACTCGGTCTCCCACGGCTCACCGCCCAGCCCCGCGGCAGGGCCGCCCCCCGCGCCTGCCAGCAACGACACAGAAACCACAGGGGCGGAGCAACCAACGAGACAAGCACCGGCCCCCGACGCTACGCAAAGCGCGGAGGCGGGGCCGGCAGCGCCGCGCCGTTCAGCACGCTTGCAGGCACGAAAAGGGGGCGTGGCTTCTACATTAAATGCCGGCGCCGTGAAGCACACAGCGCCAGTGATCTGCTTGAACTGGCCCCCTGCAGAGAGAGAGAGAGAGAGAGCAACCAAGGATTTGGAGGGCAGAGAGCGTGCCTTCCCTTCCCCTTCCCTGAACGACTGTGTGGAGCACCTGGATAGAGCTGTTTGTGAGCACGTGTGATCCCTGCCCTGATATCCCTGTGGTCAAGTGTGGTGAGTGGATTGAGTGAGCGTGGGGAGTGTGGGGGTGTGGGTTAGTTCCCCCCCTCCTGGGGAGTCTTGTTCGTGTATCCCTCTGTTTCTGGTGAGTGACCTCCCTTTCCCCTTGTATCCCCTGGGACCCTTCCCCGTGCTCCCCCACTTCGTGCACAAACGTTCCTCCCCCCTGGTGTGAGTGGGGAGAGAGCCTGTGGTGGGTGGTAAAAGACCAGGTGTACGCCAGCACGGTCGACCCGGCGCCCGATGATGATATAGGCCTAATCCTTCTGGGATTTCAAGGGCCACACTACTATCCTGATGGGCATTTTCTAACGCTATCGTTAGCTGGGTACCCGGACTGGAGTTTGGTCCGTCGCATAGCGATTATCCGAGAGCCAGGGCGTTTGCCTTGAGGAGTGCTTGTTGGGTCCTATCTCACCCTACCCCCTCTAACATCTAGTGCCATTTCCCGGAATCGGTCCATCTGAAACTGAGAAAGGGCATCGGCTGTCCTGTTGTCAGTGCCCAGGACATGGCGGGCAGTGAACAAAATGTCCTTCAGACAAGCACCAACCATGGCCCGCACCAGGTTCATAACCCGGAGGGAGCAGGAAGACAGTTTGTTCACCACATGGACAACTGCCATGTTGTCACACCAGAAAAGCACCGTGCGATTGGCAAATAGGCCTTCCCACAGCAAAACCGCCATGACAATCGGGAACAATTCTAAGAATGTGAGATCCTTGGTGGCCCCTGACCAGTGCCATGCTTCCGGCCATGGTGCAGCGCACCATCGAGACCGAAAATAGACCCTGAAGCCTGCTCCCCCTGCGGCGTCAGAGTGAACTTGCAAATCTGCCTTAAGCAGCCACTGTTCCCTCCAAAAGCTCACCCCGTTGAATCCTTCTAGGAAGGACAACCATGTCCCCAGATCTTGTCTCATATCCGCCGTTATTCGGATTCTATAATGTGGCGGGGACTCACCTTTTAGTTTCCCATACAACCTAGACAGGAATGCTCTGCCTGGCGCTATGACGCGACATGCAAAATTAAGGCTTCCTATCAAGGATTGTAAGGTACGGACGGTAATCTTACGAGCTGACATGCACTCTGTGATTTTTTCTCTCATGCTCGATAACTTATCCCCTGGTAGTCTAGACAACCTATTCTCAGTGTCAAACTAGACTCCCAGATAGGTACGCCTAGTTGGAGGCCCCTCCGTTTTTTTCTGGGGGCAAAGGGACCCCCAGCTCCTCAGCAACTGTCTGAGACAGGCAAAGTGCCTCAGCACATTCGCCATGGTTTGGGTAACCTATGATAAAAAAATCATCGAGATATTTTGTCGAGTCTCCCGCTCGCAGTCTCTGTTGAAAGACCCATTCTGTTAGTGAGCTGAATCTCTCAACCGCTGAGCAGGATATCAAGCATCCCATTGGCATAGCCTGGTCATAATAATACTGCCCCTTGAAGGAAAAACCCAGAAGATGGAAACTCTCAGAGTGCATCGGTAGCAAACAGAACGCTGATTTGACATCACATTTTGCTAGTAGGGCACCCCGTCCCATGACCTTAACCTTTTCAACCGCCACATCAAATGATGCATACTTTATTGTGGTTAATTCTTTTGGTATGGCGTCATTTACCGAACCACCCCGGGGGTACGAGAGGTGATGGATCATCCTGTATTCTCCTTTTGCCTTCTTTGGTACAATTCCTAATGGGGACAGAACCAGATTGGCCATCGGGGGGTCTAAAAATGGGCTGGCGACTCTGCCTTCCTCCACCTCCTTATCAGTGTTTAATCTCACTAATTCCTCCTGTCCCTCCAGGGATTTCAGGTTCCTCACTACCTTTTGTTGACTTACTGGGCCGGCTGGGATACGGAAACCCTTCTTGAAACCTTGAACCATGTATTCCACCTCGGCCCTGTCTGGGTGGTTCAACAGGGCTATTTCAAACTGTTCAATCTTAATTGGGGTCAGAAACCTTGCAGAACGAGGCCCCGGGGATTCTCCTTGTCCCCCTTTTCCATTGCCTCCTCCCTGGTTAATTCGTCCCTTGGCCCCCCCTGACTTTAGGTTGGTAACAGGAGGTTGCTGGGTGCCCCCCTCCGCAGTTGGAACACCCATGTCGAAATCTACACAAGGTCCGGTTGCATCGTCCCCCCTTATTATACTCCCAACACAGACCAGCAGCACCCTGACTCCATCTCCGGCTATCGTTCGTGGGTGCAACGCGCCCCCTAACCAACAGGTGCCCGCTATCTGATCGAGGGGCGCTGGTTGCGTCAGTCATGCACTCCAACCATAGGTCAGGTGCATGAATGTCCCAACGGAGCCCAGGTGTATTTGCTGCCCTATGACGAAAAGCCTCGTCATAGCGCAGCCACGCCCCTGGGGGTCCTGTCCCATGTGCTCGTCGCACAATATCTGAATACTTATGCAGTTCCAGTCCCCGTCCCGGGTCTACCTGCATAATCACGCCCATATACACCGCAAATGCTGACGTCCAGTTTTTCCAATTCCAGTCCGCCTTAGGGCGCTGGAATTTCTCTTTATCCTTCCCGTCCACTTGCTCCGAATGATCCACAATAGGATCACTGAACAAGAAGGCGTACAGGTCAGTGTATTCCCCCCGCCAATTTTTTTCTTTTGTCGCCTGGGCTAAATGGTTCCCAAATGGGGAACTCACTGCTGGTATAGTTCCTCCAGGTGGGTGGGGCACAGCCGCTTGGCTCGTCCTTGGAACTGCCATCACCCCGCTAACCCCGTGCTCTGCTGGAACCTGGTTTTGATCGGACCTATTAGAGGCCACTACAGCACCCCCCGGGGGGGACCCTTGTACTTGCTCCTTCCCGGGCAGCTCGTTGGCTCCCACATGCCCCACTGTGCCCGCAGTTACCCCCACCCCATCCATTAAAGAGGGGCCTGCCCCTTGCCTCTCCACCGGTGAGTTCATCCCGCATGGAGTTCCAAGTGTCCCCTCGAATGGCATGACCCACGCCCATGCCCCATTGACCATCAGTAGCTGGGGTCCCGTCTGCTGCAGCCTGCTGACTGGGGGCAAAACAGGATGGCTTTCAGGGGGATACCTTGTTGGCCTTGTTCATCCAGCCCCCCGTAATCCGTTGCCAACTCTCCTTCTCTATCATACTCACTCCGCCTGTGTCTGCTCCGTGGTCCCTGCTGTCCTGTACTTCCTTCTCCGTGTTCTGATGGACCCTCTTGTCCATCCATTCGCAGCTCGTGTTCCAGTGCTTGTATCCTTTGCCACATTTCGTAATCTCCCGGTACGCTCTGCTGTGTTGTTCCTTCCAGTCGTCTCCTGGTTGCTGGCGGCCCCTCATTCCTGCGGGAAGATAAGGCCCCGCTCCCCGCCCGCCCGACTTGTTGGGTTCCGTGTTTGCCACCCATATATAGCACTGGTGGGTCCGGAGACATTGTCGCCTGGCATTGGTAATAAACTATGCTGGATAATTATACCGTAGTCATCTAAACACATTGCTTGTGCACTAGGCCCCGCTATTTGGGCCTGTTGCTGGCATCGGGCCCCCTCTGTCATTCCTCCGAGCGTAACCACCCCAGCACCTTGTTGGTGCACCTGTGTGCTGGGCCCCGGGGTCTGAGCCTGCTTCCTGGATTGGGCCTGATTTTCATACAGGGCCTCCATTATCAGGCCCCTATTGCCTGTGGCCCCCATGCACTCCTGAGCCTCACCAGCCGTGAGCTCCCCTTGGGCGGTAGGCCCTGACTGGGGCATGGTCCTCCTGTTCCCCCTCTGTTTGTGGCCCCTCATGCCCCCGACGGGGATTGGCCTGGGAATAGGCGAGCTCTCAGTCCCTTCATCCCTGTATCTCATGGGGAGGGTCGCCACCCTCCCCCCACAATGCACTGAAGCTTCCACGGATGACGGGGGTGTGTGTGTGCCCCGCCCTGGGAGGCCGGTCCCCCTCCTCCTGTCCTTGGGCCCCAAGTTCCCCAGTGCCCTCACCCACACTTCCAGACAAGGGAGGTTCCCCCCAACCACCCGAGCCCCCTGATGGAGGCTGTTGCCCACAAGTGCGCAGCACCGTTGCTTTTTTCTTCGCTGGGGCTGCTCCCTTCTTCCTGGTTCACCCCATTCTTCCCCGGAGCTGCCTCCGCCTTGCTCCTTTGAGTTGATNCACCCACACTTCCAGACAAGGGAGGTTCCCCCCAACCACCCGAGCCCCCTGATGGAGGCTGTTGCCCACAAGTGCGCAGCAACGCCTCGCACTCCACCAGGTGGGCTAGTAGCTCGGCCTGCGATGGGATCCCATTCCCATTCCCCACTGCCTCACCCTCTTGCTCCTCGTTGGTGGTGGGTGGCCGCTTCTGCTGCACCGTTGCTTTTTTCTTCGCTGGGGCTGCTCCCTTCTTCCTGGTTCACCCCATTCTTCCCCGGAGCTGCCTCCGCCTTGCTCCTTTGAGTTGATGAGAAGCAGCAGCACGTTTCTGCTGTTTGCCCTGCTCCCAGCTCAAATGCCGCTCACGCAGCCACGAGGAACACCTTAACCCCTCCTAAAGGGGGCGGGGCTCCTCTCATTTGCCCATGCAGCACCTCTGTCCACGCTCCCAGGGCTGGTTGCTTGGCAACCCAACATTCTCTGGTGGGGAGCATTCTAAAAATGCATCCCCACCACAGCCTTCTTCCCCCCTGTCTCCTTGCTCCGCCTACACAAGGAGATGGGGGGGCTCAACAAATGCCTGTCACCTCCATGCGGTGGGCGAAGGGGGCTTGTCAAAAGATCAGAAACCACAGCAGGAAAAGCACTCGTGCAATTGGTGTGGAAATGTACAACTTAGAGCTTGTTCTCATAAACACTTTTTGGAGGTAAGAAACACTTAACATAACTATAACCTCCGCTGTGTTCCCACAAACCAGGGGATAGATGGGAGGTACTGAGCTCTTCAAAGAAGCAGGAAGGAAGGTTACTATTCCAGGGAGGGTGATTGTCTCTTTGGAAGGGAGGTAATTACCTTCATTTCTGCTACCCTGTCCCAAGAACCATCAGTGCTTCCTGCTTTTGTGTTTCCCCCACAGCATCTGTGCCTCACTCACTGCTTGTTATTGGAGTTCCCCCTGCCAGCAGTTCCCAGAAAGTTTCCAAACAGGGAGATTGAGAAAAAGGAAGAGCTATTTAATCTTTAGTGCTGGCACTAGTGTCGCTGAAGGGGATGGGACCAGCCTAGTGCTAAGAGCTAGCAGTGGCACTGAACAGGTTGAGGGCTGCACTGTTAAGGTCCAGACCTTATAGCACTCTGTCTATGCAAGCCCCATTAGTCACAGCCCCTGCCACAACAGTGGCTGTCTTACTTGACCCCCTGTTGTATATCTTTGGATGGACAAACACAATACTGGTGTACAGTAAGGCAGACTTACTTCTGTTCTTATAGGAGTAACAGGAGGCATTATTTACCTTTATTCACACCCATAAGTGACTTCTCACTGACTCACCAACTGCAGTCTGGATGCAGCCAAGATCTAGCCAAGCATGGAGTGGTCAGACTTATCAGTAGCTTGCAGAGCTATTTTAATACAGTTTATCCCCACTGCTTATAGAGTGAGAGGAGGGGTATGTGTGCATGTATGTGTGACTTGTGCGTGTGGGTGGGTGTTTTTAAATGAGCAAGGCTTGAGGAGTGGTCCATGTCTGCTGAGTGGCATGGCTGTGCGGTGCCCATGCACATGGAGTGAGTGGCGAGGGATTCTAAAGGGCAGATCCCTGGGTGTCCATTGCGCCCACTTAGATGGACTCCCAAGTCCACGCATTCCCTCCATCACAGAAACAATTCATATGGGTGGCCATTTACCGTCCCCACCACCTGGCATTGCCCATCACCCTAATCCCTGTCCAACTGCCCACCCTCTGCCATGACACACAGACCCGGACACCTTGGAAACATTTATTTATTTATTTATTTATTTAGTCAAATTTCTTACCCCGCCCATCCCACCAAATACAAATATAACACATGTATAAAACAAAGTAAAAATACAAAACCATAAAACACTCCCCCAACCCTACACCATTCCTCCAATCCAACTTTTCGGAAATGTTGCAAGACCTGGCAGTTCCACCAGGTGTTTGGTGTGGTAGAGGGGTGATGGGTAGGGGGTAGGAGGGGTTGTTTCCTCTGTTTCCTCCTTTTTATGATGTGTTTTGTTTTTTGATTGTTGTAAGCCGCCCCGCACTGCCTGTGACAGGACATGGTAGGGCAGGCAGTCTTCCAGATATGTGGGTCCCAAGCCGTTTAGGGCTTTAAAGGTCCAAACCAGCACCTTGAATTTTGCCTGGAAGACAATAGGCAACCAGTGCAGATTCTGGAGCACTGATGTTATGTGCTCCCGGTGACTCGTCCCTGTAAAGAGCTGGGCCAAAGTGTTCTGCAACTGCTGAAGCTTCCAAACAGTCTTCAAAGGCAGCTGCATGGAGAGTGCATGCAGTAGTCCAGTCTCAAGGTAATAAAGGCATGGATGATGGTTGCCAGACCAGAATCAGAGAGAAAAGGCCTCAGTCTTCTCACCAGATGCAGTTGTTGAAAAACACTCCGTATTTTTTAGGAGTTCTCCATGAGTGGCCAGTGTGTGGGTCATGGGAGCATGCTTCCCCATGCACCACCTTTACACAAGTAGTTGGACGCGTGAATGGTGTGTAGCCATGCGTGGGGGTGTCTCATTTAAAAACACCCTGTGACTTGTGCGTGCGTGTGTGCATGTACATTTGGGGCCAGGGGTACACTAAGGATGTTAACAGATGTCCTCCTGGATGTTTGTCTCACCCTAGGAAGGGGAGGGCTTCCCCCAGCCGGGCAAGCTTCGGTCATGGGAACAAACGTTCCCATGGCTCTTCTGGCTGGGGTGTGGGGGTGGGGAGCAACATGTGGCCGCCCAGTCATGTCACTGTGCTCCTGATGTCACCCCACGTCCCCGCCATGACGGGAAGCCATAGTTTCCTATTACCGGCAGCCATGGCTTAGCGCCATGGCAATCCCCCACGCTGGGAGGAGCCAAAGCCAGGAACAAACATTCCCGCCTGGTTCTGCCTGCTTCGGCCTAGCTGGAAGGCTGCTGGGCCCAGACTGTCCAGGCCCAACCGCCACCCCTGGCAGGGTTTGTTTTGGGCCCACATCTGGCAGGCCCAAAACAAATGTACAGACATGACGCTGACCCAGTCAGGCCAAAGCAGGCCTAACTGGACTAGCATCATTTCTGTTAACACCCTAAGACACAATAATGATAGTAAATCTGGCCAGTGATGGCAGTAAAAAGAAATTATTATTTTTTATGGAAAGTTTTAGAAAGCAGTCTTCTACTTTTTTCACTAAAGAACCTCCCCGACCAATGTTATAGACATTTAAGGGGTCTGGGGTGGGAGACATATCAGTTTCAGTAGTATTTTCAGTTAAACAAATCAATTAAAAAACCCTATTTACTAGAAGTTTTTTGGGGGGCTGAGGGGGAGACAGACACCTGTTCAATAAACCTTAAAATTGTTTTGCACATTTTCAAAAATCCATGATTAACAAGCTCTAAATATTGGCACATGCAGTAAAATTATCCAGGGCAGCAAAATGCTTATATCTGATGCTCTACCTAGGTGCAGTTTCAAAAATAAAATTAAATGCCCTGGAAGCTAAGGAAGCATTGAAATTCCCCTTGTGAACTATTGCAAGGAGCTTTAAAATGTACACATGCATCCCATGCATTGTTAAGTCGAAGGGTGTGATCTTCTTGCTGCTAAGCATCAGTGCAAACATTTAGCACTGGCAAATTCCATTAGGGAATGTGACTTGAACTGGTGCTAACGGCTAACACCAGCAGTAGACGCCTGTTGAATTTTATTGCACTAAGGCTTATAAGAATCAACAAGGGAGACCAAAGTTCTCAATTTTAAAAATGGAGATTACAGACCTTTGGTCTTTCTTTAAATCTAAGCATAAATCAGGGAAGAGTAAGGCTGTTTTTATAGGGGGCGGGGGGGGACCGGTATGCGCCACGGCAGCGGGGGCGGTGTGGGTGGGCCAGTGCACACAGATCCCCCATGCATCCCCACTCACGGAGCAACTTCTGTTTTTGCCCGTTGCTCCATGAGTAGGGATGCATGGGGGGTGAGTGGGGATGTGTGGGTTGCAGGAGTGCACACGCACCCCCACTCAGTGGCCATCCACATGGGCAACACCCACTCATGCCCACTTAGCGGAACTGCGTGGGCGGGAGTGAGATCGTCTCGTGTAAAAACAACCTAAGACAGCTGTCAACCCCAGTGGTCAAAGGAATTAACTTCTCACTTTGAATAACATTTACAGTAAACTAAGCCAATAGTTGTGGTCTGCTACAAGCACAGGAACTACTCTGTGATTATACCAACTAAATCCTGCCCCTACTTGGGCAAATCTCCCACCGAAGTAGAGGTTTCCATCCTTTGTTTAGTTACCTCTTTTCTTTTTCTTTTTTTTAACCTAATTTGACTTCACCAACCCAAAGGAAGAAAGGGGAGGCTGAGTTCCCACTGTGACAGCAATGAGTTTATAAGGCCAAAGCCAAGTCTAATGTAACAGTGGTGTTACAACAAGGGATGAATTTGGCCCACAGCTGTGTACTCGGGGAGGAGCACAGTATAATCTGCTCAGAGTAGTAGTTAACACTTTTCTCCTACATAAAGGTCAAAGCTTTCAGCTCAGAGTCCTTTATCATCCCCCCAGCTGCACATGTGGCAGCAGCAGGCTGGAATCAAATGGAATAATGAGAACAAAAAGGATAAACTACCAAGAGCCTCTCCTGATTTCTCTAAGCAGGGGAGTTTGAGCTTCCAGTAGGTGAGCCAGTAATCCTGTCTCTGCCCTTGTGTTGGACCTTTAATGGCTCTAAAAGCAGTTGGACCAGCCTGTTCTGACAATGGGGGACTCTAATATCCATTCCACCACCTTGTCTGGAAGGTTTTCCATGCAGCTTCTAGAGCAGCTTCTTTCCCTTCTCTGGTGATGGTGTCCCTCCATAGTCCAGTTGTCCAAGTGGAGACTAGTTTGGTATTTGACATCCTTGTAACTGAGAGCAGTATCTGGTCTAAAAATGAAAGCTGATTTTGGCAAGTAGGGTTCCCAGGAGTCCCTTATTTTAATAGATCCTCCTTATTTCATGCTCCTTATCTGAAATAAAGCCATAGAGCTTTATTTCAGGGCTATATAGAACATAATGTACATCTCTTATTTATGTAGCGGCTGTCTCTTGTTCTGAACACTACAGCTCCATGAAACATAATCAGGGACTGTTCACTGTGTTTTCCCCATTGGCAGCAATGGGTAAGATGGAGGGAAGACAGGTCCCTGAACATAATGGATGTCCCTTATTTCAGAATCCCTCCGCTCTATAGAATCCCTTATTTTGGAAATTTTGATCTGACAACCTAATTGACAAGGTGTGTTCAATCCAACTCCTATTGAAGTCAGTGACAAAAATTAACTTAAGTGGAGCTGGACTGCAGCAAAGGTCTTTTATTTGTTGGCACAGCTCTTGGGGGTGTTCCCAGGAACAAGTTCTACTTATCGTTCCTAAGCACCTTTTATGCCCCCCATAGAATTTGCCACTATCTTTTTGAAGTGTTAGTGAGCAAAGGGTTCCCCCAACATTTTAATATGGTTGTACCCATGCTTTATTTAATCCCTTATTACCAATAGATGTGTCTTTACTAGGAAAAGGGGTGTATGGTTGGCACCACTTAATTATGATTTCTGCCCAGATAGAACAGAAATCTAGGGGTGGTTCTTACCAATGCTTTTTATTATATATATATATATATATATATATATATATATATATATATATATATATATATATAGCATGTTCAGTCTTCAAAATGCTTTACAAGTCATTGTCTCTTGTCCTCAGTTCCCCCATCTATAAAATGGGAGTAATAACCACCTACCTTACAGAGGCATTTTTTTTGTGAGGGTGAACTAGATAAGGCTTGTAAAGCACGTTGAAGACTAATATCTATAGAAATTATAAATATAATAAGTAAATTGTAGGACAAAAAAATCTCTTGAGTATGTCATCAATTATTAATGCTGTATAAATGGTCAGTAAGGTCCTCTCTCTTTTAATTGGTTACATAGAACATATAGGGTATTTTTACAATGTTCATTGCATCCTGATAATGCAACTTCTGCATTTTTAAGCTATGCCAAGCCAAGTCTTAGTATAACATTTTAAAAGCTGAGTGATGGCAAGGAAGAGTCGATGTTAGTTAGTCAAGCTAAACTCTGGGGGAATCACCAGGCCGTCAGTGGGACTACTCACATGTATAAAGCCAAATATGGGATTAAGTGCTTTGCAAGAATGGGGCTAGAGTTCTCAGAATCTTGCAGGATTGAGCCAATTCTCCTCCTGCATACTGGGACATGAGAGTCTTCTCCAGACTAATTTCTGACCTAATACTCTCTCTGTGCAACAGAGGAATATTAAAGAAAAATCTCATAACTGAGAAGATGTGGGGTAATTTCAGACATTACAAGATCATGGTCAACCACAGTGCATCCCCTGTGGTGGCTGTGATTCCCGTAACGTCTGTTGTGAGTTCTGCCAGAAGTTCACCCCAGTGAATCTCTGGTGGGAATCACAATGACCACGATTCTGGACCTCCGGCCGCCCGGAGGTCCAGAAACATGGTGGGATCGGACCCAAACCGTGATCACGGTGGCCACGATCCAGAAAGGGCCAAAGGTACCATCTGTTACCTTCAGCCTGCCGGACCATGGTCCCGACCATGGGACGGGATCGGGCACAGTGGTCGGATTTGGCCGCTGCACCTGCCCATCTTCCGGAGGATGGGCGGCCGGGGGAGTGCGGGGGGCAGGGCCGTGCGGCTGCACGTCGCACCACACACCCCGCCCCCTCCCCGTGCAGCCCTGCACCCTCCCCAATCCCCCTCCAGAATCAGGCTGGCACGTCTAAAGGACGGCCGGCCTGATTCCTGACCAGGATATGAAACGGATCCTGGTCCGTGGTTGAACGTGGCGGGCCTGCGGGCCCGGCACGTCTAAAATTACCAGTGATCTTCTCTTTCTTACTTAGTGCCCTTCCACTCGCAGTAGGAACTTGGAAGTGCAGAATGTGTCCTGTATTCCAGAGGCTGCATTTGGCTAGTTTTTCCAGAGGCTGCATTGGCTAGTTTTCTGCGAACAATTCAAGGAGCTGGTTTTGACCTATAAGACTTTAAACCTCCTCAGACCCACATATCTGAAAGACCACTTCGTTCTTTGTGTCCCATTGCAGCTTCCAAGGGCAGCTGGAAGCACCCTTTTACATGTACTATTAATCAAATTCATGCATCAGAGGGTCACAGAAAGGTGTTCTTGGTTTTAGTTTAGTTTATTACGGCACGGGCGTTCACCATGGCCAAAGTTTAAAACAATAAACAATAAAACAATAACATTGACAATAACAATACTGCATATTATATAAAATTATAACACCATATGCCAGTTAACAATGTCAAAATATGCCATAATATAAAATACATATTCACCCCACTAATCAATAATGCGGCAAACTCAATTTTATCATACTGCTATAGTCACGCAACCTCTGCTCCAACCTAAGCACCAGCACCTAACGTAGGTCTTACTTATTCCAAAGGCAGACCCACACTTAAGTTTAACTATTTAATTTACATATTTAAATCCCCACCATCATCCATGTGTCTTAAATGACACCATATAACACAGGACATATTCAAACATAGGTGACTGTAAGGTACCATTACCTATGATGATCTAGACCTTTTTATTATCCGTGCCCTAATTATTCATCCTGCGGCAAATATTTCTTAATACCTGCCATCACCATCTGTCTTTTCTTTTCTGTGAATCCAATGTACGAAGCTACTGCAATTAAATCTTCCTTTGCTGTCATATTAAGCAGAAACTTATAGGCGTTTTCCCCCTCTGTCTCCCTAGCCTTATGGAGCAGTGTGGATAACCAACTATCTCTTAGGCTTTGGTAATAAGGGCATCGTAATAAAAAATGCTCCATGGTTTCAACTTCTCTCAGACTGCAAGTGCAAATACGGGATTCATATTTGGTTCTGTTATACCTTCCTTCTAAGACCATGGTTTGTATTAATTGGAATCTCAAACGAGTATAATTTCTCCTCAATGTTCTATTAGACAATATATGAAGGTAACATTTGAAGGAGAAACTTCCTTTAACTTGGCCTAGTCACGACGAGACCTTCCATTGCTGCACTACAGCTAGTTCTTCTTGCATAGTAATATCTTTAAGTCTAAGATGTAACATTGTTTTGATGGCAGCTAGAGGTTTCTCCCCCAAAAGCATGAAAGAAAATCCTATGCTTCTGAGTAGGCTAAATAATTTAACCAGGAGTAAGCTCTTGTGCCAGTACGTTCCAATTCTTCTCTTAGACACTGCACAGGAAGCACATCTTCCCGTTGACTCAGTAGCCTCAGCCAGAACCTTATATAAGCAAGTTTCCCAAAGTATACTATAGGGAAGTTGCCCGTTTCGGCACGTACAATTGCTCCTGGTACATCTTTTCCCACCTTCAGTAAGCGGCGCAGGAACTGGCTTTGTGCCCTTTCGAATTCTATCACATTCGGGAAGGGGACAATTTTTAACCTGAAGGAGGCCATGGGGTGTATCTTCAGTTGGTAAGATTGTAAAAAAGTAGAGATCGGTACATCCCTTGAGATATTAACCGCTCGTATGATACTTCCTGTAGCTCTTAAAACTTTACCTACTCTAGCTTTAATATGGGTGAAAACAGACATGACGGTAACCACCCTTGGTGATCATTTATGCATGTTGCAGGGCTGCATAGGGCACCAATATAGCCCTGCAACATGCATAAATAACCACCAAGGGTGGTTAAAGGGTGGTTAGTGTCATGTGTGTTTTCACCCTATGTCCACTCCAAGTACCTCTATTGGAGAAAGTAACCCCTAAACAGGGGAACAATTGAGTAAGTTTGAAACCCTTTCCCCTTATTTTCCACTCTGCTGCCATTGTTTTCCTTCCCAGTACCATCATATTTGATTTTTGTATTATTTATTTCCAAGCCATTTAGTTTAAAATATTCTGTTAATTGACTAATCAATTCTTTCATACTTTTCTCGGTTTGCGAAAATAGAACTACATCATCTGCATATTGCAGCATATGTAGTGGGTAGGACCCAATCTTAGGTGGGCTATGGTTTGCTATTCTTATAATATTTACCATGTCTGAGGTGTATAAATTAAATAGCAGGGGGACCAGAACACATCCCTGATGAACCCCTCTCCCTATTGGAATTGGGGCACTCAATTTCTCCCCTCTCCCAACTTTAACACTTGCTGTATTATTTGCATGCGGCTGTTCTAGAAGTGTAAGCAATTTACGATCTATGCCCATGTTGTTCAACTTATGCCAAAGATTTGCCCGTGGGACAGAATCAAAAGCCCTGGTAAAATCAATAAAGGCCAAATAGAGCTTCCCTTTTCTTATTTTATTATATTTACATATCAAATGAGACATAAGAAAGCAGCAGTCCATGGTTGAACATTTCTTTCGGAAACCGAACTGCTCTTTTGGGATTAAGCCATTTACCTTTGCCCACTTCCCTAGATGCTGTAACAAGGTCTTGGCGTATAGCTTTCCAACAACAGAGAGCAGGCTAATTGGTCTGTAGCATAATGGATCTAAGCTATCGCCTTTCTTACAGATTGGAACGAACTAACTGACACCCCACGACTCCGGGATTTTACACTCATTCACCTTGTTAAAGAGTTTGCACAGGACTGGAGACCACCAATTAAGGGCTGATTGCAATAGCTCTGCAGAAATGCAGTCAGGACCTGGGGATTTATTACGGTTCAGAGAACTAATTAAGTTGTCTATTTCTATTTCAGTTAGTTCTGAGTCTATCGAGGTGGCATTCTCCTGTCTACATACTTCTAGACAGATGTCCCCGTCCTCTGCTATCTCTTCCCTATACAAGGCTCCAAAATGGGCTTCCCAGATCTTATTTGGGATTGGGGGGCTAGCTTTTGATTGTGTTGGTCTTAATATACTATTTAAAATCTTCCAAAAACTGCATATATTACCTATCCACATAGCGACGATAATTCTTGCCCACATCTCATTATAATAAGCAGCTCTTTTATCCCTTAATAATTGTTTGTACTGTTTCGTATGAAAAAGGTACTTTTCCTGTAAAGGTTGTGATTGTTTTTCCACCCAAGCCTTCTTGATTATCAGCAACTGCCTCTTAATCATTTTGCATTCCTTGTCATACCATACATTCTTTTGTCTAGTATATGCACTACTCGGAATTGAGAACAGGTTTACCCTAAAATATTCCAAAATTTCTGAAAATTTTCCAAAAATAAAATCTATGTTCTGCTCACAAAGTATTGCTAATAATCGCATCTCCCCTGCTTCCTTTGTATTGCAGAGCTCATAGGATTTGCATTCAAGTTGGCCGGAACGCCATCTCCTCAAGCCCCGCGGGTTCTCAATCTTTTCTCCTCTACAGGAAATACCCTTACTGGTTCTACAATCCCCTATTTGCATCTTTAAGAGCATATGGTCACTTTCTGGCCTAATCACAAGGGAGAAGTTGCAAATTTTCTCCCCAAAATGGGGATCAATTAAAGCATAGTCCACAATGTTTCTGCCCTGTGGACCTACATATGTAAATTCTCCCTGGTGGTCGCCTGGAAATCTGCCATTAAGGGCTACTAGTCCCAACTTTTGTAATAAGATCAGAAGTAAGCGCCCTGTGTAATTGAACACCTTATCCTTTGAATTTGATATCATAAATGAGGTATTCAGCGGGTCAGTCAAAACGTCTTCAATTCCTACCCCAGTCCGGGCACTCTAGTCTCCTAACAATAATATACACGCCCGGGGGAATTGTTCTCCTAGCACTCTTACTTTATCCACTAAAATGTCCCATATATCCTCCCTGTAATAAGGAGAGGAGGATGGTAGAACATAAATATTGAAGATTAAATATTGACCATCTGTACTGTTTCCTCTATTTTTGGCAATGGCCCTTTGTCATGCCTTAATAAACAATTTGAATTTGAATATTGACCATGTTCCGGAGAGTCTAATAAACCTATTTGGAATTCTGGTCTCGCAGATACTAATACCTGGAACAAAAAATCTTGAGGTTGAATAATCACAAAATCCAGACCACCGGATATATGTCCCTTCTTCCCCATTTTCTGCCCCCTATGGGATTCTATCCTACACCTGTGTAAGGTATCTAGCTGTTCCTTCCCCATCCATGTTTCTTGCAAACAAACCAGGTCAAATTTACACAGAAAGTCTGCCCAGTCTTTGTCACCCAATTTTGACTTTACACCTGCAATATTGTAAGACGCTATATGGAGCCCACCTCCAGGCAATTTCTCTATACTGTAGTTTTCTGGTTGATCTCTTAGGGCTTCATTTTCTAATAAAATATGTTTCTTTCCCACATAATCTTCCCTAGAAATGGGTCAACTAGGGCTATGTATCAGCGCCACTTGTAAAAGGCTAGGACTAACCACTACCACATTATTCCCCAGCTTCCTATTTTGCCTGGGATCATTAGTCTGGGCTATCCCAGCCTTTAACTGCTCATCAATTTAATGAATCTCCGTACCTGGGTTAACTGTTCTTCCTGGGGGAGTCCCTTCTTCTGCAGAATCCAAATAATGAACTGCCGTCATGATATCTAAATTATATTCTAGCTTATATGGAGTTGATACTCTGGCCAGTTCTGGGACTTTATAATCAATTATTTCAACTTGTAGATTCTCTCTGAGGAGGTCTAGCTTCTGCAGGATGGTGTCTTGATCAATTGGTGCTAAGTTTTTTAATATATTACTGACTGAGGATATCTCTTTAGACCCCATCTCACCCAGCAAAGAGCTCCCAATTGCTTCTACAAGGTTTTGCCTTTCAGTCACAATACCTGCGTAAATCTCAGGACTAGGTATATATTATTTACCCTCGGTACCATTGTTAGGTCGATAACTGATACTCGGGGGGGGCTGACAATTTACTTCAAGGTCCATGAGATCTTCTTCTCTAACGTCCCCCCTATTAGCTGCATTGACCTGAGAAATGTTTGCATCATTTCTAATGGGACTGCATTTGCTGAATTCTGCCAAGGGGCTCAAGTTGTTGCACCCACGTAATTCCTTATTTGGGTCTTTCCTACTCTCTCTTGCCAAGTCTTCTGGGCTCGCCTGCTTATTGTCTTTTGCTTTTGGTAACAGCCCAGAACTCATTGCCCCTAAGGGAACACGGTTAGGAGAAGAGAAGCTAGGGCCTCGGTTTGGAGTGTATCCATTAACTAACTGGGAGGCTCTTTTATAATATATTGCCCTATCAATAGATACTCCCCTACTTTTCAAATATCTCCTGGCTCGAAAAATATCCTTGACAATTTCAGTTGTCCCGAAGTGAATTCTTAAATGGAAACCCCGGTTCCAATATGATAAATAATCTACTTTCCCAATATTCCTCAGTCTTATTTCTTTTCCAAGCAGGTGAGATAAATTATAGGAGATATTCATGGTATTTTCCCAAGATGGGATATTACCATTATAATCTGGGCCTATTTTAAAACAGATTGCATTCTCCACAACCTTCATAGTCTGAAGGGAGATAACTTGTTTTGAATTATAGGAAGGTAACTTATTCCTGCCTGCTTTTTATATTCGAAAGGGTTCCTAAGTTCTCATTTAGGTTCTCTTAACGTCATCAGGTTTTGCATATCTCGGTCCACCCTCTACCACGCGATCTAATTTATCAAGAATAACCCTCAGTTGTTCTCTAACTCTCGTAAGGGAAACCCCCAGATCAGCAATGCTAGAGAACAGCCCGGCAACTGTCCTGGCTATTAGTTTAGTTTGCCATGTGAGGGAATCGTTAAACACCTCTTCCTGATCGTTACCTGTATTATGCCATGGAGATTGATTATCAGTCCTTCTAACCAGATCTGGAAAACTCCCATCTTCATTTATTAGGCATTCAGGCCCATTTTGCAGGGACACAAGTTCCTCCCCTATCTTGCAGTTCAGTTCCTGTCTTTCGTATTTTGGGGGAAGCCCTTCTACAGGAGAGGAAAGGGGAGATTGCCTAACTCTCTTTCTTTCCATTATGCCACAATAGAGAAATTTATTTACCCCTGCCTCTTATAGAGATGGTGTTACCAATGCTCCTATACTACTTCTACTATTGCCTCTGATTTTATTAGCCCCTACTTCAATCACCACTTAGCCCTGAGAATAAGTTCTCAAGGTAAAATTCCTATCTCTTACGCATACCTCCAAATCTGCTGTTCTGCACATACACAATAGTGCTTAATTTTACAATACTACTTAAACTTATATAGTGAGCTATGCATTTGCAACAGAAAGGGAAGAGGCATTAGTATCAGTGTCTCTGGTCTAAGCACTCTACACAATATCAACCATACCACTGTAATGCGTTCTACGACTAGGGGGTACACCTCCACACAGTAGACAGCAGTCTATCCACCAAGGAAGGGAAGTTGCTCCCTGTCAAAAGAAAAAAATATCAAGCTGTCCAGAAACTCCGGCCCTTACATGGCCCGTGCCTAAGTGTGTCGCGCACAAGGGTTAGGCGACGCCCACGGAGTCCACCTAAGTAGCCCGGAGGGCGAAGGTAGAGGGCGAATCTATTGTGTCCCCGTCACAGGTGATCCAATTACCGGCACAGGCTGGGGCAAAGGTAGTGCAGAGTCCAAGGCACAAGCCTCACAGCAATTGCGCAGTCCACAGCGCGGGGCAATTTTCAGGCAGCAGTTTCTAGAGGATCTCCGCCACCCCCAAATCCGTTCTCCTGCTTACCCCTCTGGCCCAAATCCAAAATATATTTCTCTGGAACAGCCCCACTCTCCACTGGTTCTCCAGATAGCAGTAGCGGAAGTACAAGCACAAAAGGGTTGGGCGCCAACATGTCCCCACCAACGGCCGATGCCCAAAGGGCACCAGGCCCTGTTTAAATACCTGAATAGGAGGGAGGGAACTCCAGTGAGTGGCAAGTAATCAGCTAGGCAGACAGGTAACCCCTCCAACCCCCACAGCTTCCACACTCCAAACCCTCCACCTCATCCCACAAGGCCCTGCGAGGCTGCTGAGAAGCTTCTAGGGGTGGGGTGGCCATGGAGACCGGCTCATTTGCAACTGCTGTTCTTGGTAGCTGCCCCGCAATTATCTAACTCCCTCCCCCTAACAGTTCATCTTTCCCCAAACCTGCTCATCTTCCAGATGCAATGTAAGACTTTTTATTTGGCCAGACATTTGACAGGTGGGAATAGGGTTTGGGAAGAGTTTGGAATAAGGGGTTTCAACTGGTTTTATTCATGAGTATTTAACAGTATATGTTTTTATGTGTTTTTACCTGCTCTGAGTCTTTGGGATAGGGCAGGATAATAAACTTAAATAAACAAATATATATTTATTTATTTTTAAAATTAAATCAGTGATATAAATAAATACCTTTTGGAAATGTGCCCAGTTCAACAACTCTTAATCAGGTGAGTTAGGGTAGCAACAGCACCAGAAATTAAGGGGATGGGGGAAGGGAGAGGCAAGGTGGTGGGGAACTCTAGGACCACAGACAAGAAGAGGGGCACAGTCAAAGGTGTAAGAAGTTAGAACCACAGCTCTAGGAAGGCCTAGTGTAAGAACCTTTTCACAATGTATTTGCCATCCCTAATTACAATAATGTGATCTTTAAAAAACAAGCAAAAAAAACAGAGAAAATTAGACACTGATGGAATGATGGGTCCAGATTGTAATTTGTGGGGTTTGTAGGAGGCAGAGGGTATCATCATCATCAACATCATGGTCATCAATTTATACTCCCGCACTATCCCAAAAATGGCTCACGGAATATGTCAATTGTTTCTAGGGGTATGCCCCAAAGCTTGGTGAAATTTGGGGGAGAGGGGTGTGACTTGAAAGTTATGCCTCCTGCTTATCATTCCACTTAATTTCTTGTCATTCCGTCATCTCATTGTCCCCTCAAGCGCTTTTCCTGGGAGGCAACCAGGCAAGAGTTGACTGAGTGTTGAATATTGGGTTTTTTTGTCTCTTTCTCCTGAAAGAGGGACTTCGACCCCTGAAAGAGGGATGGTAGGATTCTACACCCAAAGAGCTATGGAGAGGTGAGAACTGAGATGCAGGTAAGAGAGGCAGTCAAAGGTCAGGTAAGGCTAGTCTCTGGTCTGTCTTGATGTTCTGGACATAGCAACTCTGACCCAGGAACCAATCAGGAGACAAGATCCTGGGTCAGGTAGCTCCTAGAGGGGAAGCTGGTCTATGCTGCTTCAGAGCCACAGCACCTCAAGCTTCCAGGCTGATGGCTACGTGGCAATTACCCTTCTCTGGGAGTGGGTTCTGGATCAGGTCCTCCTGACAATATCAGCCTAGAGGTAAGGCAAAGTTATTGCTTCAACTACGTTGAGTGTTTTAGACAGACAGGCTGTCCTGGTGCTGGGTGCGCCAGCCTGTTTCACCCCCAGTTCGTCTGTCCATTTAAAGGACAGGTCCTGGGCAACCCCCGCAGGTGGCACTCTGGAACATCCTGTAGCACCAGCAGTAGAGCAGTCTGCACCAGTCTGAAGAGGAGCAGCTGTCTGTCTGATGCATAGCCCCATGCTGCTGCTCCACTTCCAGCCGACTATTGCCCCAGGGAACACCACAGCTCTGCGGACACTCTAGCCTGCAACTCTATAGTGTGTGTGTTGGGGGTGGGGCATGCAGTCAGGGCGTGGACGGGGGAACCCGCTGGGTCCATCTGATCTCGATCCAGGCAGTGTTGGGAGCAGGTGGATGCAGGGGTGCACACTCAGAGTAGCTCTGGGGCTGGCAGCCCCTGTGACTGTCTGAAAACATCCTTCATCTCTCTGATATTTAGGATTAGGGCTGTGCACAGGGTCAAGCATTTGTTATCTGTGGGTTTAGTCTTCATGTATATTTGTATTTTATCTTTGCCTGTGTTCACTATATTTTCCCCATTGCTGCCAATCTGGAAAACACAATGAACATGGGGCCGTGCATATGGGTTATTTTGGTGCATAAGCGTCTCTGCCAGTTTGACAGACCTATACAAAAGAAAATGTGGTTAAAACTGCTGCTAAGTCTGCTACCATTTAAAAAGGGGGGGGGGGAATACTAGTTTGGGGAAGGATGGAGAATATGACCAGCTTTGTGAAGAGGTTGTAAGTTTGGGAAGGTAAGAACAAGCCATGGATCTGGCTTGGAGAGGGTTGCTGGTTTAGAGAATGGGTCGCTGGTTTGGGAAATAGGGTATGGGAATAGGTTCAGTGGAGGTTGCTGGCTTGGGAAGGGAAAATGGGACATGTGGCTGGTTCAGGGGTGTCGCTTGTTTCTGGGTGGATTGCTGGTTTGGGAATTTACCATTTCTCCCTGGTTTAGCTGGCTGGGGCTGGCTGCAGTGCTGGAGACTACAGTTTGTCAGGAGGGCTCACTACAGGCTCCCCAATCAGGCAGCTAAGTTAAGAGTCAGAGAACAGCCTGGTTCCAAGGTGAGTATCTGCTGCAGTTTTGGGGGCCCAGTTTAAGAGCTCAGATACCATGTTTATTCAGGAAATTTTGGGATCACTCAGAACCCGAATCCCAAGCCCTCATATTTGTGTTTTGAATATGGATTCCCCAAAGGTCTTTTTGGCATTTTTGTATTTTATTGAAACTCGAATGCACAGCCCTACTTAGGACTGACACAACAGTATTCCAAATATAAAAGTGAAGCAGCTATTGCTAATGCTGACTTTAGGCAATAGTGACATTGGGGAATTACCCCTCCAGCTAGGATATTCGCCAACAACACTTGAATAGGGCAGAGGGTACACCGGTTTCCTGGCATCTTTTTTATCTTTTAATTTAGGTGGATTGGCATCTGGCACGCATTCTTTCTGTTCCCAAGAAGGGCATGCATGCATTCCTGAATATCAGCACGCTGAAGGGATGATGGATTTTGTTCTCCCCAGTAGTAAGGGATGACAGGAATGCAGTTCCGAGCACAGCAGCTTAATCATTTGTTTTACCTGCTATGTCGGCCATGTTGTTCAGGAGAGAAACCAAAAATGATCAACAGAACTGAGGCAGCTGCTGGAGCAATGAGGCTTCATTTGAAGAAGTGAGCTTGCACAACAACACTGCAGCATGCTGGCAGTCCTAGAGGATTACAGCCAGGCTTCTGACTCATATGCAACCTTTTTCAGGCTAATGCAGCACTGCGAAGGCAGCCAAACAGTGCACTAATGAGCTACTAGTTTAAAAAAGCAATAGCAAACTTCTGCCATCCTGTGTATTTTGTTGCTGCTTCTGCAAGTATTTTTCTAGCCCTCTGTAGTGTAATTGTCTCCCCAGTGGATGGAAGCTGACAGAGCAGCCTTAAATAAGAATAATATGCTAACCTATTATTTGTTGTAGATTCACTAGAACTAACTCCTGTTCTTTTTCCCCTTGGTTTTCTTTGTTAAAAATTTCCTTCCTTCCATTCTCTTTATTGCATCATCTGCAAATATTTTTGGACACACCACAGCAAAACCTAGTCAAGAAGACTGTACGGACTTAATTTCCCCAGAGAATGGATAAACCATTACCATTATAATTACTTGTTTAAGAAAAAGGGCCAGCTCAACAGCTGGTGGCAAAATGGCATAGTTCAACGGCCATCAGTAAAATTAATGACTGGAATCCTTCACAAAGTCAGTGGGAATTTTGCCACTGAATTCAATGGATGGAGAATTACACCCTGTATCTGCTTACACCAGTAGAGTATCTGGCTTAGTATGCAGACTGAATGAAGTGTAATGTGTTTATTTTATGAGGGGGAAAACCACCATATTATTTGCATATGCATATAAACCGCATTACTTGCATATTATTTGTCTCTTTTTACCATTCGTTTTTAAAGTTGATACATGTAATCAGCAGAGTAATAACAGTTCAAAGTGAAAAGATCTCTTATCACGTCCCTTCCAGTTCTCATTTGGACATATATTCCTCTCCTTTTCTTTCTTTGAAAAGCAGCGCCTTCTTCCCTCCCATTCTCTCTCCCATGTGTGTGGCTGGGAGGGCAACTTCAGGGTGTTGCCCATCCAGTCTTTTGTCTCTGCATCAACCTTGGTGACTGGGATGACAGTTGTTTTGGCAATTTTTGTGAACCACATGCATGCTCACTAGGAATTAGTCTGAGACCAGATGGCATTGTTCTAGCTCATTTCTGCTCCTCCCTGGTATTGTATTTCTCTTTGTCAAGTACTGAAACAAGGAGTCCTCTTGCAAGCTGTTTATCTGCATCAACCCATGACACAAATATCTGGGTATTCAGCTTCAGAACATCTATTGGTCTGTCATCTTCTGGGAGAACCCCATGCCTCAGAGGGCAGGATATGAGGAGAGAGAACCCATAAAGAGTTCCCTCTTTAGAGGCAGTGGCTGGGGGTGTAACTTGCCTGCCCCCCTCCCCCGTGAAGACTACAGTTGGGGGCACATATCATCTGCCCCCCCTGCTCTTGGAGACTGTGATCAGGGATGTTCCCTAGCCGCCTCCCCCCATGGATGCTGGGGTTGGGGGTATTTTTCATCAAACACCCCCTCCCCCCCAGGCGTTTGCTTGCCAGCATGTTGGAGGAAGTTTACTCTCAGCTGGTAGCTGGAACAGGGCGTCAGCTCTTGCACCCCCATTGAGGGGGCGGGGCTTGGGGAGGCTGGCTTCTGGGTTGCTCCCTCAAACACAGGGAGCAGCCGGCACGTCCCTTTGGCTGTGCCCCTTCGGCTGGGTCCGACAGTTGGGGCCGGCAGACAGAGTTGAGGTAATTAGTATTTGGTGGGAGGGGAAGGGGGATGTATATTTGGCGCGTGAGAGGACCCTCCCTCCTGGTGAGAGCAGGAGGGTAGGAGGAGGGCCCCTCCCTGGTGGCAGAAGGGTGGCGGTAAGAAAGTAGTTGGGTTTGGATCTCTGATATTGTAGAGTACAGACATGGGAAGGGTGATGTATTCTGTAATTGTTCTCTTTTGGGGGATTGTTAGAACGATATTATGTTTGTTAAAATTGATTGATTTGGGGTTTTGCTGCTGCTAGTGATGATTTGTATTAAGATGTTAATTGGTGCATTGTGCATATGTATTATTGTATTTTGTTGTTGTAAGCTGCCTCGAGACATTTGGAAAATGGGAGAGTGCGGGATATAAATTAAAATTGATGATGATGATGATAACATAATTAATGAAAATAACTTCTAATTGCATACAAAAGGAAATTTTGTTTTCTAGAAATATGATGTGTTAATTTTACGTATAGATTAGACACTGTATACTTACATTAGTTAAGGCACTTTCAGATGTCACAAAAACATGGCTTGAAAAGCCATCGGCCAAAGCACCATATCAGAAACCCAAACTGGGTTTCCACTGGTTGCTCAGTGAGGTCTGAATTGTTGTAAGAATTGTTAACAATGGTCTTCACCTCTTCAAAAGCCACCACAGATAAAATCTTGATTTTTCAAGTGGTTTCTACTGGGTTACCATTTGGTACAATAGTTTAGACCTCACAGAGCACCTGGTGGAAACCCCTATGGTGTTGTCATATAGTGATTTCCACCACTTTTCAAGCTGCATTTTTGTCATGTCTGAAAAAACCCTGAAGGTTAAAGTAATGGCAAAACTCCCATTGACGTTAATAGTGGAGGATTGTCCTGTTTAGAGAATGAAATCCTGGTTCCACTGCAGTCATGGGGAGTTTTGACACTAACCTATGTGGAAACAAGATTTTGTATTTTTATTCTCTCTGCCAGTGGTTCTCAGTCAGTGAGCCAGAGTGGAGTTTAGTTTAGAGTTAAAACAAGTATCTGCAGCAAATAAAGTCCAGGGAATTTGCCTGCTTTGAATTGGGTCTGATTAATTGGACATAAAGCATTATTAAATGTTTACTTCATCTGCCCTGTTGTGGATATTCAGGGTTTCCTGAACCCTGGGGCTTATTTATTTATATAGCACCAGCAGTGTGTTTGGTGCTGAATAGTCATGACCAGAGAGAGATCCCTGCCTCAGGGGCTTACAATCTAGAACAGACAGGGAGAGGGGAACATAGAGACAAGGATACATTAAAGAAGCTGAGCAGCTGAAGGTGCATGTGCTTAGCTTATTAACAAGGGGAGAAGGGGTATCCTATCCTCAAGGATAACGCAGTAGAAAGAGAAGTGTAGGTGAGCAATCTATAGTGGTACGGAGCTAGGGAAAGCCCAATGGAAGAGAACGGTTTTTCAGGAGAAATTTGAAGGTCAGGAGGGAGTTCTGTTTGTCTGTTACAAAAACATTGCTGATCATCACAGTCAAATATCACACTAAAAGAGTGAGAGTTTATTATATTGTACTGAACAATTTAATAGCCCAGTTAATACCCAGTTCATTTTGTCTTTGGTTACATTCATAAAGGGCAGGGGTGTAGTTGCAGGTGGGGCAAGTAGGGCCACTACCCCAGGGCCCAGGATTTCACGGGGGGCAAGTAGGGCCAGACCCAGCATGACATCAGAACATCCTGTCTTACCTCTTCCAGAGCTGCCTGTGCCTTCCCCAATGAGCCAGGAGCCGGTGCCACATCTGTCATCAGCTGCTTCCCCATACCCAGTGCTTCATCTTTCCCCCAATCTCCACTCCTTGTCTCCCCTAGCCCAGCATCCCCCCAAGCTATTATCTGCTCTGGGGCCTTGCTCTTCTCCTTGTAGGTCCCCAGCCTTCCCTCTCCCATCCTGGTTGGTATGGGGCCCAGTAACTGGATTTGTTCCAGGGCCCTATTCATAGGTGACTCATGAGGAGGGCATGGGGAGGCATATGCCCCCCTCCTCCATTTTTGGAAGCTCTATATAACCCTATAAAACTTCTGCCCAGCCCCCACTCCTGTGCCCCCTTCTCCCCCCCTCCCCCCCAACTATCAACAGTTACTGGTTGCCTGTGGCCTCTATTAAACCTAGCTCTGTCACTGAAAAAGTGTCTTTAGTGGGTGCTTTTACACAGATTGCTCCCACACCTCTGCTCTGCCTGGCTCGTCCGTTTAAAGGTGGACTGACAGGTGTGAAGCAGAGAAGAGGTGCAGCAGGCATCACCTGCTCTGGGCCAGTTCTGCTAGCTGTGCTCCAGACTTCTCCGAAACCCGGAGCACTAGCCAGGAGTGGAGCAGCGGTCCGTCTACTCAGCAGATGGGCCGCTACAGCTCTTCTTCAGGCCGGGAGTTGTCCTGGCAACACCATAGAGCTGCAAACAGTAGCCTAGAGTGGTGGCTAAGCTGTCTGCAGCGCTATAGTGTGTGTGGGGGGGGCATCTGGGCAGACTACAGGCCGCAGCAGCTGCCGGGACTGTTTAAACCCTGTGCTGTTTGGGCTGTATGTGAGGGGATGTGGGGCTGGCCCCTCCTGGAGCAGGTCTGGGGGTGATCTGTCCCAAAACACCCAGTGTTATGTTCCATTTAAGTGTGTCGCCATGTGATATATACTGATAGGTAAGCATTTATTTTTGTGTGTGTTTGTTTATTTTTCAAATTTATACGCTGCCCTTTCACAAGGGCTCAGGGTGGATTACGATCATAAAATGACAGTAACAATTAGTGAAGTAAAACACCCCCTCCCTCCCCACAACCCTCCCCAAGAACCCAACAGACCCTCATCCCTGCCTGCCAAATGCTCTTCCAATTAAAAACGTTTTACACCACCTCCAGAAGATGCCCAGGCACAGGCTCAAGCGAGTCTTCCAGAGAAGGGAATTCCATAAAACTGGAGCAGCAACAGAGAATGTCCTGTGCACCCCTGTCCTATCGACAAGGGTAACAGATGGAACCTGAAGAGGGCACCCCTCGGCCATGGGTGTGCCATGAAAAAATTGCTGATTCATAGTTGTGCATGAGCTGAAACACCTCTGCTCTTGATCTTAAAATGTATTGGAACTGTACATAGAAATGCTGTAGTCATAAATAAAACTGAACTTACACCAAGCATCACTACAACAGAGTGATGTTCAGGTGATTTATCTGCTCATATGCTCAACTATAAATGAATTCTGAACCAGTAATAGAGAAATCAAAAGTCTCCCCCACCTCCAAATAAAGCAATTTAAATTTTGGTCGTATAGAATGCCACTGCCTGTTCCAAGTGCTAAGTACTGCAGTGATGAGACAAAGAGTTAGAAAGCAATGCTGCGCGCTACTCAGAAAAGTATTTTTAGTGAGCACTAAGAAATGCTAAGGAAGTGGGTGTTCCAAGATTTACTGACTGATTGGCCCTGCAATGTAGGCCAGTTGTCATGAACAATTTGCAAAGACTCTTGGCACTCTGAGCAAGGAGAATTTCCCTAATTCATGTTGTCAAATGGAGAGAAAGTTATAAGATTTTAATCAGACTGTGAGGTCCTGCTGGGGAGCTCAGTTACAAAGCATTGTCATGCCCAGCAGGAGCTTGCAGAGCTCAGGAGAATGAAATGAGTCTGCTTTTTTGAAATGATAGCAGCTGTATATCTAACTACAGAATTAAAGATGCTTGCCTCCTGGAGTCAGTTACACAGTGCAGTAATTAGGCCCTTTTGTAACGGGCATGGGGGGAATGGGTGGGCAGAGCGGTGCATGAGGGTGTGTCCCCACAGACCCCCCGCCCACCTCCACCCATCTCCATGCATGGAGCATCAAGCATTGGCACCCGTTGCTTCATGCGTGGGTGATGGGGGGAGGTGGGGGAGCGCAGGAGCACACACGCAACCCCCCACTACCCGTGGCATTTCCATGGGCACCCACCCATCCCCCCTCACCCACTGCGGCATTTGAACGGGCGCCCCCCACCCACATGTGAGCGGGGGGGGGGGGGCATGTGAAAATGGCCTCTGTGTGATTAAGTGTCCATTTCTTCTCCATATCAGCATAAACAGTTACAGAAAGGTGAGCCCAGTCAGACTGGAGCCCTTATATATTAACACTGCTTTCTCTCTTTCAGTTTGTCTATTTTAGGGTCATGATCCTCAAAGCATTTACTCTTGTGCAGCTCCATTATTTCAGTGGGCTTTCTCCCAATAAAGTGGTTTGAGAACTACATCCTAAGAGTTTGACTACATGAGGAAGTGTAATTTACTCTGTGTTAACTAGGGCTGTGAATTTAATATGGATAAGCCCCCCACCCCCACCACCATGGGCATTCTTAATGTAGATTAAACATAATCCTGTTTCAGACATTTAGCCATGTTTAGTAGCGAGCTGATTATTATTATTATTATTATTATTATTAACAAACATTTATATAGCGCCAGCAGTGTACCTGGCACTTTACAAAGTAATAAAATATACACGGTCCCTGCCCCTAGGGCTTACAATCTGAGAGACAGGAGCTGGGGGAGAGACATAGGAAGGGGAACAGAGGGAGAGACAAGGGGTCTAACATTCATGAAGATGCGAGGTCTCAAGTGCACGTACTTGGCTTGGTTACGATGAGAATGACAGCAGGCAGGTCCATGTGGCAAGGATAAGGGTAAACCGATCGTAGGTATGGTACTTTCACTCTGTATGTAGACCTTAAACCTCCAATAATTTCACATCCTTAACTGAGGTTCAAACTATAGCAATAAATTAAACATTTGTTAAAAGTTAGAGAAATAAATAATTTCTGTATAAGGAGATTTAATATACAGAATACATCTATACAGTAAGGAACATGTGTACCTAGTCAGCATTTATTCTGCTTAACATTTGATTGTTTCCCCACATTGTATACTTTCCCCCCTAACACCCCACTCCTAGGTGTTTTCTTTCAGATATATGCCTGTCCTGCTGCTGCATTGCTTAGTCTGTAGTTCTAGTCTATAGGCTATTCCAGTTCCTCAGACCCTGTGTGATCTGAAAGCTTGCAAACTCTCACCAACAGAAGTTGATGTAATAAAAGATTCCATCTGAACTGCCAATGTGAATGGGCAGGAGCAGGTTAAGCAGCTCCTGGGTTTAGCCATGGCCCCTCTGTGAAGGGGGAGGAGGGTAGGCTGAGGGATGGAATTCCTCCAAGTTGTTGGAATGTGAGTGGGTGAGATGGGATAGCTGGGTATTGGGAGGTATAGGATGTATTTCATATGTATTTTGTGATTATATTGTTT
The DNA here is from genome assembly GCA_003113815.1 of Sphenodon punctatus. Classification (NCBI taxonomy): domain Eukaryota; kingdom Metazoa; phylum Chordata; class Lepidosauria; order Sphenodontia; family Sphenodontidae; genus Sphenodon; species Sphenodon punctatus. The sequence continues at coordinate 5,454,648 of QEPC01010291.1, read as the reverse complement.
GTTTGTTTTAAATTCTTGTAAGCCACCATGAGCCATTTTTTAGATAAGGGGCATAAAAGGGAGGGTGGGTGAATTTGCTGGGACCCCTCTTTGAGAGAGGGGGTGTGGGCAATGTGGGAAGTGGTTGGGGTCTGTGCCACTGACCCCCTCAATGAGAGGGAGCGTACAGGCAAAAGGGAGGCATGGTGGGGTTTGGGGTAGGTTTATTTATTTATTTTAAAACATTTATTACCCTGCCCCTCTTGCCAAGAGCCTGAAAGAAGCCTGGGGAGGCTTACAAGATAAAAACACATATATAAAATCTATCATAAAATAATACAAAAAGGGGACAAAGGTTCAGGGAAAGGGAGGTGGGGTTCGTGCCAGGGCTCTCCTGTAGGGGGGAGTATGTGTGGAGGGGTGGAAAGTGGCAGTCCTATTATGATGGGTGCAGGTGGGAAATGGGTGTGGTTGGGATGAATTAGGGGACGAGGGGGAAAGTCTCTCCTTGGTGAGAGCAGAGAGGGCAGGATTGGGTTGGGGAAGTAGGGGGTTTCTCCCACCTCCCTCCTTTGCCAATCATTGTCTAGGGATGCCAGGCCCAAGGGGTACTCTCTGACCACCCATCCCCCCACAGCTTTGCTGGCCCCCTGAGGGTTATTGTTTTCAGGGGGTGGGGATTGGTAATCAAGAGCTGGAGAGGGGGGCCTCTTTGGGAGGGAGGAATGTGGGGTAGCTATTGAACCAGTTAGGGTTGTGTTGGGCGTGGGGAGGTATGGCAGGGGAGGTAGGAAAGACCATTGGGGATACTGGCAGAGGCACTTAGGGTGAAAACAGACATGACGCTAACCACCCTTGGTGGTTATTTATTTATGCATGTTGTAGGGCTGCATAGGGCACCAATACAGCCCTGCAACATGCATAAATAACCATCCAGGGTGGTTAAAGTGTGGTTAGTGTCATGTCTGTTTTCACCCTTAGGCCCTTTTCACACAGACACTCTTAACACTGATAAAATGGGTGTTACATTTTATTATACATGTTGCAGGGCTGCAGTTGTACTCTATGGGTGCCCTGCAACATGTATAATAAAATGTAACACCCATTTTATCGGTGTTAGAGTGTCTGTGTGAAAAGGGCCTTAGTATCAGTTTCCATGTCTCACTGCCCTCCTGTTTTGGGATGTTTGTGTGTTAAGGCTAGTGGTGCCCCTCATCCAATGCTGATGCTGCTTAATGTGAGGTCAGTGGCAAATAAGACATTGGCCATCTTTGATCTTATTCAGGATGAGGCCACTGACCTCATATGCATTACAGAGATCTGGCTGGATGAGACGTATACTGTCCCAGATGGTGCCAGTTAGGAACTCAGTGCAGTATCAGTCTAGGATTAGGAGCAAGGGGGTAGAGTGGCAGTGATCTGCAAAGACACCCCGGTTTTTCAAAGGTATCTGGTGCTTCGTTTGTCCAGTATACCGTGTGTCCACCTTACGTGTTGAGCCCAGGGATAGATTGGGGATTTTGCTGGTGTAACGAGTAATGACCACCTTGCTGCACAGGAGACTCCCTGACCAAGCTGGCTGAGTTGGTCTCAGAGGTGGTCTTGAGGTCACCCACACTTATAGTTTTGGGTGACTTCAACATACACACTGAGACTAACCTTTTGGGGGTCAGACCATGACTTCATGGCCTCCATGACAACCATGGGTCTATCCTAAACAATATCTGGCCCAACGTACGCGGCAGGACACACAAGACTTAATGTTTTACACCGGCCTGGAAACAGGCATTCTGATGATTGGGGATGTTATTACAACACCATTGTCATGGTCGGACCATTACCTTCTGAAGGCCCAGATCCCCTGCTCTTCTTTGGCCCATCAGAGTGGTGGACCAGTTAGGTTGGTCTGCCCCCGGAGACTAATGGATCCAATTGGTTTCCAGAACTCTCTGGGGGACTTCACCATTGACCTTGATAACTCTGTCAATGGCCTAGCTGCTTTGCAGAATGACATCCTGACTTGGGCTGAAGCGAACATCAATTTGGCTGCTCACACGAAATCTTGTAATCAATTTACTGTTGATTTCCCTATCCAGGTATGAATTCTCGGGCAAAAATATAAATAATAATAATAATTAATAATTAATAAATTAAAATTATGTGAATGCGCAAATGGCTACTGGGCATGAACAAAATGGCCTCTGCCCTTAACCAAAATGATTTTTTATAATTACTTTTTAAATATTTTTGCCCGATAATTCATCAAAACATTGTCAGGCATCAAGAGATTCTTGATTAATCCGAGATGAACTGAGAACCAGGATTTCAATGAGATTTCTTGTTTTTAAGAAATCTCATTTCAGCCCTAATCCTTGACATGATTGCACCCAGGCATCCACTCCCGCTGCTGCGACAGCATAGGTCCCCCCGGAATATGGGGTACCTGAGATGGTTGAATCAGGAGGGTAAGTGGTTAGAGCGCAGGTGGTGTGTAACACACGCTGAAGCTGACTGACTGCAGCATAGATCGTTTTTGAAGGACTATGCCATTGCGGTGATGGCAGTGAAGAAAGCTTTCTTCTCCATTGTCATTGCATCTGCAAATTCTTGTCCAGTGGAGCTGTTCCAGGCAGTGCATGGCCTGGTTAATCTGCTTTATCTCCACTAGCAACTAAAGTAATCTATTTGCCTGCTGTGACATTTTTATTAATTACATTGCAGACAAAATTGATCGTATTCATATTCACCACAACTTGGGTGCTGCTGTAGAGTCAAACTTTGGGGGTGTGGAAGCTCAGCCTTGTCCTGTTCACCTGGGTCAGTTTCAATGGGTGTCACTCACTGGTGCATAGGATGTGCTTGGGACGATGTGAGCAATCAGTTGTGAATAAGACCCTTACCCATCCTGGTTGGTGAAACCCAGCTCGGAAACATTGGAGCCATTGCTGGCTGGAGTTGTCAATGCCTTCCTTTGGGAGGGTAAGTTGTTAGATGCACTCAAAATTGCAAAGTTGTCCAGCCCCCTACTCAGGAAACCATCTTTGGACGTTGACTTCTCGGCCAGCCTTCTCCTTGTCTCTAACCTCCACTTTTTAGAGAAGGTTATTGAATGGGTGGCTGCCTGGCTGCTTCGGGCTCATCTCGAGGCTATCGAATTCCTGGACCCATTTTAATCTGGCTTTTGTCCTGGGTATAGTGCGGAGACCATGCTTGTGGCCTTGTTCGATTATCTATGCCTGGAGAGCGATAGAGGAAATCTCACACTGTTGATTTTGTTAGTGTTGGATCTTTCAGTGACCTTTGATATAGTTGACTATGTACATTTGTTCCCTGGCTGCCAGATGTTATCCCACTAGTACCCTGGGGTGGGTAGGTGGCTGGCCTGGAATTTATTTATTTAATTTATTTATTTAAATTTATATCCTACCCTTCCCAGATGTCTCAGGGCAGCTGAAGATTTTGCACGCTCATTCTGGGACAAGGGCTGCCCAGGCGGGCCAACGCATCTGTTTGGCCCTGCCATACCCACTGTGGATCGGGGCTGCCATTTCTGCCCATCATTGGCCACCTGTCAGGCTCCAGGGGTGGCGCCAGGGAAAGGGGAGGAGAAAGGGGGCAGTCAGAAGGGGAATCAGATGACTCCAGGGATGGAGTCAGGGAAAGGGGAGGAGAAAAGGGGCAGTCAGAAGGGGAATCAGATGACTCCAGGGATGGAGTCAGGGAAAGGGGAGGAGAAAAGGGGNCTGTGTGAAAAGGGCCTTAGTATCAGTTTCCATGTCTCACTGCCCTCCTGTTTTGGGATGTTTGTGTGTTAAGGCTAGTGGTGCCCCTCATCCAATGCTGATGCTGCTTAATGTGAGGTCAGTGGCAAATAAGACATTGGCCATCTTTGATCTTATTCAGGATGAGGCCACTGACCTCATATGCATTACAGAGATCTGGCTGGATGAGACGTATACTGTCCCAGATGGTGCCAGTTAGGAACTCAGTGCAGTATCAGTCTAGGATTAGGAGCAAGGGGGTAGAGTGGCAGTGATCTGCAAAGACACCCCGGTTTTTCAAAGGTATCTGGTGCTTCGTTTGTCCAGTATACCGTGTGTCCACCTTACGTGTTGAGCCCATGGATAGATTGGGGATTTTGCTGGTGTAACGAGTAATGACCACCTTGCTGCACAGCAGACTCCCTGACCAAGCTGGCTGAGTTGGTCTCAGAGGTGGTCTTGAGGTCACCCACACTTATAGTTTTGGGTGACTTCAACATACACACTGAGACTAACCTTTTGGGGGTCAGACCATGACTTCATGGCCTCCATGACAACCATGGGTCTATCCTAAACAATATCTGGCCCAACGTACGCGGCAGGACACACAAGACTTAATGTTTTACACCGGCCTGGAAACAGGCATTCTGATGATTGGGGATGTTATTACAACACCATTGTCATGGTCGGACCATTACCTTCTGAAGGCCCAGATCCCCTGCTCTTCTTTGGCCCATCAGAGTGGTGGACCAGTTAGGTTGGTCTGCCCCCGGAGACTAATGGATCCAATTGGTTTCCAGAACTCTCTGGGGGACTTCACCATTGACCTTGATAACTCTGTCAATGGCCTAGCTGCTTTGCAGAATGACATCCTGACTTGGGCTGAAGCGAACATCAATTTGGCTGCTCACACGAAATCTTGTAATCAATTTACTGTTGATTTCCCTATCCAGGTATGAATTCTCGGGCAAAAATATAAATAATAATAATAATTAATAATTAATAAATTAAAATTATGTGAATGCGCAAATGGCTACTGGGCATGAACAAAATGGCCTCTGCCCTTAACCAAAATAATTTTTTATAATTACTTTTTAAATATTTTTGCACGATAATTCATCAAAACATTGTCAGGCATCAAGAGATTCTTGATTAATCCGAGATGAACTGAGAACCAGGATTTCAATGAGATTTCTTGTTTTTAAGAAATCTCATTTCAGCCCTAATCCTTGACATGATTGCACCCAGGCATCCACTCCCGCTGCTGCGACAGCATAGGTCCCCCCGGAATATGGGGTACCTGAGATGGTTGAATCAGGAGGGTAAGTGGTTAGAGCGCAGGTGGTGTGTAACACACGCTGAAGCTGACTGACTGCAGCATAGATCGTTTTTGAAGGACTATGCCATTGCGGTGATGGCAGTGAAGAAAGCTTTCTTCTCCATTGTCATTGCATCTGCAAATTCTTGTCCAGTGGAGCTGTTCCAGGCAGTGCATGGCCTGGTTAATCTGCTTTATCTCCACAAGCAACTAAAGTAATCTATTTGCCTGCTGTGACATTTTTATTAATTACATTGCAGACAAAATTGATCGTATTCATATTCACCACAACTTGGGTGCTGCTGTAGAGTCAAACTTTGGGGGTGTGGAAGCTCAGCCTTGTCCTGTTCACCTGGGTCAGTTTCAATGGGTGTCACTCACTGGTGCATAGGATGTGCTTGGGACGATGTGAGCAATCAGTTGTGAATAAGACCCTTACCCATCCTGGTTGGTGAAACCCAGCTCGGAAACATTGGAGCCATTGCTGGCTGGAGTTGTCAATGCCTTCCTTTGGGAGGGTAAGTTGTTAGATGCACTCAAAATTGCAAAGTTGTCCAGCCCCCTACTCAGGAAACCATCTTTGGACGTTGACTTCTCGGCCAGCCTTCTCCTTGTCTCTAACCTCCACTTTTTAGAGAAGGTTATTGAATGGGTGGCTGCCTGGCTGCTTCGGGCTCATCTCGAGGCTATCGAATTCCTGGACCCATTTTAATCTGGCTTTTGTCCTGGGTATAGTGCGGAGACCATGCTTGTGGCCTTGTTCGATTATCTATGCCTGGAGAGCGATAGAGGAAATCTCACACTGTTGATTTTGTTAGTGTTGGATCTTTCAGTGACCTTTGATATAGTTGACTATGTACATTTGTTCCCTGGCTGCCAGATGTTATCCCACTAGTACCCTGGGGTGGGTAGGTGGCTGGCCTGGAATTTATTTATTTAATTTATTTATTTAAATTTATATCCTACCCTTCCCAGATGTCTCAGGGCAGCTGAAGATTTTGCACGCTCATTCTGGGACAAGGGCTGCCCAGGCGGGCCAACGCATCTGTTTGGCCCTGCCATACCCACTGTGGATCGGGGCTGCCATTTCTGCCCATCATTGGCCACCTGTCAGGCTCCAGGGGTGGCGCCAGGGAAAGGGGAGGAGAAAGGGGGCAGTCAGAAGGGGAATCAGATGACTCCAGGGATGGAGTCAGGGAAAGGGGAGGAGAAAAGGGGCAGTCAGAAGGGGAATCAGATGACTCCAGGGATGGAGTCAGGGAAAGGGGAGGAGAAAAGGGG
>QEPC01010291.1:5418999-5437776 GCA_003113815.1 Sphenodon punctatus | reverse complement strand
TTCACTACCCTCGCCAGCACTGTCCCCAACGTCTCCCTGGAAGCTTTTACCAACCAGGATGGGCACGGATCAAGTTCGCAACACGTGGCCCTCACAGACCCCAGGACATCCACCGCATCGGCCGGCGTCACTTCCTGAAATTCTCCCCACGAAGCTGACCCAGACGGGACCTCCGCCCCCCCGCGCTCTTCACCGACTGTCATCAATCCAGCATCAAAGTCAGTCTGAATCCGAGCAATCTTGTCTGCGAAGTAGTTGACAAACTCCTCACAGCGGGCCTGGGAAACGTCCCCCTCAAGGTGGAGGGAGGCCGGACTAACCAGCCCCCGCACCACCCGAAACCCGAATATGATGGAGAGAGCCTGGCCCTTTAAGAGGGTGAGTGCTGGCCAAAGGTAGCACAGGCAGGGCAGGTGCAGGCACTGTAATGGTGCAGGACAGCACCTAAGGCATGGGAACAGTGCTAGACGGAGGCCAGGCTGAGTGGGCTAATCGAGAACAGGTGAAGTTGGGCATGGCAGGGCCAGCCCAGACTTCAGTAACCTGAGCAGAGAACCAACCCAGGGAGTTCTCCACAAGGAAATCTGAAGAAGAGCTAGGAATTCCAGATCTCCTAAGCTCAGTGTTTTAACTCCAAGTCATCTTTCCTCTCTATTTATCAGTTTAAGAAACCAATGTGCAACATGGTGGCTGTGGTTTTTGGAGAGGCAGGAGAGGGAGGCTGTGCCTTGGGAGTGAACAGGGGCACTTCCAGGGGAGAGATCCATGGGTCCTAGAGGGCTGAGCTGGCCTTCAGCAGTGGCTGCCTGGAAGGGACCTGGAGCAGAGGGTTTAAGTAGCCAGAGACTTGTGCCTGGCTGCATGGGCAGTGGAATAGAGGAGCCAGAGGGTGGTGCCTGGCTACCTGGACCTCATGTATAAGGTGGAGAACTAAGTGCAAGAAAGACTCTGTAGCATAACTCCCCAGCGTGGGCGTGAGTCTGTAGGGTAGAGGCAAAGAAGATGCCCGGGACAAGCCCATGTTGCTACAAAAGGCGAACATGGTATTTGGTCACCTAATTCTCATTGACCTTCAATAAACTTTTGTTTGTTTGTTTGTTTGTTTTTTATTTAAACATTTGATAACCCGCCCCTCCTGCCAAGGCAGCTTGGGGCAGCTTACAATATATAAAGTATAAAATATATAATCAAAAGACATAAAAACATTCTAAAAGGGGGCAAAGGACAAAGGGGGAAAACATCCTCCCCAACGAAAGGAGAAAGGGAATATCAAGAGCATAAAATTCAAAATATATAAAATACCCCACCCTTACCACCAAAATAAAAGTAAAACCCACCGTCACCCATCTCCCTCACCAAAAGCCTGGTGGAACAGCCAGGTTTTGCATTGACATTGAAGAGGAGAGGTCCGAGGCCACCCAGGCCTCTGCCGGGAGGGAGTTCCACAGCCTCGGTGCAGCCACCGAGAATGCCCTCTCCATACCCCTGAATACCCAGGGGACTTCAAGAAGGGCATCCCTGGTCGACCACTGAGGTTGATCTAGAGCACAAGGAGTGAGGTGATCCCACAAATAAATGGGTCCGAAGCTGTATAGGGTTTTCTAGGTAAGAACCAGCACCTTGAATCAGGCCTGGAAGACTATAGGCAACCAGTGCAGACAATGGAGCACCGGTGTTTTGTACTCCTGGTGACCTGTCCCTATAAGGAGATGGGCCACTGCATTCTGCACCAGCTGCAGTCTCAGAAACGTCACCATAGGCAGCCCCACATAGAGCGCATTACAATAGTCCAGTCATGAGGTGATGAAAGCATGGATGATAGTGGCCAGGTCGGACTCTGAGACATATGGTTGAAGCCATCACACCAGATGTAATTGGTAGAATGCACTCCTTGCCACAGCTCCAACCTGGGTATCTAGACAGAGCTGCGAATCAAGGAGCACTCCCAGACTCCGAACCTGGGGAACCAGTGGGGACTAACCCCATCAATGACAGGAGACACCACACCCACTGCCTTCCCCACTAGCATCACCTCTGTCTTGTTGGGATTCAGTTTCAGTCAACTCACCCTCATCCAGTCCCCCACAGCCGCCAGACATCGTGTAAGCACCGAGACTGCGGGGTCTGGGTTGGATGAAAAAGAGAGAGAGAGTTGGATGTCATCAGCATATTGATGACACTGAACTCCAGAGTGGAACCATTTAAGAACAGTTCCGCCCACCCTGTCTCGGTCCCACAGAAAGTCGCCAACATCTCATGATCAATGGTATCAAAATCAGCCGACAGATCTAATGGAATCAACAGGGTTGAACCAACGACCCTGATTTAACTTACGGCGAAGATCATCAGCCAAAGCCACAAGCGCATTCATAATAGCCCGGATGAAAGCTGAAATGCGAGGGATCTAAAAACTGAATTGGTCCAGATGCTGCTACAGCTGCTGAGCCACTACCTGTTCAATAACCTTCCCTAAAAAGGGAAGGTTAGAGACAGGCCGATAACCGTTATGTACCTAAGTATCATATTCTCTGAAAACCTACCACCCAAACTCTCCATGCATCAGCTTCTTCTATGTCAGATGGGGATACTAATAATTCCTCTCCCTCACTGTTTATCTTGTCCATTTAAGCTCCTTTGGGCTCTTTTAAGCTCTTTGCCTTCATCACTTAGCACAATGAGCTCCTTGTCTCAGTTGAGGCCTCTTTGCACTAATAAAGCACAAATAATAGATAGCGTTTAAAAGACATGCACACAGGTTTACCAGTGTGTCACTACGGTATCATAGCACTGAAATAAAAAGGGCATTTAAAATTCACAAATCAAATTTGAATGTTTACTTCTGTTAAAAAAGATAGAAAGCTGAAGTTTCACTCTCCAGTTTTATATGATATGCTTGGTTCAAAGTCAAACTTAATCTACAAGTAGCTCAGATAGTTCAGCTTTTGACTTCCATTAAGCTTGAGTAGTTTGTTAAATATCAAATTAATTGAAGTCGAAGTCTGACCTGGTTAAACAGGAGAACTAAGCAAATTACAAGATAAAGGCTGTTTTCAGACAATCGTAATACTGGTATTATTCCCTATAAATTTTAATTGAACGTGATCGTCTGAATGGCCATACCGGTATAAATAGTTCTACTTCTGGGTTGAATCCTGGTTAAATACCAGTGTACTTCAACCCGGATTTAAAGGTCTTATTTATATCTGTTTCAGATATTGGGTGTTTTCAGATGTTATGATAGCCTGCATTTCCACGTTTAGACCCGCGTGGAAATGCAGGCTATTGTAACCCAGAAAGCGCCACCAGATGTTAGCCTGGACTGTTCCCCAGGCGGTGTTGGCACTTACCCTGGGCTGTGAGTTGGGAAAATCCCCAGCTCACAGCCCAGGATAAGTGCCAACACCGCCTGGGAACGGCGGTCCAACCAGGTGTGTAAGGTGTGTTTGGCTGCCTTACACGCCATGGTCTGGGGTGGTGGTGGGGCCAGGTGCCATAGCAGCCCTCCCAGCTTCCACGTTTCTGGTGGAGGCACCCACAAACTGCTTATAAAGAGCCAGAAGTAGGTAAATGGGATGATAATCCTGTGCGCCTCGCCTTCAACTCTCTCCGCAATGGGAGCAGCAGAGCCCTGCCCAGCTCTGTAATGGGAGCGGCAGGAGGGGAGCTGAAATTCAGCTGCAGTGAACCATGGGATTGATGGAGTCCTCCTGGCGGCCCCTATACCAGCATAAGTGTTCAGATGGCCATACTAGTTTAATGATGTATATCAGCATGACTGGGTGACTGTAATCGTCTGAACACTTAATCCTGATTAAAACTACGTGACTATAATGCCAATTTTATAAATAATGTCTGCATTAGAGCATTTGTCTGAAAACAACCAAAGGCAAACCAGGCCCCTTTGTTTCCACTGCTGTCTCTTTGCTGTACCACCAGCAGCATAGCTACGCTTATCTGAACTTTGTTTTATGTCTGTTAGCACTACTTAAGCCATTTACAGTTGACAGAGAATTACAGACTACTAGCAAAGAATAAACCAAGACCTCCAGTCCCAACCAACTGTAGCAGGAAAATTTTGAGACGAAAACCACAAAAACTGGCACTGAAACCAGAATAGAAATCAGAAATACAAAATGTTCCCATTTGGAATATTACTAATGAAAACTGTGCCCCTCTCCCAGTTGTCTCCAGCTAATCTCTGGTGTTTAACTCAGTATGTGTTTATTTCAATGCAAATGGTGTTTCATTCACACCCCTTTGGTCATATGACCTACTTGGTCATATTCCAGAAGGTTGCTCCAGCTTACACCTTCCCTAAAATAATAGGCTAAGGGGGGATTCAGACGTTCTGATTTTTGCGAATTTTTTTAAAAAACGAATGTTTCATGCATGTCTGAACACATAAATTCGATTAAATGCGGTCAATATCGCACTAAAGAAATCCGACTTTCAAAGCTACTCAAACCTACCTTTTTGCTGTCCGTTTTCAATAAATCCGCACTTAACAGCAGTGTGAAAGCAACATCGTACTGGTTTTAACTGGTGTGAAATCTTTTCTGATGTGAATGCAACCGTGCTTCCAAGTGCGCTGTTTTACTCCTGCCCCTACCGGAAGCAGTGAGACCAGCTGGAGCCCTGTAGTTGCCTCGCTGGGTGCAGGCTGCAGCCAGCTTCTCCCCAAAAAAGTTCTTCCCCTCCATGCTTCCCCTCCCTGTCAATCATCTGCCTCTGCCTCTGCCGTAGTGCTGCAGCAGTAGCAGCAGCGGGATACCGGAAAGAAACCAGGGAGAGAAGCAGCGCGCCTCACTATGCGAGGGGCTTCTTTCCAGCAGCCTCAGGCTCTCCCTCTTTACTCCCTGATCCCCCCCCCCCCCCCCCAGTCTAGAAGTCCCGTGCAGGAAAGCAGGGGGCACCCCCTCCGATCGGACTGCGAGATAAAGCAGAAGGTTGCTACCTTGCAAGCAACGTTCTTTGAGTTGGCTCCGAACATTCTCATAACTGGGTTGTGCATGTTCACCCTATTCAAATAATAGACCACATGATGGTCTCAGCTTCTCTAGTATAAAAAGCACTCTACCCTTCAGAATGACCATTCCTTCCAACCCTTTCTAAACATACAAGGAAAAAAAATCCATGTTGGCTGGAAGGTTGTGTGTTGTGAGAATGTTTAGAGCCATCTCAAAGAATGTTGTTTACAAAGTAGCAACCTTCTGGCTCCCCACAGGCCACTTCCTGTAACTGAACCGCACTGAGCAGCCGGGTAAGCGCGCACTACAAGAAGGTTTGAATGCATTATTTCGCTGTACTTAAAAACGGTATGGCATGCATGTGAATGCAACAGGACTTGTTAACAGCGAACTATTGAGAACCAGTTTTAAAAAATCCAGATAATTGCTGCACGTGTGAATTCGCCCTAAGTTAAGCAGAGGACAATATTGCTGTAAAAAGGACATGCTGCTGATACATTACTTTACCAATAAGATGTCAGCTATTTCCCCCCTCAATCTGTGCAATTTAAATACAGCTCATCATCAAGTTTAGGGCCAGCCATAACCATTTTCTTGCCCTGCGGAAAACAGGTTTTGTGCCCTCCCACCGGAGGCCTGCACCAAGTTGGAGGAAGAAAGGAAAAGGGCATTCCTGCTCATTGTCTCTTCCCCTTGGAGGTTCGTCTGAGTCCGAGCCTGAGCATCTTTTGGAGGTGGTAAAGCATTTGGCAGACAGGGATAGGGATTGGGTGGGAGGTTGTTGGGTGGTTAGGGTCAGACTGGGTAGGGTATTTTGTTGGATTCTATTTTAATGACTTTTAATTGCATTTTATTTTTTTGTGAGCCACCCTGAGCCTTTGGGAAGGGCAGGGTAAAAATGTAAATAAATAAATAAATTCAGGAGGTCTGAAAATCACTGAAAAACAGTAGTACTCAGGCCACACACACCCTTTGTCAGATATGGCAGGATGTGGTAGGTAAGTAGGAGCAGGGCTAAGGACACTCATAGTCTACAAAGGGATCAGATCGGGGCCAGGTCAAGAAGTGCACAGCGTAGGATCAGAGACTAGGCTGGGAATTCAGAGCAAGAGAAGAACAGAAGTGGAATGGATGTTCCACCCAGCTTCCTGCTGCTACCAGTAATTCTTATGTTCCAGCTGGCAGCAGCCAGGAACTCATATTCACTGCATTTTCCCCACACCGGCGACAATGGGGAAAACACAGTGAACATGGGTCCCTGTTGGCAACCACCAGGAAGCTGAGGGGCATGAATGGGGGTAGGGTCAAAACTGCTGGGGAAAGGCCTGACTGGTAAGAGGCATGGTGAAGTGGTAGGGCTATTGGCTCATCTACTACTCCAGGAACCTGATGGGTGAGGGTTTGAGACTTGGGGCAGGCAAATCTCTATAGTGTAGAGAGTAGGAACAGTTTAGTACAGTCAAGGTAGTGTGTAGAGTCTACATTACCTTGACTGTACTAAACCCTTCCCCCATTTGAAATCAGTATTTCAGCTGACTGGTTAGACAAACATTAGCCTCTTTGTGCATCTAGAAAAGCCCTGTGAATTTGCCTTGTGTTTTTAAAATGGCTTGACAGTAACCAAACCATTATCATCACCATTCCCAGAAGTTTCTAACTTTCAAAGATACATTTCTGAGTTCTTTCCAATCCCATCAGAAATGAGACTGGATTAAAAAACAATTCCAAAAAGCAATTTCTACATTCCTGTTTGACAGCCATATGCCAGATCTGTTTCATTAGGATTTGAGTTTGGGTGAGAAACCTTTTGTTCTTTCGGTAATTGAATTTTCATAATATTACGTTTCTGAGCAAGAGGAGAATAAATTAATATCTCCTTTTGACCACATGACTAAGTGCCAGGCAATATCTAAGCAAGAGCAAAGGAAAACAAATGTTTTTCCTTGCTGGTTACATTGCTTGTCCTCATTACATCACACCTGGACTATGATCCAGCTAGGCCCCACTGCCAGTGCAAGGAGCCCAATGTTTTACTATGGGCTTCAGTGCCCAGGAACTGTCTAATGCTAGAAATCCAGGTTTATGGCATGTCAGTCTGATGTAATTTAAATATTTATGTCTGTAAAATATTCTAAGAGTTACTATATTTTGAAGTGAAGCATTTAAGATTATTTGCTAAACTTCATGCAACAGCAGCATGGATGTGAGAACTATATATTAAGGGCCTATTATGTGTCCAAAAAGTAAATTAAAGGCTCTTAATCTGACAGCACAAAATATTTGAACTCTCCCTTCAGCAGTATCTTTCTCTTTCATTGTCTCGATTATTTCTTTCCATGCCTGCTGGTTTGTGTTTCCTGAGATTCATATAGCAAATCCCCTCCCAACCTGTGACTTTTATATATCAGCTTTATGATTAAGACACTCATTGATCTTATTATATTTGCTTCCTCTGACAACTGTAAAGAAATTGCTACATGACTTGTCTTCATTTCTAAATCTCTACAGGCAGCAAAAGATTCTTCTGTATACTCTCACAAAGCTGGGTGTTTCATATTTTAAAGAATGACATTTTTACTACCATCAAACAAAGCAATCTCTACACATTCAGCTTGAGGACAGAGCGGATACTCTGGGAACATGCAACAAGGTGTTCCAGTACCAGCAAATGCTTACTTTATATAGGTGCAAAACTCAGGCAGCTTGATCTAGGCATGATGCTATCTTTGCAACAGCTTGCTGTCTTTCTTTACTGATCCAGTTCAGAATTGCATAAGATTGACACCTGCCTTCTCATTTCACAATAGTAGAGTCTACTACTAGGAGAAGATATAAGGTACTTTGTTGCCAAGTCTTTTACAGAATAAAATATACTATAAAATTTGTATTAAATTGGGAGGAGGGTGGGCCTAGGACAAACTTTTAGAATTTAAAATAGAGAATTATATCCCTGTTTTTTGAGAGTTCAAAAATCAACATATGAAAAAATGTGATTTCCTATTCAATTATTTAGGGTTTGAGAACAAATTTTGTGGAGAGAAAGGATAGATTTGTGGTCAAAGCGGTGATCAGCAACCGAGAAGATTGGTTCTGTCACAGACTGCCTACGTGACCTTGGGCAAATCATTTAACCTATTTTGGGCCATGATGACCCTTTGGCTGATGAGTGTCAGAGCTACCACTTAATGCTGGCAGAAGTACTACTGACATAAATAGAACTTGTGCCAGTACTGAGGGCCAACACCAGAACCAAGGAACTGGAGGATCATGCTCTCAGTTTTCTGTTCCCCATCTGTAAAATGGGGAGAGCAAAAACAATCAGGGCTGGACTTAGGGGCAGGCAACCTAGGCAGTTGCCTAGGGCAGCAGGTTTGGAGGTGCAGTAAAAAAGCCTCCCCACCAAAACTGCTGCCTACTGCCTCGGCCACCTTCACAGCTGAGCCAGGATCAGCTCAGGTGGCTAGGCAGCTGCAGCAGTGGCCAGCTTCCCTGTGCATGCCTCAGGCATGTTCACACCAGCCCAACCACATTGGCTTTCTGTGCATGTGCAGACAGCAAATGTGGTGGCCGGTGTGCGCATGCCTGAGGCGTGCACAGGGAAGCTGGACGCTGTGCTGCGGGCCACCCAGCCTGCTTGCTTCTCATCCTGCCTCCCGCTCGCTCCCCCTCTTGACCCGCCCCCATCCCAGCCCAACCTCCAGCCCAGCCCTTAGCCCCGCCATCCAGGGAACGGGAGTGGTGCCAGGGGTGCCAGGCTGGGTTTCTGGGCAGCAGCTGAGGATGCCCCAACTCTGGGTGAGTAAGATTATTATTATTTTATTATTATTATTTTTATTATTTTATTATTATTTTATGTTTTACTATTTATTAAATTTAATGTTTTTATTTTCTTTATTTCCCCCCCAAGGTGGGAACCTAGGATGAGTCTGGAAGGGGAGGTGCCAGGCTGGGTTTCTGGGCAGCAGCAGAGGATGCCCCCCACTCTGGGTGAGTAGGATTTTTATTATTATTATTTTATGTTTTACTATTTAATTTAAATTTTTATTTTTTTTATTTTTCCTCCCAAGGAGGAACCTAGCATGGCTTCAGGAGGGGATTGGCCTGGGGGTGTGTCTGTGTGTGGCTGGGGGGAAGCAGCCTCAGGAGTACCAAAAATCCTAAACCTGGCCCTGAAAACAATTCCTCATTTGTTTCTTCACCGCAATCTTGAAATTGAGAGTGCACAGAGACATCAATGTCTGGCTTCAAGGCAGCTCTGTGCTTGTTCAGGAGTGTGCCTTGTTGCCAAATGGATATGACTATAATTTTTGATGATTAAATACCATTAAGAGGTAGATCACAATTTTCTCGCAGGTTTGCCTCAAAGTGGCAACTGTTCTTTCAGAGGAAGAAAAGAAGAAAGTGTATTGAAGCACAATGCCCTTTAATATAATACAAACACAATACTGTACATTAATAAATACATTGCATTGTTGTCCAATAAGAATCAAAATAATTGCAATCACAGGAATGCCTGAGCGTATAATTAAAAGCATCAGTTCATACTCACAGACTCCTGGTAGAGACAGATGGCAAACTCTTCTCGGCATTGTATGATATTGACTACAGAGTCCTCTCTGGGGGAGTTCTTCAGTAATGGAAAGTGTGTAAAGAAAGATACACACACACACACACACACACGCAATCTTGGTTGTTCCGGAACAGAATTACATCAAAGTAATAGGCAACTCGGCAGCTCTACAGAAGAGAGGAGGAGAATAATGAAGAGGGGAGAAGACCAAGGAACACACTAATTAACAGAAAAGTACTCAAATGCACAAACTAATACTGTGGATTATAAATGTCTCCTATGGTATAGGTCATAGCTTTTATTGTTTCTATGAAGCTTTCTCTAGAGAGCCTTGGGAGCTGAACACAGCATAAAATCCCAAAGGCTTATCAATAAATGAAGGTAGATGAACAATTAGAGAGAGACTTTTTGAGGGCCTCTCCTTATCATATATTTATTATGGACAGAAGAAAACTCCGAGACAACATATCATACTAAATTTTTATACTCTAATAAGTAAATAAATTGAGGGGGGAAACCCAGAGGATTAAATTATTAGTACTAAGTATATACAATAAATCTTAATAGATGTTTATTGTACAGACTTCCAGTGATTTCAGAAGATACACTGGGTTTTGTTTTACAATGTGTCTATGCAAAAAGAACTCAAGAAAGGAATAGAGGTTCCACATGTGCACGTGTGTGTGTGTATGTCTTATGACTTTAGACCATATGAAGATTTTCATATGTGGCCCTTAGGGTTAGGATATAAAATACTGGCCTAGAGTATATTTAAAAAGTATCCAATATCCAAGCAGGTTTATTTGTCTATAACCCTTTTCACACAGACACTCTAACACTGATAAAATGGGTGTTACATTTTATTATACATGTTGCAGGGCTGCAGGTGTGCTCTGGGTGCCCTGCAACATGTATAATAAAATATAACACCCGTTTTATCAGTGAGTGTCTGTGTGAAAAGGGCCTATATCCCTGTTTCCCAGCCAGCAGGCACAGTGAGAGAAATTTGGGGAGTCAGTACACTCTGGTAACTAGGGGACACCTACCTTCTATCCCCCCACGTCTTGCCATCACCTAGTGATTGGTCAAGTCAATTTCTGGCAAGACCCGTACTTTATTCACACAGTTGCTAGCTGCAGTCCTCTCTCAGTCACCCAGTATATGCTGAGTTTTACTTCAGAAAAGAAATTCTTGGAGTTTTGGGGGGTCTCCCCAAGTTTGGGGCTGTGGTACTATTGTATGCCCCTCCTCACATATGAGTGGGGGCTGAGTGAGGAGGAGGAGGAGGGGCATCTGCAGTGTCCCTCCTCACAGTGCTCCTCTAATGTAAGGAGAGGCATCTGCAGTGCCCTCCTCACATTAGTCCTACCAACCAGGGTACACTGATGTACCCCAGCAGGTTGTCAGGTCAATGTGCCCAGAAAATGTAGGTAATTATAGTTGCTGAGTGAACCATAGCCCTTCAAGGCCATGCTGCAACTATTATAATAAATAATACGTACTTATTAAAGCAGGGTTATTATAAATGGTTTTTGGTGTTATACTCAATTTAAGTGCATGGCTATGTGGAGTATATTGACAGGTAAGCACTATGTGCTATGAGAGCATTACTGAAGCATAAGTGTGCCTGAGCCCCAAAAAAGGTTGGAAACTTCTGGCCTATATGACCAGACAGCCTATAAAATGGCAGGTCTTTTTGAACTTTCCTCAATAAATGTAAAAGAACAAACACTATAGTTAGAGGACAAAAATACCACAGGGTTAAAGCGATTTCCAGGCGGATCTTGTCAATCTTACAGGTGAAAAAGAGAGCAAGATCCTGAGTGGAGAGAGAAGAGGGAGGAGGAGGACAGGGGGGGTTGAGAAGGGAGTCAGAGGTGGAAAAGAGGCGACAAGGGTTCCAGGAGCAGGGCTCAGTGTGTGAGGCATAGTACTGCTGTCTAGCGAGGGAGATAGCAGAGTTGAGCGATGAGAGGCAGAATCTGAAGTGGAGGAAGTCAGCGTGGCAGTGGAATTTGCGCCAGAGACGTTCAGCAGCCCGGGTGCAGGAGCGGAGATGTCGAATGGTGGGGGTGAGCCAAGGGCGAGGGTTATGAGAGCGAGCCGGGCAGGAGGAGAGGGGGGCAAGGGAGTCGAGGGTGGAGGCGAGAGAGGAGCTGAAGGTGTTGATGGCAGGGTCGGGGGAGGAGGAGGAGAAGACTAAGGGGAGAAGAGAGAGGGAGGAGGCAAAGTCCTGGGGCACAATGGCCTGAAGATCACGGAAGGGGTGGGGAGATGGGGAATAGGAGAGGGAGCAGTGGGAGAGGTTGAAGGAGGTAAGAAATTATCAGAGATGGGATGGGGCTTGAAGGAGAGATCGGAGACAGAACAGTTGCTAGAGAACACGAGATCAAGAGAGTGACCATCAGTGTGAGTGGGGGAGGTAGTCCAGAGGTGGAGATTAAAGGAAGAGGCTAAGGAGAGGAAGCAGGCGATGCAAGGCTGAGAGGGTACATCAACATGAATACTGAAGTCGCCAAGGATGAGTGTGGGGATGTCATCAGAGAGGAATAGGGTGAGCTAGGACTTGAACTTGGAGAGAAAGGAGGAGAGGGAGCCGGGGGGGCGGTAGATGACAGCAACACGGAGGTGGAGGGGTGTAGAGGTGTACGGAATGAGCCTCAGGAGGGGAAGGAGAGAGGGAGGGAGGGGTTGGAACTGACAGGACCCGGTCTATCCTCTGCTCCGATGGCTCATGAAGGCCCATCCGGTGGCCTGGAACCAGATGGAGGCCCTGTACAACACCCGGCTGTGCACCGCGAGGACCATGGTTGAGAGGGCCTTCGGTGCCCTCAAGCAGAGATGGAGATGCCTGGACTTCGCGGTGGAGACCTCCGCCCTGGTAATCGGTGCCTGCTGCGTGTTGCACAACATCTGTGAGACCAATGGAGCGGCCCTTGGGTATCCCAGGCCACAGCGGCCAGCTGACCCTGTTCCACTATATGTGAACAAAGCAAACCCCAGGGAGTACCGTTATGCTAAGCGGATCCGAGCAGCATGTACGAGGCACATGGCATGGTTGCCCCAGGCCTGAGACTCCAGGGTCCATGGGGCGGGACCCCTACCATGCTGGTGCCCAGGAGTGCCCGAGCCGCTGAGCTCAGGGTCCCTGGCGTGTGTATCAATGAATGATGGACATGATGGTTACAGTGAATAAAGGTGTCTTTATTATATGTACAGTGATCCCCATGCCCTACTTCCCCCTCCCCTTCTCCCTGCCCCATCCTGCTTCCTGGGGTGACTTCTCCATTGCTGTGCGGGCTGCTCCCCGTGGTCTGGGAGCCGCCCTCGCCTGCACTGGTGTCCCCCTCTGTCACTTCCTGTCTCTGCGCAGCCTCCTGACTCTCCTTCATGGCCGCTGCTGAGGGCTGGGCTGGGCCCTGGACTGCCTGCTGCTGCACCTGGCGGGGCAGCTCTTGCCGTCTCAGTTCTGGCGGGATGGGGAGGCAGATGCGTGGGCCCTGTGGTCGGGGCTTCTGCTGAGGGATGGGCACCGGCGGTGGGATGGCAGGTGGGCATGGGGCTGCAGCTGGTATGGGGCCCGGGGGTGCTGCTGCCATAATGTAGGCACTCATCGTGCCCGCATGTAGCAGCAGCAGCGAGGTTCTGATCTTTAGGGACTAGTCCAGTTTCTGGGAGTGCTCAGCGGCCCGGCGGTCAATGGTGTCCGTCAACCACTGTATTGCCTCCATCTGGCGTGTGTGGTCCCATCTCTGCAGCCACCTCTCCATCCGCATCTCAGCTAGGAGGTGCCTGTCCCATCCCTCCACCTGCTCCATGACCCTGCCGGTGGTTGCCTCCATCCTGTCAATGGAGGCAATCATCACCTCCCCCCGCTCCGCGCTGGTCCTCATGATCTCCTCCGCCAGGTCCTCCCACCGGTGGCACACATGTGCCCTGTGCTCCCGCATCCTCTGGGCTGCCGGCACTGGTCCCTCTCGGGGCTGGGCCGGCTTCCAGGGCAGCGGATCTGCAGGATACGGGTTTGGTTAGCTCGGTTGGGCAGCCGGTAGCTGCACGTGTGCCCCCCCCGGAATGGTGCTGGGGCATGGCTTGGGATGCCTGCCCATCCCTCCCCCTTCCACTTAGGTGGTCATGTCCCTTCCCTCCACGCACCTATGACCCGCTACCCCTCCCCTGTTCCCTCATGGTCCCCCTTGGTGCCCTGCCCGCCAGCTGTCCACTGGTCCCCGGGGTCCCCTGGGAGCCATGTGTGCGGGTCGATCCGCTCCCCCTTGGGCCGCCACCCTCTGCCGGCCCATTGGCCGCCCCCCCCACTCACCTCGCTCCACCCGCTGCTGGTGCTGGTGCTGTTCCCCCTCCACCTCGGCCTTCCATGGCAGTGGTATCGGTCATGTGTGAGAACGGCTGTGGGGGTGTGGCATTAGGGTTCCCCTCTCCCTACCCCCATGTGCCNGGGGTTGAGAAGGGAGTCAGAGGTGGAAAAGAGGCGGCAAGGGTTCCAGGAGCAGGGCTCAGTGTGTGAGGCATAGTACTGCTGTCTAGCGAGGGAGATAGCAGAGTTGAGCGATGAGAGGCAGAATCTGAAGTGGAGGAAGTCAGCGTGGCAGTGGAATTTGCGCCAGAGACGTTCAGCAGCCCGGGTGCAGGAGCGGAGATGTCGAATGGTGGGGGTGAGCCAAGGGCGAGGGTTATGAGAGCGAGCCGGGCAGGAGGAGAGGGGGGCAAGGGAGTCGAGGGTGGAGGCGAGAGAGGAGCTGAAGGTGTTGATGGCAGGGTCGGGGGAGGAGGAGGAGAAGACTAAGGGGAGAAGAGAGAGGGAGGAGGCAAAGTCCTGGGGCACAATGGCCTGAAGATCACGGAAGGGGTGGGGAGATGGGGAATAGGAGAGGGAGCAGTGGGAGAGGTTGAAGGAGGTAAGAAATTATCAGAGATGGGATGGGGCTTGAAGGAGAGATCGGAGACAGAACAGTTGCTAGAGAACACGAGATCAAGAGAGTGACCATCAGTGTGAGTGGGGGAGGTAGTCCAGAGGTGGAGATTAAAGGAAGAGGCTAAGGAGAGGAAGCAGGCGATGCAAGGCTGAGAGGGTACATCAACATGAATACTGAAGTCGCCAAGGATGAGTGTGGGGATGTCATCAGAGAGGAATAGGGTGAGCTAGGACTTGAACTTGGAGAGAAAGGAGGAGAGGGAGCCGGGGGGGCGGTAGATGACAGCAACACGGAGGTGGAGGGGTGTAGAGGTGTACGGAATGAGCCTCAGGAGGGGAAGGAGAGAGGGAGGGAGGGGTTGGAACTGACAGGACCCGGTCTATCCTCTGCTCCGATGGCTCATGAAGGCCCATCCGGTGGCCTGGAACCAGATGGAGGCCCTGTACAACACCCGGCTGTGCACCGCGAGGACCATGGTTGAGAGGGCCTTCGGTGCCCTCAAGCAGAGATGGAGATGCCTGGACTTCGCGGTGGAGACCTCCGCCCTGGTAATCGGTGCCTGCTGCGTGTTGCACAACATCTGTGAGACCAATGGAGCGGCCCTTGGGTATCCCAGGCCACAGCGGCCAGCTGACCCTGTTCCACTATATGTGAACAAAGCAAACCCCAGGGAGTACCGTTATGCTAAGCGGATCCGAGCAGCATGTACGAGGCACATGGCATGGTTGCCCCAGGCCTGAGACTCCAGGGTCCATGGGGCGGGACCCCTACCATGCTGGTGCCCAGGAGTGCCCGAGCCGCTGAGCTCAGGGTCCCTGGCGTGTGTATCAATGAATGATGGACATGATGGTTACAGTGAATAAAGGTGTCTTTATTATATGTACAGTGATCCCCATGCCCTACTTCCCCCTCCCCTTCTCCCTGCCCCATCCTGCTTCCTGGGGTGACTTCTCCATTGCTGTGCGGGCTGCTCCCCGTGGTCTGGGAGCCGCCCTCGCCTGCACTGGTGTCCCCCTCTGTCACTTCCTGTCTCTGCGCAGCCTCCTGACTCTCCTTCATGGCCGCTGCTGAGGGCTGGGCTGGGCCCTGGACTGCCTGCTGCTGCACCTGGCGGGGCAGCTCTTGCCGTCTCAGTTCTGGCGGGATGGGGAGGCAGATGCGTGGGCCCTGTGGTCGGGGCTTCTGCTGAGGGATGGGCACCGGCGGTGGGATGGCAGGTGGGCATGGGGCTGCAGCTGGTATGGGGCCCGGGGGTGCTGCTGCCATAATGTAGGCACTCATCGTGCCCGCATGTAGCAGCAGCAGCGAGGTTCTGATCTTTAGGGACTAGTCCAGTTTCTGGGAGTGCTCAGCGGCCCGGCGGTCAATGGTGTCCGTCAACCACTGTATTGCCTCCATCTGGCGTGTGTGGTCCCATCTCTGCAGCCACCTCTCCATCCGCATCTCAGCTAGGAGGTGCCTGTCCCATCCCTCCACCTGCTCCATGACCCTGCCGGTGGTTGCCTCCATCCTGTCAATGGAGGCAATCATCACCTCCCCCCGCTCCGCGCTGGTCCTCATGATCTCCTCCGCCAGGTCCTCCCACCGGTGGCACACATGTGCCCTGTGCTCCCGCATCCTCTGGGCTGCCGGCACTGGTCCCTCTCGGGGCTGGGCCGGCTTCCAGGGCAGCGGATCTGCAGGATACGGGTTTGGTTAGCTCGGTTGGGCAGCCGGTAGCTGCACGTGTGCCCCCCCCGGAATGGTGCTGGGGCATGGCTTGGGATGCCTGCCCATCCCTCCCCCTTCCACTTAGGTGGTCATGTCCCTTCCCTCCACGCACCTATGACCCGCTACCCCTCCCCTGTTCCCTCATGGTCCCCCTTGGTGCCCTGCCCGCCAGCTGTCCACTGGTCCCCGGGGTCCCCTGGGAGCCATGTGTGCGGGTCGATCCGCTCCCCCTTGGGCCGCCACCCTCTGCCGGCCCATTGGCCGCCCCCCCCACTCACCTCGCTCCACCCGCTGCTGGTGCTGGTGCTGTTCCCCCTCCACCTCGGCCTTCCATGGCAGTGGTATCGGTCATGTGTGAGAACGGCTGTGGGGGTGTGGCATTAGGGTTCCCCTCTCCCTACCCCCATGTGCCCCCCCATCCCCCTCCCTCCCTCCGGTGGGCCCCATCCCTTCCGTTTACCTTCCACCATGTGTTCCACTGCTCCTGGTGCCCTTTCTCCCTCCATTGCCTCCTCCTCTCCCTCGGTCACTCCTGCGGTAAGGAAGGAGGGGGGTTGGTTGGTATGGTTCCCTGCCTGTTGTACCCCCCACCCCGCTCCCTCACTGGGTCTGTGCAGGCCCCTGTGCCTTACACGCCCTGTGCCTACCTCCTATGTCTGTCTCCAAGCCCTCCGTGGCCGGCTGCTCGATAGGGTTCTGCTTGGAGTGCTCCCCATGCGTCCACTGGCTCATGGTGACCATTAATTATTTATTATTATTATTATTATTATTATTATTATTATTATAAGTATTTATATAGCGCCAGAAATGTACCTGGTGCTTTACGAAGAAGATAGACACGGTCCCTGCCTGAGGGCTTACAAACTAAAGACCGGGGGAGGGGAGAAAAGGAAGGGGAACAGAGTGAGAGACAAGGGATGCGACATTCATGAGGTTGATTCTAAGCCCTTGGCAGAGAACTAGACCCTGGTGGGTTAGCAAATCTTGTCTCTCTGGGAGATGCATCTCTGGCTCTATCTGGAGTTCCCTCAGTGTGGAGAACCACTCGGGGGCAATCAGAATGACCCATGCTCTCTAGGACTTTATTTTCAGTACCTGCTGAATCAGGGGGATCAGGGGAAATGTGTACAACAGTCGAGGTGGCCACGGAAACTCGAGAGCATCCACCCCTTCTGCTTGAGGATCTCGATGTCTGGCAAAATATCTTTTTAGCTTGTGATTTTCCACCGAGACAAAGAGGTCCAGGCTTGGAGTCCCCCATTGCCTGACTATCTGTTGGAATGCTTCCTGATTCAGGGACCATTCCCCTGGGTCTAATTTGCTCTGACTTGGCCAATCAGCCCACGCATTGAGGATCCCTTTGACGTGCTTTGCTGACAGGGACAACAGGTTGTTCTCCACCCAGGTCATTAGGGAAACTGTCTCCTTCATCAGTATGGGCGACTTGGTTCTGCCTTGACAATTCAAGTACAGCATCACTGTCATACTGTCTGTGTGGACTTGAACATGCTTGCCTTTTACCTTCTTCTGAAAGTGTGCCAAGGCCAGCCTGATGGCCCATAGTTCTAACAGACTGATGTATTGAGCGGCCTCTTTTGGGGACTAGGAACCCTGTGCCAGCTCTCTCATGCAATGGACTCCCTATCCCTAGAGACTGGCTTTGGTAGTCATCATCACCTTTTCCCCCACCGGGATCGGGAGGCCCCAAGCATAACTATCCTTTTCCAGCCAGCAGTTCCAGTCTGGACCTCTGGGGTCAGTCGAATGAGTATCCTTTGCTTCCTTGCAATCTGGTTCTGCCAGGGCAAGAGGAATTTCTGCAATGGACGGAGGTGAAACCTGGCACACTGTACTATCTCCAAACATGACACCATCAGGCCCAGGCAGCTGGCCAGAGTTAACAAGCTGGCTGAGTTCTCGGTCTTTATATGACTTAGCTGTTAGTCTGATCTTCACTTCACTTTCCATTGACATGAAGACCCTACCCTATGCGGTGTTGATGAGCACCCCCAGGTGGAGAAGCCGCCAAGCGGGCTCTACAGACCTCTTGTCCCAGATGATGATAAAACCATGTGACCTCAAGTTCTCCACTGCTGCTAGACATCCCTCTTGTGAGCTGGCTCCCACCAGGATATCATTCAGATAGTAGGGGTGTGCATGTTGTTTTTGTTATTACAATAAAGACAACAAAAATTATCATTTTCATTATCATTATTGCAATAATGAAAACAACAAATAATAATGAAAATAGAAACAAAAACGACATTTTGTTTTTGAAATAAAGGGAAAAAACTGAAAAACGTATTTCTGGCTATAACAGTGTGTCATCGTCTCTCAGGATTTCCCAAACCTCCATTTTACCACACACGGTCCCCCCTGCACTAACCCACTTGCCCCCACTCCCCTCCCCGAGAACCCAGGAGCCCTGGCTCCCAGCTCCCCTACTCTAACCCAGCCCCGCAATTTAGTCACCGGTGGCAGCTTGGGCTTGGCTCCGACATCCTCTCTGCTCCTCCATCCAGTCCTCTGATGGATGGCTGCACGGGAGCTCCCACCAGGCCCGAACTGTTCAGTTGAGCCTGGGAGCTGCCACGCA
>QEPC01010291.1:5369701-5390540 GCA_003113815.1 Sphenodon punctatus | reverse complement strand
CGCGCTGCCTGTGCTGTTGTCGGGGTTCTGGGTGCCCTTCCCCATGTCCTGCCATGCCCCCGGGCTGGTCCCCCCCGCTTCCCTGGCCCTGGATCCCCCCCCCCATGCCCCTTGTGCTGTGTGCTGTGTGTGTTGGCCATCCCGCTGTGTTCCCCCTTCCCTTCCTTTCCCATGTGGGTGTGTATGTGCCTGGGCATGTGTTTGTGCTGTGTGTTCCACTGTGACCTCATTTTCCCTGTGTCTGTTGTGTGTGCTGCCTTGGCCGCTCTTCTCCCTCCTCCCCCTCCCTTCCCGTTTCCCTTGTGTGGGCGTTCCCTTTTGGCATCGTTTGCCCTCTGTCAGTCATGTCTGCCTCCTACCCCTCCCTGGTGCCTTCTGCGTGTTTTGATCACGGCCCGGAATCGGCGTCACGTCTGTTGCGCTGCCCCGGGCCGTGGTCTGTCGGGCCAATTCCCTGCCGTGGTCCCGATCCCGTCACATCTGTTCAGGGCCTTCCTGGACCA
The DNA here is from genome assembly GCA_003113815.1 of Sphenodon punctatus. Lineage (NCBI taxonomy): Eukaryota > Metazoa > Chordata > Lepidosauria > Sphenodontia > Sphenodontidae > Sphenodon > Sphenodon punctatus. The sequence goes on along the minus strand of QEPC01010291.1, from coordinate 5,390,037 downwards.
CGGGGGGTGGTTGGTTGGCTCGCCACCACTGGGAATCCACTGTGGTGATTCGGGAGCCCGTAACATCTGAAAACACCCTATGAAGCTAAGGCCAAGATGATATCTATTTAGGCTTTTCACCTCAGTGCCAAAAAATTTGCAATTCCAAAATGGATTACATATACTAAATCTCTTAAAAAATTTAATTTATGTGAAAATGCTGCATGTAGGAACATTCCTCAGTTGGAGCATTGCGTTCTATTAATTTGGAAATTCAGTATCTTATTGGAACAACATGAAATATTGTCCATAGCAAAGCACAGCATACTTAAATCTCCATTTATATTTAATATTTAATATTTTAAGCATTTTTTTGATTGTTTGGTACTGATTTTATTGTATTTTATGGTTTTTAATGTTGGAAGCCGACCCGAGCTGCATTGCAGGAGGGGCGGGGTAGAAATTTGCAAAATAAATAAATAAAAAATAAAAATAAAATTATGCACATACTACATGCTTTCTTTAATTTAAGAAAGTAGGATGGAGTTCACCCATATGTAGAGTTTAAGGTCAGTAAACCATTAAATCCCACATGTTTGCTTGGTTCTTCAACTGTGTATGGCCTTTGGCGTGTAGGGAAATTTACTAAATATAGTTGATGTAGCAGTTATTAGCTCCAAATAGATAAAAATTCACATGTGGTAAACAAAAGAGATATATACAATCTTGTACATAACTGTTATTAACAGCATCATGGACAAGGTGGTTTATTCTGTGTGTGGTTTTGTAGCTATTGGATGTCTTGCTGAAGTGGGACAGTTAGGTAGATATTGAAGGTTAAGTAAGGTCTGTGTGGAGAAGCACATGGAACTCCTCCTGTACCAGCTTTCTCCGTCAGTCACGGGCTGTCTGAAGACGTTTGCCATGCTACCCTACCCACGTGGTAGACCCTGCTTCTTCCACTACTCTCCTCATCTCTGGCACAAAGGGAAAAGAATGGAAAGAGGACGGCAGCCAGATGGGCACCGGTGGCTGGGGACTCTATGCAATGTAACCCCCTCCGTTGCTTGCCCTGTTGCTCTGCGTTTAAATGAATCTAGAAGGTCACTGGGAAAAGCTTTATGAGATTGTGGAAAATTCTGTCAATTAAAAAGATGGAATCATTTGACAAGACCACTTAAAGCACTAGGAAAATATACTGACAAATACAGCCCTGTCTAGGCAAGGAGGAGATAAGCTGGATGATGTATAATATTACTGACTTCTACAGTAATTACTGACTTCTTTGAGCCACCTAACATCTAGAGCTGGATCTTTTGTTCAGGGATCAGGTGCAGAACTTAGACCTGGGAGACCAGGATTCAAATCAAGATTAGCCATAAACTCAGGGTGAAAATAAAAAAGACAATAGCCCGCATTAGCACCCACCAGGTGGGTGTTTGTCTGTCTGTGTATTAGGTGTTCGCCAGATGTTCGCCTGCATCCCCCACTCACTCCCCACTCATGGTGTCATCCAAGGACATCACAGGCCCATCATGCAGGCCAGTGTGCACTAATGTGTGCCCATGCATCCGCCTCCCATTTATTAGGTTCACCTGCAGCCTTGCCCGCATCCAGATCTGCCAGCACCATAGAGTTCCACCTAGTGTGGCTGCTGGAGAATGATCAGCTGTGAAGCGGCCGCAAGAGAAGGTCCTTCCTGCACCCCTGCTCTCTCCTTTTGCAGCCACTTCACAGCTGATTGCTGATCATGTGCTCGGGAGGCTGTGAGAGAGTGATCAGCTGTGAAGTGGCTGCAAGAGGAGAGAGCGGGAGTGTGTGTGTGCAGGAAGGACTGTCTCCTCTTGCAGCCACCTGAACACATGAGCACTACTGCAAGAGGAGAGTGCGATGGAAAGGTGGTCATGGCCGGGGAAGAAGACTTCCCTAACTGTGACACTGCCCTCCCACCCCCCCGCTTTTCATCAGAGCCAGGCCTGGGGAGAGAGTTGTGCCACTTGTGGCAGCTACCGCCAGCACATGAAATGCAGGCAGGGGGCTGCCCATTCATTAGCTCTACACATTAAAAGATGTGAATGGAGGATGAGTGGGGGCTGCATGGATTGAACATGGACTTCAGTGGGCTATTTGTCTCATTTATAAACACCCACACTGCGTGGCTTTGGTACGGTTGCCTTAAATGCAAATTTTCAGAGGATAATGCAGAGCTGCACTGGAGCCAATGCAGCCCTGCAGCCTGTAGGCTTTGGGCAAGTCATTCTCTCAGCCTCAGATCCCCCATCTGTAAAATGAGAATACTAATGACCTGCCTCACTGAGTTGCTGTGAGGGCAAGCTAGATGATTATAAAGCACTTTGAACACTGCAAGTGATATAGAAATTGTAAAAGTAAAATAAAAAGAGGAATGACATCAGTTTAGTAAAAAGTAAAAGATAGATAGGCAGCTTTGGAAAGAGGTATGGAGAAAGATTTCCTTGGTTTAGAAGAGAATAACAAAACATGGCAATTAAATGAAAATGAAATTACTTTTATACAATAGTAAAGGAAAAAGGCAAGTCTCCATCCCATTGACTCATTCATCAATACAGAAGCAATAAAACTCTAGAGAGGGCATTTCCGGCCATTAGGGGCTTGTTTAACAATAAACCTGAGGCAAGTTATTAAATGAACTCATGCTGCGCTCTCAAGAGAGTCTTATACCTTCATTATACTGGTCCTGGCAATGCTACCACAGTAAACACTGAATTAGTATTTCATTATATTAAGGGCGCGATCCAATGAGTGTATCTCTCTGGTGCTACCACTTAGCAGGAACATGAGTCACACTGAAGTGAACTAGACTCATACATGTGCTAAGTGATAATGCCAGTGTTACCCATTCAGAGAACTGCACTGTACATTTTTGGTGTTAAATTGCATCAGGTTCACTGGTTGTAATATGTAATAATTATCAGTGCAAATGCCTTTTTATTTAATTAAATGTGCTGATCTCTCTCAGCCAAATTCTGCTAACAGGTGTGTTCATAGCGTTCGCAATGTTTTTAAAAGGAATCTCACACATTTACAGGCAAAGGCAGAATTTGGCCTAGTGACGCTCCAAGTTAATTGCAGAGTTTCAGAATTTCCCCCTTAGTTCTAGGGAAGAGGATGACAACTACGTATTAATTAAGCACTTAGTTCAAAATAACAAGTGGCAGGTGGCTAAACACCAAATAGAGTTGAGACTGGCAAGATGGAAGGGCATTAATACTAGCCCTAGGCCTTAGCCAAAGTGCCTCAGTGGCATGGTGGGATCAACCACTGTGTTGAGGGATCCAAGGATGCTGGTTCAAACCCAGGTCCTTACAAACGTGGTGGTCTGGGAAGAACCATGATGCTTTCCTTTTCCATCAATCTGCTGTCTTTGGCCGCATGTACACTGGAGAGTTTGGACCCTCCATGGAAACATACATTGAAGGGGTGCTCATGAGGGACCCTGCCTATCCCCTGAGGCCCTGGTTCAGGAAGCATATAGCATTGCCCACACCCCAGAGCAAAGGTGCTTCAACCGGCAGCTCGGTGCACCTGTTCTATTGTGGAGAGAGCTTTGGGTCTTTTAAAGCAGTGTTGGAAATCAATTGCAGCTAGAATTTATTTCCATTTATTTCCACTTTTAACTACTGCTGCCTGTGTTCTCCATAACATCTGTGACACTAGCGGGGCTGCATTGGAGAACCCCCCACTTACCGAACCAAGTGGAGCAGGACATAGCCAGAGGGATCCGGGATGCCCTGTGCTGGCACATCAACTGCAATGCTAGCTAAAACGACCACCATTAATGACAGTTTAAAGAGTATCAGTGAACTGTTTCAAATGATCTTTTTGTGTTATCAACAAAGCCTTTTTAAATGTTTCCTTTCCTGTGTGCCACTGTGTTTTCCTCTGACTCATCCAGCTCCCCCTCAGCACCGGAACAGGACGGCATACTTTCCCTCCTTGGTCCCCTCTCGCCCATGCTATTCCCCCACCCCAGGTGTCCTTTTCGTAAGTGTTCCCTATTGGCATTTACAGATTAGCTGGCTGCAGGTCTGAACTGTTGTGTTTCCTATTGGCATTTGCAGTCTAGCTGGGTCTGAAAATGACAATAGGAAGCACAGAGACACAGGCATGCAGCCAGCTACTCTAAGACTGCCTAGCACTCAACTTTTGCCTGTGGCTTTCCCACAGTACTTCCTTTTGCACCCAGTACACACACACCCCTCAAGTGCAAGGGCACAGCCAGAGGACTAACCATTCCCTATTTTCAGTGTACCTGCTACATCCCCATCCCTTCCAACCCCCAGCCACCAAAGCTGCTTATCGCTATGCCATACCACCACTCTCCACGGCCCACCCCATGGGACCCCGACCCTCAAGTGCAAGTGGATGGCCAGCGAACTCCCCAACCCCATTTTCAGTGCACTCCCTCCTTCCTTCAAACCTCCAGCCCCCAGAGTGGCTTTTCGCTCTGCCATACCACCATTCTCCATGTCTCTCTTCCCTCAAACTTCCCTCTTTTCCCAGAAGAAGCACAGAAAGCATGTGTACCAGGGCATGGTTCCCCAGGGTAACTCCTTGCAGGGCCAACCCCACACAGTCTCAATCTCTTCAGGAATTAACTCTATAGTCATTTCCTTGCTTTAGGAATTAGCTCAGTCTTTTACTCTCGGTTGTCAGCAATATACAGTCTCTCAGTTAGATACAGCTCTCCACCATTCACTGTAGATACCTAGTCCAGATCATCATATAGTCGCTTAAGTCAGGTCTCAAGCTTCTGGCTACTACTCACAATCCGGTCTCTCTGGGCCAGGCACAGTTAGCTGAGACCCAGAACCATCTGGCTCCTACAGAGCTCTTAGAGGAGGTCCTTCTCCTACAGCCTTCCTAGCCCACTGGCATGTCTGGGTTTTATAGGCCTTGGGCATGCTCAGAAACTAATTTGGTTCCCACTGAGCATGCAGATGCCCGGGGACTTAGCCACAGTGCTACTCACAGTCTAGAGGCCTCATTGGGCACACCCAGGAACTTAGTCTCAGAGGGAACCCTAGGGCTGGCTCCGCCACACCCTACCCCAGAGGTGGGGAGCCTTTTCCCTCCCAGGGGCCACTTGCAAACTTGCACAAGCTCCAAGGGCTGCACAGAAGTTGGGGCCGGGGCTGCTTAAGAGATACTTATCTGTGGGATCGCCTCACTCCCCATGTGCCTGTGCGAACCTTGAGATCATCCGGGGGAGCCTTTTTGGAGGTTCCCCGGGTGAGGTGGGTGGCCCCCGATATTAGATCTTTTTTGGTGGCCGTCCCTGTGCTGTGGAATTCGCTCCTGGAGGAGGCTCGGTTGGCCCCCACTCTCCTGCTATTTTGACATTTATTTAAGACCTGGCTGTTCTGCTAGGCCTTTGGTGAGGGGGCGGGGTAGGGTGGGTGGGGTGGGAGTTTTCTTCCTTGCATTTTTGTGAATTTTAACTGTTTTAATTGTTTTATTGTTTTTATATTTGCTGTTCGCCGCCCTGGGCTGCCCTGTGGGCAGGAGGGGCGGGATAAAATTTTTGTATAAATAAATAAATAAATAAATACACTCAAGGAAAGGAGGGTCCAAATCATGGATCTGTACCATGGAACTGCCCCCTATCCTTGTTTGCATGCCCTCATCTCTGCTCCCTTCCCCTGAGCTCAGTTTCTCAGTGACTGAAGGTAATAACCAGATCCAGGAAGTGGCAAGGGACCACATAAAAACTTGCCACGGGCTGCATTTGGCCCCTGGGCCTGAGGTTCCCCACTCCTGCCCTAATCCCGCAGCTACTCTGCTTTGGGAGCACCTAAAATTCAAGGAGCACCAGCCTCCTGCTGCTGGCCCTACGTGCCTTAAAGGGGCAGCATTCCACCTTGGCTGCACCCTGCCACAGCATGGATTTTGAAAAGAATTCAAACTCACTTGGGTGGTGGGACTGGTGGGCAAACATTTTCCTGATCCTCCTCCCACAAATCCAGCTGTGGAGGAGTGTTCACAGGAGGCATGTGGAAATAATTGGCAGGGGGAGACATGCCTGGGCCAGGAACTGTTCCCTAGAGTGAGCAGAGTGCAGAGAAAGCTCAGGTGCTTTCCCTAGGGCGAGAGGGAGTGGAGTGTGGAGAGAATAAAGTCAGGAGGTCGGGTTCCATGTAGGAGGCATGAATGACTGATGGGGGTTAGGAAATGGTGCCTGCCCTGAGCCACACTGCTCTTGGTCATGGTGACAACATGCTCAAGCAGGGAGCTCTGGAGCTGAATGGACTGGAACAAGTTGCTTTGAGTCTGTGCCCACATCTCAATCATCTCCTTGTTCGCCTTCTCAATTATTCTGTCCAACTGGTCTAATTGCTGCCAGAGGTGGGGCCAGTGTCTCTCCTCCCGCCAGAGGTTCAGACAGGCCTCAGCAACAAAGGCCTTGCATTCTGCGGTGTTCTGCCACACCCGCTACCTGTGCTCCCTAGCCATGCTGTTAATGGCATCCTAGATCTCATCCACCCACTGTGTGGTCTCCCCAAGCAGCTCCCTTGCCAAATCCTTTCTGTGCTGCTGGCTGCAGGCCCATAGGTCCTGCTTCTGCTGGGTGCTTGTGGCTAGTAGTTCCATCCACTCCTGTTGCACTGGCAGAACAGTAGCAAGGCAGGCAATGAGGAAAGCCATTAGTTCAGACTGCCTCATCCATCTTCCTGCCTCGGTGTTTCCTGCCCACCCAATTTTCAGTCCTTCGCTTGTCCAAAGGGAAGTAGGAATGCTGCTGCTGGCCTATGCTGCTGCTGTGGGATCCCAGCGCCATGCATTCTCCTCCCACAATCACTGTAGAGTGAAGAACACACAGAAACCAACCACTGCCATTTGCACCATATCCCCCACCCCCGCCCACCATTTTGGTTCCCCCCCAACCCCCACCAGCCTGTGGGCTGGTCATCAAGCCTTGCCATCCACTTCCCACACCTACTGTTCCCATCCTGTGGAGCGGTTTCCCTGAAATTTTCCTGCTGCTCTTCCATGCGCTTCTGGTCACCTGTCAACACAGTAAACAGTAAAAGATACATAATTAGATAACAATAAATGGAAGCCTTTATCATGTAGCTGTGTTGTAAACGCAAACACCCCGCTCCCCCTCAGGTGCATTAACTTACTGTTCTCCTCCACCTTCACTGCCTCCTCTACAAAGGTGGCATCCAGGTCCTTTGTGCCCTCATACCAGAACCTCCAGTGGCTCCTCGAACAAGGGCTGGATCTTGAGCTTGAGGGGATGCAGTGTGACAGTCATGGTGTCACACTGCAATTCCGTGTCTTCATTGACCCATGCTAGCTCTGGAGCAGGGATGGGTATGGAGGACTGTTTGCCAGGTGGCATGGTACAGATGTGCTTGTGACCCCTGGTGACTGGAGAGCCATCACCATGCCCCCACACCATGAGTAGGGTGGGAAAACTCAAATGTGCGGGTGGCCAGCCCTGCCCCTGCCTGCTCCCCTCCCTGCTCCCAGTGCCCTACCGCCCCCTCCCCCACCATGACAGGCAGTCATGGCGAATGGCAATAGTAGCCTCTGCCCTGCTGTGGGGATGGCAGGGCCAAATAGATGCGTTGGCCTGCTTTGGCCCATGTGGGCAGCCCTTGACCTGGGATGGGCGTTTGAGATTGGGCCCAAGGAGAGCGTATCCTGGGCCAGCCACCTACCCACCCTGGGGAAGTCGCGGGCCAGCATCTGGTGGCGGGAAACACATGTGCTGGTGAGTCCTCAGCCCAGGCAGGCATAGTGGCCCACAGTGGGTCACCATCATGACACTCCTAGGAGTGCATTCCAAGCTCACCTTTCCCTGGTACAGCGAAATTTCCACTTCCCCCTGCCGGGTCCTGTCATCACCAGCATAGCATATGTAGTTCATGCTAACTATGCCAAAATGGGTATGTGCGTACGCTGTACTGCACACAAATGTGGCCATATGCTTGTCCTGCACACCATTCTGCTCCAACAATGCCATCACAAAATTCAACACAGAGTGCCTTTGCAATGTGCTTATTGTTACGTTTGGGAACAATGTAATTTGTACATGTACATTTGGTAACATGTATGGTACCAACGTACAATCAACATTTGTACATTTGGTGACAAGGTACATTTGGTAACAGGGTAACCTTGTCCCTGCCTGCCAAATGCCTGGCCAACACCTATAGTTGCTATTAACAACAGGGGACACTCAGAGATAACCATGTTTTATATTCTTAAGAAGCAGAAGAGGCAACTGAAAGCTTTCCTTTTCCTAAAAGTTGGGTTACACTGATTTAAGCATACACATATTCTTTTTTATTTGGGAAAAGGCTATTAATACTTTAGCCCTTTATTTATAGAAATGCACTACTATAAGTAAAATAAAAATTGCTGGAGTGGAGCTGAGATGATTTACAAAAGAAACTCACTGATGTCTTTGATTTCAGCATTATCCTGTGTGGATAGAAGCAATGACAAGTGCACTTTACAGTAGAACCTGTGAAATGATACTTGAGATATGTAGACATTTCAAACAAGTGAGATTTGGCTTTTGATCTCTGTAGAGTGCTATTATTTCCTCCAGGGGTGTAGTTTTTTTTAATAAGTAGGTCAGTCGTCTATTTTTAGATAGGAGAGTAAATTCACTGTTTGAACTCTTCTATTTGTGGATGGAAAACATTGATTATTATAGTTTTGCACAGCAAAAAAACACATTTGATGTTTCCTGTGACCCATCAAATATTTATCATTGTTTAGCGAGGTTATTTCAAATTATCTTCAGGTTCTGCTCTTTTTCTAAACTTGTTATCTCTGTGGGAAGGAGAATGAAATGAAGCACAAGTTTGTTTTTACCTTTTTCTTTTTTTGAAAGGCTTATATTTAATTATTTATATATTTATTTAAACATTTAATATCCTGCTCCCTCCTGCTACAGCAGTTCAGGGCGGTGTACAATACAAAATATAAGCAATACAATCTAAACAATGTAAAAACAAAATCAACAATACAAATATAAAACTATCGATGAAACATAAAAACCTCCCCCCTCCCCAGCCCAACCAATCCCTCCCACTACCCATCTCCCCCACCAAAAGCCTGGCAGAAAATCCAAGTTTTACATTGGCACCTAAAGGAGAGGAGATCTGGGGACCGGTGAACCTCCACCGGGATGGAGTTCCATAAACGGGGGGCGGTGACAGAGAACGCCCTCTCCATCATGGTCCCCCGCCAAACGCGGGTGACCTCCAAAAGGGCTCCCCTGGCCAACCACAGAGGTCACTCCAGAACCTGGGGGGTTAGGTCCAAACCATGTAGGGCTATATAGGTCAATACCAACACCATGAATCGGGCCTGGAAGGCTGTAGGCAGCCAGTGCAGTAAACAGAGCACTGGTGTTATGTGCTCCCGACAGCCCATCCCCATATGGAGGCGGGCCACTGCATTCTGCACTAGCTGCAGCCTCTGAACTGTTACCATGGGTAGCCCCACATAGAGCACATTACAGTAATCAAGCCTAGAGGTGATGAAGGCATGGATGATGGTGACCAGGTCGCAGATAACTAATCATAACCAGGAGAATTTACCACTTGGTAAAAAGTTAACAGAAGTGACGGTGGGCCTCTTTGACCCACTCAGTCACACCCTGTCCTAGACCTGGCCTGCATGTGTGTGTTGGCCCAGGAATGTCCCAGGCTGTGATTCCAGAGACCTCTGGGGTCGCAGCCCGGGCTAAGGTCCATCCAATTGGGACAAAGTCAGCCAGAGCGTGTTCACATGACTTTTCCCGCTGGCTCGGATCAGCTCTGCCATGGCCACCATGTCATAGTGGGGTGGAGCGCTCGGCTCCGTGTGGGAGGCGGGCCCGGATGACTGCCCATTTGTGCAGCTCCCCACCCTCCTCGACGACTCAGCCACCGGCATGTTTTTTGTGCTGCCCCGACCCGGACTGGACCATGTCAGCAACGGCGTCCCAATCCAGCCCAGGTGTGACGGCAGTGCATCTTTGTGTCTAAAGGTATCCTCATAATTAGTATGTTTTCTCTTCTCTGCCTCATATTATCTAAAGTTTCTCAAGTAAAATATTAGATCTGGGTCTAGTCACTATGAGTATTCATTGCTGGGAATATAATATTTTGTTTCTAGCAATGTGATTTTAATAAGTTATATACTTGTCAACAGTGTTAAGTAATAAAACCTGAGAGAGTTTTTAAAATAATCCACCCTCATAATAATTGGGCAATAATTGTCCAAGTATCTACCTGAAGGATCACACTGGGTGTGGCGCCTGATGTTATGTGTGTGGGGTGTCCTCACTCCTGAGTTCAGTCTGGCAGCAAGCTGATGTAGTCAGCCCAGGAAGGCTCTCATGCTTCCTGCCCTCTGCATAGTAATGATCTTTTAGTTAGTGCCTCCATCTGAGAGATGTACCCTTCACTTGAAGGACCTCAACAACCTCCCAGGAAAACAAACTAACCCAGCAGTGCCAAAACTAAATGCAGCTAAATAAAATTCCTATGGGATCAATAAACATGTTGTTTGGATAAACACAAATCATTGAATTTTATGAGGGGAAAACAGCATGCAGTAAGTAAAACTGTCAGCAGGTGTCACTCTAGAGCACAGTTAAATTTAAAAAGGTGTGGGAGGAAATAAAATGTGGGATTCAGTGCCCCAAAATGAGTGGGGAATGATTACAATAAACAACTAGATAATCATAATGAAATCACCATATTTAAATAAGCAAAATGAAATGTGTCAATATATTGTAATTAAAACAATAAGGCAAGATTCAAGGAGGAATAATAATAATAATAATAATAATAATAATAATACATTTTATTTGTATAGCACCCCCTGCCTGCCTTACATGGCACTCAGAGTGCTTCACAAAAAAGGTAAAACCAAATAAAACAATATAAAACAATTTAAAACAATTATTAAACATTTTTAAATGGGGCAGGCAAAAAGGGACGGCAAAGTACAATAAGGGAACTATCAGTGGATCCTAAAAGTACCTAGAAAATAAATACGTTTTCAGGTGCTTTTTAAAGGTGCAGAGGGATGAACTGAGATGAACATCCAGAGGGAGCAAGTTCCACACTGAGGGGCCCGCCACAGCAAAGGCCTGATCGCCTGCCGATTTCAGACACGATGGCGGGACCCCCAAACAGCAGGTGGTTCCTGAGCACAGATACTCATCAGTGTGAGGTTCCCAGGAGTAGGACTTGAATATAGCCAGGGCCTAAACCATTCAGGGCCCTAAAAACCAGCAGTGCAATCTTAAACTCAATCCGTCGCTCCACAGGCAGCCAATGCAGAGAACGTAGGGCAGGCATAATATGATCACAGGTGCCTAAACCAGTAAGCAGCTGCGCTGCCGCGTTCTGAACAAGCTGCAAGCAGCAGATAAGCACTGCCGACAGCCCATAGAAGAGGGAGTTACAGAAGTCAAGCCTTGCAGTCACCAAGGCATGGGTTTCTGTGGCAAGGTCAGCCTGGGATAAATAAGGGCGTAACTTACCCAAATTACATAGTTGAAAAAAGCATTTCCGAACCACATCCGACACCTGGGCTGTCATGGACAGAGTGTGGTTGAAAAGGACACCCAACTTCTTTACTTGGCCCACTAACTCCACCTGGATCCCAGACACAATCAGGGGCCTGAAAGAGGCAATGACATCCTCATATTGGCAGCCCCTTCCCACCATCATCTCAGAAAAGCAACAATTTAAAACAACAATCTGACACAGAAATTTAAAACATCTAAAATAAAATCTACATAAAAAACCCTTCCCTCATTTTTTAACCCACCCTCCTCCAAAGGCCTGGGATAACAGCCAGGTCTTACAACCCCGGCGGAAGGCCAACAGACTTGAGGCCAGACGGGCTTCCTCCGGGAGGGAGTTCCATAAACGCAGCCCGGCCACCGAGAATGCCCTCTCCGTTGTGGCCCCCCGCTTTACGCAGGGGACCTCCAAGAAGACACCCCTGGCAAACCGAAGGGGCCACTCTGGGGTGCAGAGGCTGAGGTGGTCCCTAAGATATGAGAGGCCAAGACCATGTAGGGCTTTATAGGCCAAGACCAACCTGAATCTGGCTTGGTACGTTATAGGCAGCCAGTGCAGCGCACAGAGCACAGGAGTAATATGCTCCTGACGACTCGTCCCCGTCAGGAGACGAGCTGCTGCGTTCTGCACCAGCTGCAGCCTCCGAGCCAGGGGAAGCCCCACATAGGGAAGCCCCACATAGAGCGCGTTACAGTAGTCCAGTCTTGAGGTGATGAAGGCATGGATGAGGGTGGCCAGGTCGAGTCTGGAGATATATGGACGCAGCCTCCACACCAGATACAGCTGGCGGAAGGCAGTCTTTGCCACCATCTCCAACTGCTGATCTAGGCGGAGATCTGTATCCAATAACACCCCCAGATTCCAAACCTGCTGGGCTACGGGAGGGCGGACCCCCTCTACGAGGGGAGCCGACACCTCCCTCACCCTACCCACCGCCATCACCTCCATCTTATCAGGATTGAGCTTCACTCTGCTCTGCCGTATCCAATCCGCCACGGCCTCCAAACGTTGGGACAGTACTGAGACGGCAGGACCTGTGTCAGTTGAAAAAGAGAGGTAAAGCTGGGTGTCATCAGCATATTGGTGGCAACGCACACCAAACCCTCTCACGATCTCCCCCAAGGGCTGCATATAAACATTAAATAATAACAGAGACAGAACTGAACCTTGTGGAATGTCACAATCCAGGGTCCAGGGGCCAAAAGACTCAGCCCCCAGGACAATCCGCTGACTTCTCCCCGAGAGGAATGATCGGAACCATCCGAGGACAGTCCCGTCCAAACCCCCCAGGGCTCACAAACGTCTCAGCAGCAACCCATGGTCCACTGTATCAAAAGCAGCCAAGAGATCTAGCAGGACCTGAAATGTTGAACGTCCTGCATCCATCTCCCAGCGGAGATCGTCCACCAAGGCCACCAACACCATCTCTGTACCATAGCCAGGGCGGAACTCCAATTGAAATGGGTCAAGGAAACTGACGCTGTCCAAATGAGACAATCATGTCCAATACAATAAACAGGCAGCCCCCTGTCCGCCTGTATTCCATGTGCTTGCGGCTGCGTTCACACAGTGGTGCTAACAATCTCCCTCCCCCAGGCCTGACTCTCACCTGGGTAGCAAGCTAATGATCTCCCTCCCCTTCCCCAGGCCTGCTTGTCAGCTGGGTGGCCAGCTGGGTGTGTCTGTGCTAGCAATCTCCCTCCCCTGGGTCCACCTGCCAGCTGGATAGCCACACTAGCGATCTCCCTGCCCCTGGGCCTGCTAGCAATCTCCTTCTCCCCCAGACCTGCCTATCAGCTGGGTGGCCAGGCTAGTGATTTCCACCATGCCTGCCCTCTGGGCCCATCTGTCTCTGGGGGGACAGGGAGATCAGCACAGCTGGCTGGCCCAGCTGACAGGTGGCTCTAGGGGGTACAGGGAGATTTCTGGCTCTCCCCAGGCTACCTGTCAGCTGCCCAGGTGTGCTAGGTGGGACTATATGGTGCTGGTGGAGCTGAATGCATGTGAGGCTGAAGGCAAACCTAACAGATGGACCACAGACACGTGAGAACCCATTAGCTTGGATTAGCCTGCATGGTGGGCCCGCTATTTCTTCAAAAATGGTGTGAATGTTTAGTGGGCGGTGACCGCTGTTGCACTACTTCGATCTCTTGGGCAGTAGACAATGCAAGGAAGGCCTAAGGAATATCTTATCACTACCTAAATGAGTCAATGGACACACAAAGTACAATGCATAAATCAAGTTTGCTATTGCAAATCTTCAAAAGAATACAGTAGATCATAGAAGAATAATTCAGTAGATATGGCAAAAGGAACATGTTTACAATCTCAGCTCAGTAGATTTCAGATCAGGCAGGCCTATACTTTAACAGAACTCTGGTTAAGGGCCTGAAGGGCACATGTGTTTCAGGTCGATTCCTGAAAGGAATCCTCCAGTCTTTCCTCCACTAGAGGAGAGACTGGTAAGTTACTGTCTTACCAGACAGACGGTGACCTGATGACCATCGGTGCCCGCTGGAAGAAGTGGGTCCCATTAGAAATTTTCCTTGACCTTGTATAGCATGAAACTCCTCCCCTTTTGCACACGACACCTCTTTAAATTACATAACCTTTTGCACATGACACTCTATTTTCCAGCTGCGTTACAATACTGTCACCTACTCGCTTGTGTTGAACTTTTCACTCCTAATGCTATTGGCAGATGTTAAAGGTTTCTGATTGGTTGATTTATGATCCACTATCTGATGTAAGCTCAGGACAGGCATTTGCAGTTTCTTTACCCCAGTCTTGCGAGAGCTTACCCTGATACTTTAGGAAAAATGACCATCACCAGCTCCCTTACCCAGACTTGCATGAGCTAACCATTTCTTCTCCATCAATCTCACATTGCATACTCCACCCTTCAGAACTGTGATTACCAAGCCATTAGCTTTTTAGTTTACCCTCTAACTTCTTAATGAATGGTTTTAATTTTAACCTATTTACATTTTATTTCTTTTTTCAGACTATGCCTTACAGAGCAGTCACGGGAACCCTAGACGTACGCGGGTATCCTAACCTGATCAGGTGGTGTATAATAATATGTGAATCTCTGCTAACATGGGATGGGCATGGCTACCTGGCAACAGCTGTGTGGTGGGTGTGGGTTAACATCTGGTGGCCACCTAGTGGAGCGTGTGAACACATGGCACATGAAGGCCAATATCTTGTTTGTTTTTATTGTCTCTAACAGCAATGAATGATCCTTTCCCTAGGACTGTGCAACCCAAAACCCACTGTGTGGTCTGGTGGACTTGCGGTAGGCCTTGCTTGCATTGGCTATCTTAGGAGAAACTTTAATAGTTCTCAGTATGCGACTAGGGCCCACTATTCACAGTTCCCACAGGCAGGTCAGTTCCTTCTTTCCAGTCCATGTGCTGTGAAGCTGGCAAGCAGGTAGTCAGGAGAGGTGAAAGGCAGACCTTGGGGACCTCTCTTGCAAGCTTCCAAGCTGGCACTCAGTACAGGTTTAGCCTCCCACAGGCAGGTGAGGTGATATTGTGGCGAATCCTCCAGGTACTGTAACGCACTCTATGTGGGGCTACCCCTTGATGTTGGTTCGGAGACTGCAGCTGGTGCAAAACACGGCGGCCCACCTCCTAACGAGGACGGGCTGTCGCGAGCACATTACACTGGTGTTTCGTTCTCTGCACTGGCTGCCGATAGTCTTCCGGGCCCAATTCAAGGTGTTGGTGCTGACCTTTAAAGCACTAAATGGCCTGGGTCCAGCCTATCTGCAGGACTGCCTCACCCGCTGGATCCTGGATCAGCCCCTGCAGTCAGCTGGGGGCACCCTCCTCAAAGTCCCCCGGATTTCTTCGGATGTCGACTTTGTGGAGGGCGTTCTTTGTGGCTGTGCCGCAGCTGTGGAATTCCCTCCCGCCAGAGGTCCGCCTGACCACCGACCTCCCCTTTTTCCATAGACAATGTAAGACCTGGCTGTTTCGCCGTGCCTTTCCCGAGGGAGATGGAGTGGGTGGGTTGGAGTGGGTGGGTGGGGGTAATTTGTTTTATTGGGGGCTTTAACTGTATTACTGTTGTCTTATTGTTTTAAATTGTTTTAATATGTTGTTAGCTGCCCCGAGATGCTTTGAGCAGGAGGCGGTGGCATACAAATTTTATAATAAATAAATAATAATAAAATGTTCCCTTCTGGAAGGCTCTTAAAAGCCCCAGAGCAATCCAGCTCAGGCCTTCTCTGTCCCAGCACTCTGGAAGCTCTCCAAGTCTTCATTCACACGAAGGGCCACCAGCCAAGATGTCTCCCCTCCTCCGACCACTTTCTCTCCTTCCTGTAGGGGCAAGGGTCAAGTTTTGGCTCTAAAGATGGCATTCTGTAGTTCACACCACCAGTTACTACTTGTGCAGGCTTTAGATCAGGGATAGGAAACCTCCTGTCTATAGTCCACTTCCGACCTGAGAGTCACTTCTCTCTGACTCCCTGTGCTTTCTCTGGACTCCCATTCTTTCTATGGTAGAAAATCAAATATAAACATCCTGAAGAGCAAGCCAACTTCCATAAAAAATAAAACCCCAACAGATATATTCAATATAAATGATCACTGAAACATGAACAGATCAGCCCTTGTATTGCTATTAATTATTTATATAGTATCAGCAATGTGCCCGGCACTGAAAAGACAGGTCCCTGCCCCTTGGGACTTGCAATCTAGAATGATTATAATCTAGAAAGATTCCTCCCTCTGCTGGCTCCCTATACCTTGTCTTTACCTACAAGGTCCTTCATGGCCTTGCCCTCTCCTGTTTCTCTGAGTTTGTTTCCTGCTCCACTCCTGTCCAGGAGCTCCACTCCTTCTCTGCCACCACCCTCACCTGCTCACGACTCCCCTGCTCCTTAAAACATATCCACCCCTTGCTGCCCCCCATGCCTGGAACTCCCTCCTTGAATACATTTTCTCTGCTCCCTCCCTCCCAACCTTCAAAGCTGTATCTGGTGCGGAGGCTGCGCCCATACATCTCCAGATCTGACCTGGCCACTTTGATCCATGCCTTCATCACCTCGAGGCTGGACTACTTTAACGCGCTTTACGTGGGGCTTCCCTTGATTCTGGCCCGGAGGTTGCAGCTGGTGCAGAATGCGGCAGCCCGTCTCTTAACAGGGACGGGTCGACATGAGCACATTACACCTGTGCTCCGTGCGCTGCACTGGCTGCCTGTAATGTACCGAGCCAGATTCAAAGTGTTGACATTGATCTATAAAGCTCTGTATGGTCTTGGCCCCGGATATCTCAGGGACCGTCTCGCCTTCCGCAATTCGGGGCGACCCCTTCAGTCCACCGGAAGCACTCTCTTGGAGGTCCTCTGCGTAAGGCGTAGGCCGCGGTTGTGGAACTCCCTCCCAGAGGAAGCCCACCTGGCCCCAAGTCTGCTGGCCTTTCAGCAGGCCTGTAAGACATGGCTGTTCTCCCAGGACTTTGGGGGTGGAAAGGGAGGTGTGGGAACTAGGGTGGTTTTTTTAAAAAAAAAATTAAACTTGTTGAATTATCGCAATTTTAAAAGGTGATTTTAAAGTTTTAGTGTATGTTGGAAGTCGCCTCGAGATGCCGTAGGAATGAGGGGGCGGCATATAAATATAACAAAATAAATAAAAATAAATAATAAATAATAAAATAAATCCCTCTTGAAAACCTACCTCTTCCATCAGGCTTTCCCTAGCTCCTCATCCCCTTAGCTTCCTCCCTGATTTACGGTCCCCTTCTCCTGTGTAACTAAGCTAAGCACATGCACCTGTGACCTCTCGACTTCATGAATGTATCCCTCTCCTCTCCCCCACCCCCTCCCCCTCCCCTTCATCTCCCCTCCATTGTCTCTCCTAAATTGTAAGCTCTTCGGGCTAGGGACCCTGTCTATAATTAACAATTGTAAAGTGACAAGTATGTTGCTGGCTCTATATAATAAAAGAAATAAATAAATAAATAAATAAATAAATTTAAAATAATAATAATAATAATAATAATACAACGAACAATGAGAGGGGGCAAACATGGAAGGTGTGTGTAAGGAAGAACAGATACAATAAACCTGAAAATTTGCAGGAGCACTTGCTTAACTTAATTACTAGGGAGGAGGGGGATCCTAAAGGATGAGACAATATAAGGAAAAGCATAAATGAGCAATTTATGGGGATGAGGAATTAGGGAAGCCCTGACAGGAGAGGCAGGTTTTTAGGAGTGATTTAAAGGTCACAAGGGAGGAACAGAGTATGGTCCTTTTCACACAGACACTGTAACACTGATAAAATGGATGTTACATGTTATTATACATGTTGCAGGGCTGCAGGTGTGCTCTATGGGTGCCCTGCAACATGTATAATAAAATGTAACACCCATTTTATCAGTGTTCAAGTGTCTTGTGAAAAGGACCTATGTGTGTTCAGGGACAGAGTTCTAGGCATGGGGGCAGCATGGGAGAAGAGCCAAAGACAATTTAAGGAGCTGGAGACTCTGTGTTGAGTGAGAATGGTGGCAGAGAAAGAGCAAAGTTCCCATCTGTAAATGTGGCAGAAAATGAGGGGAGAAAAATAGGGAGGAACAAGGTCATCATGAAGATCCTTGAAGGTGAAGACAAAGGGTGATTTCAGACGTTACGGCCGCCCGAATTGACCACATGCCATGGTATGGTTCGGACCATGGGCGGGGGTCAAGGGGTAGGCGAACAGATGTTCCCCCCTTCCCCCCCACCCATGGGGAACGAGACACCACAGCCCACGGTCAATTCAGGTGGTTGTAACGTCTTGGCTCACCCTACCGCGGAGGGGGCAGGACCGTGCGGCGCTGCGTGCGGCCTCACGGCCCCGCCCCCTGCGCGCCGCCGTTGGCCCGCCCCCCAGCGTGACGGGCAGGAAGTGCGGCCTATCCAGCCGCACCGCCCACCTGCGACCGAGAAGGTGAACCCCGACCATGGTGAAGGGTGAGTAAAAAGACGTGACGAACCCTACACCATGGCCGTGGTGGCCTTTGACCACGCTTTGTTACCTCCGGGTGGTGAGAGGTAACGAAACGTGGTCAATGCAAATGCGGGCCACATTTGACTGTGGTGAACATCTGGCGGGTGGCAAACAGACGTTCACCGCAGTTCACTGCGGACCGCGTTTGACTGTGGTCGTGTCGGGGTGAATATTCACCCCGTCACATCTGAAATCACCCAAAGAGTTTGTACTGGGTGCAACAGGAGAAAGGGAGTCAGTGGAGGGAGGAGAGGCCTTTGGGCCTGTTTGTGGACAACTGAGGGAGATAGTGAAGGGAACAGAGTAGAGGTTGAACAAAACAGTGGGCAAGGTAGATGACCTTGGCAACCTTGGCAACAAAGGTCAAAATGAGAGCAAGGAAGGCCAGTAGGAAGGAGGTTGCAGTAGTCAGGGCAAGAGATGACTAGAGCATGGACTAGAGTCGTAGCAGTGGGAGCAGTTAGGAAGGGCCAAATTTTAGCAGATTTTAGTATGTAGAGAGAAATGACAGGACTTAACAACAGACTGAAATTAGGTATAAAGAAGGGGAGTCAAAGGCCCTTTTTACATGGATGCCCCCTCACACCCTTGTGTGCGACTGCATGGGCTGGGGGGGTGTTCTTCTGACTGCTGTGGCCAGTGGGGGGGGGGCGTGTGTGCTCCCCCCACATCCATTGATCCCTCATGCACAGAGGCATTGGAGAAAATGGAGGTGCCTCCATGTGTGGAGATGGGTAGAGATGGGTGGACGTCCATGTGATAGGCCGCCGACGCAGCACCTGCCCACCGCAGCACCCACCCATCCCACCACCACCCGTGCCTGTTTGAAAAGGGCCATTGATGAATCCCAGGCTAAAAATTATTTTTTAATTACCAAAAGAGTTTTGACAGCATTAGTCATTAAAAAAACCTTATGTTTTAATGAGTATAGGTTTTCAACTTAATCTTATGTGAAAGTAAACCAGCTTATACATTACAATACTATGTATGAGCCATTTTGATAAATGCCCAGAATGGTCAACCAAATCAACAAGTTAGTGTCATGGGTGTCCGGCACCGCAGGGTACCCCCGCACTCTGTGCCGACCCCAGAAACCCCTTCGCATCACCCCTAAAAGGGGGTGTGGCAGATCCCCTGTCAAAGCAAGGGAATACAGGGTCCATGTTCCCAGAGGCAACGCTTACGCCAGCAGATGCCCCCCTCCCTCCCTCCCCCAGGGAGACAGAGGTGGAACCAAGGACCCTGTGGCGCTCATGCTTCTCCTGGGCTTCTCGCTGCTCCTTCTCATGATGGCGCTGAGCTGCCTTGTCGGCTCTTTATCGCTCCGTCTTCTCTCTCTCACTCCCAGCCCATGAGCTCCTTCTCTCTAAGGCAGATCTGCGCCAGGATCAGGTCCAGCTGTTCTGCGGTCGCTCCGGGAGTCCTGAGGAAAAAGGTTGCTCCAGCTCCAGTCTCTGGATCGACATTCTGAGCAGGCCCAATTTCAAATTTCTTTATTTGCTGCCTTAGCTGCTCGTTAGTCAGCCCTTTTGCTGGGAGATTCCTCCTCTGGGCCTCTCTTACAAGGTCAGCTTTAGTGAGTCTATTTTATTTTATTTTATTTATTTATTTCGTAGATTTTTATACCGCCCCATCCTGCAAAGCAGCTTGGGGCGGTTAACAACAATAAAAATAGTTTAAAACATTTAAAATACAATATAAAATACATCAATAAAACAGGGCAGTGTGCATAAATAAATATATAAGTGGGGGATTAAAACTCACCC
>QEPC01010291.1:5310266-5351500 GCA_003113815.1 Sphenodon punctatus | reverse complement strand
GCGTCCACTACCTTAATGGGGGAGGGGGTGAGCTTAGCCAGTCTGGCCTCCAGGGCCTGTTGCTTCTTGCTGCCGGTGCCACCTGTGCCTTGTGCACACACGCGGTGCTACCGGTCCAGAGGTGCTGCTATCAAACACACAAGACACCCAAAATGCAGCTAGCTTATTGTAAGGGATCGCCACCGCCGCGGGTAGCTCAAGCGCCGCGGCGGCAGGCAGCTGAAGAAGAAAAAATGGCCAACAGAAGCCACGCCCCCTGCAAGCGCAGGACTGTGGCCAGACGTAGTCTTGCGCTCTGAGAAACAGTCCCCTAAACACACGCCCCCGGGAAACGCAGAACAGCGTGGGCATGCAAGCAGGCACCCCCACGCACCAGAACCCAGTCAGGCAGAGCAGCAACAGGCAGTGCAGGTGGAGGCAGGGACGGGGCAGCCGGAAATGAGACGCCGCTCGGCGTGGCTGCAAGCGCAAGGGGGCGGGGCTTCCACTATTTAAAGGAGAGTGAAAGTGTGGGTGAAGGATGGAGTGATTGTTGTTGCCTGGTGTAGAGTGTCGCACATCCCTGAATTCCCCCAGAACCCTTCTCGGATTCCCTAAAGCCTCCCCCAGGGACTACTCCTGTTCCTTCCTCGGGATCCTTAAACCTTGAACCTTCACCAAACCTGCACTCCCCCTTCCCCAAACAGCGTGTAAGCAGGGGTGGTGGGTGTGGGGTGTTTCAGGTGTGTATGGATGTGGGTGAAGGGGCTTCACACAGGGCCTGTTGGTTTTGGAACCCCAATGATGAAAAGGTCCATATCCCTCTATGCACTTTTCGGCCACCTTATATCCTGAGGGAAAGTTATTCCTTCGTGGTGAAGCCCTGTGTAAGTGAAGGACGCGTGTGGGTGTGCGTCGGGAACTGGGTCTGTGGGATATTCCCTTGGAGTTCCCCCGTCCATAACAGTATCACCGGCCCAACCATGGACCTAGCACAACGGTTAGAAGAGATGAAATGAGCCATCCAAACCCTGGCCCTTGAAATCCATGATATTAAGGAGCGACAAGAGCATGAATTGGAAGCAGTAGGCCCCGAAGAGGGAGCCGCAGCAGCTCCCCTGCCCGAGGCTAGTGAAAGGGATAGAGGGGTGGAGCCCATTTACGTAAAAGAACCTTGGCACCCCCCTATTGCAAAATTCGAGGGGGATAGGAAAAATTTCCAAAGTTTTGTAGCACTTTGCAAATTGGCATTCCGTGTCCAGCCTAAAATCTACGCAACAGACTCTGCCAAGGTGGCCTTTTATGATAGGTCATTTGGAAGGGGTGGCGCTGGGGTGGGCTACCCCTCTACTTACTAAAAACAGTCCCCTACTACATGATTTCGATGGATTCCTGCACGAATTCCAGTTTCTGTTTAACTACCCCCGCTGGCTGAGGGATGCAGAAACAGCTATTATGACCCTTAGGCAGGGTCGAGGTCCCTTACTGGAGTACGTGACCAGGTTCCAGCAGCTAGCAGTTGAATTAGGATGGGCGGATAATGTGTTGAAGGTTCTTTTTCGAAAAGGGCTTAACGATGACATAAAGGACCAGCTTGCTATGACAACGACCCCGGCCAAATGGGGGGAACTGGTGAACCTAGCGTGCCAGATCGATGAAAGACTTATGGAACGACGAAGGGAGAGACGGCAAGAGGCTGGGCGATCATGGGGTATGCGACCCCTAGGCATTTCCACAGGGCGAGCAGAGAGTGTAAAGATGGAGGAGCCCGAGCCAATGCAGATCGGGGCAGCCAGAGGACCATTGCAACCTCAGGAAAAAGAACGAAGACACCTTGAGAAGTTGTGCTTCTATTGTGGAATAGGGGGACATTTCTCTAGGGAGTGTCCCCAACTTCCCCCAAGTAGACAGGTGTCGGGAAACGCCTTGAACCGGGATGTGTCGGGGTCATCTCAGTAGACGATCAGAAGACCCCGTCCAACGCTGCACCCCGGGCGGCACTAGTGAAGCCTTGCACTGAACACCTCCAGGTACCCCTCACCTTGACCTGGACCCCAGCCCAATCTCTAGTCCTCTGGGACCTGATCGATTCCGGTGCCTCGGGAAACTTCATAGACAATGTTTTGGTGCAAAGGCACCAGATTTCCCTCCAGCCAAAAACCCAAGCAGAAACCATTTACGCAATCGATGGGTCACCTCTCATCTCGGGACCTGTGGTTTCATGCATCTTGGGACTTGAAGGTGTGATAGGGAACCATCAAGAGGCCCTATGCTTGGACGTGGTTCGTACTCCCGCATTCCCTGTGGTGCTTGGCCTTCCCTGATTAAGGACACACAATCCGTCCATCGTCTGGGTGCACAGAACCATGCGGCTTGATTCTCCGTACTGTCAAAAACAGTGCATACATCCCTGCCCACAGCAGAAGAATCCGTTATGAGCCCTTGAGCTGCTAGGCACCATGCCGGGGACTATACCCCTGGACTCCCCACTCGGCAGAGCCATGTAAAAATATCATGTGAGGAGCCACTCGAAGAAGAACAGAAGGTTGCTACCTTGTAAACAAGGTTCTTTGAGATGGCAAAAAACATTCTCACAACAACCACCCTACCAGCCCAGCATGGAATTCTTTTCTTATATTTCTAGAAAGGGTTGAAAGGAACTGTCATTCAGAGGGGGAGGGTTCTTTTTATACTAGAGGAGCTCGAGACCATCATGTGGTCTGTTGTTTGAATAGGGTGAGCGTGTACAACCCAGTTGTGAGACTGTTGGGAGCCATCTCGAAGAACCTTCTTTACAAGGTAGCAACCTTCTGATCAGCACGTGGGGATGAACTGTTTGTAAACAAACAGCCTTATCTCCCAGCCCATTGAGTGTCCCCGCTGCTGCTGCGCTACTAGAAAGCAGAGGCAGGTGAGGGATGGGGTCTGGAGCCAGGGAGGGGCGGAAGAATCACTTACTGGGGGAGAAGCTGGCTGCAGCCTGCTGCCCAGCCAGGCAGGTGCGGGGCCCCAGCTGGCCACGGGGCCATGTGCGGCCACACATATGGCACATGCCTGGGGCCGGCCCTGCTCTCACTGCCTTGCCCCCCACCCCACCCAAAGCAACCCCCTACCCTTGTTCCCCAGCACTCACCTTACAAGAGGAGGAGGAGGAGCCACCACCGCCAGGATAATTTTCAAAGCATCTGCGGTGCGTGTAAGTGCTTTGTGGAGCTGCCACCATGTTCCCTAATAGTGTGGCATCCTGGAAAGTGTACTAGGGAACATGGCGGTGGCTTCACAAAGCGCTTGAGCACACCACAGGCGCTTTGAAAATGATCCTGCTGGCGGTGGCGAGTAGGAGTAGCGGCAGCAGAGGTGGTGACACGACGACGGCAGCAGCAGCATAGGTGGGGGGCGGTTGTGCCTCCCCCCCACTTGCTGCCGGGGGGGGCTGGCACAGGTGGCAGTAGGGGTGGGGGAAGGGAGCAGACCCCAGTGCTAGTCGGGCTCTCAGAGTGCAGTTGGTGGTGGCGGTGATGGGGGTGGGGGGCAAAGCAGGCAGCAGGAAGGAGCAGGGGCTAGGGTCACGGGTGGTTGTCCTCCCCAGTGCCCTGAAACCTCCAGGCACAATTGCCACAAGCCCTGCTCAGGGAAGGTAAAGACAGGAGAAGAGGCGGCGAACAGTGTTCCTCTTCAAAGCAGCCCCGCCCCTCTCCATAGGCTAACATGGTTTTTTCACAACTCCATAACTTTAAAACTACTAATCAGATTTACAGATAGGACCCCAATGGTACCCCCTGGCAGCCTCCTTTAATTTTCTAAAAGGCTAATTCCTCCTCCCCACCAACACTCAGCTCCTCTACCCTGCCAGATCGAGACGGTTGGACTAAATGAAAAATCAGGCTTGAAAGTACAGTGTTCAAACTGTGATACCTCCGCTTTTATCCAATGGATTCAACTGAACCGTTTACCCCAGTGATACGCCACAACAAATTTCACAATCCCAACTTTGATCATGCCAATTTTAGAACAAATAGAATGTTGGTGTTTTTTAACCTAGTGTGCAGCTATTAGAGCGCTATTAGATTTTTAAGCAATGATTTTGTTTGATAATTTTATGGCTACATCAGGAAATAGAATGATGATTTGGTTATTTTATTTAACAGAGCTTATTGATGCAGGTACTAGTGATGCCAATGAAAAAAGACTCAAGTTGACTGTAGCATATCAAGCTCGGGGCCTAAATCAATCATGGATCTTGTGAGGATATGTGCCAAAGTGTATTAGGATGGTAGCTGGGATTTAATCAAACACAACAACAAATAAAAAGCATTCTTATTTAAATTTTATTTAAACAAAAGGAGATTATCTATTTTGGAAACTTAATTTTAATCAAAACATGTTTCACATTTACAGCTAAAATAGCTATATAGATTATTTCAGCCAGTTCAACCTGAGAAATGTACAAATATGTCTGGGTGATGCATCACGTTTTAAAAACTACTTTTCACCTCCTCCATCCTTGCTGGTATTCATAGACTGGAAAAGGACAAGCTTTCCTGTTTTCTTCCTGCACCTGCAGAAGAGGCTACTGCTGTCAAAAGCTGAATTATCACCTTAATAGTCTCTGATGGATGCAGGTGTTTGAGTGACTTCCACCAGTTCACTTTAAAAACACACACACACCCCGTCAGCAAACCTGTTTCTTGAATGGTTCACCCCTAGCCCTGGAATTTACTATAGTTGTCATTACTAAGGGGTGATTATTAGTGGGTGCCCACATCATAGCAACATCCCCTTCAGCAGTTAAACATCAAACCTTGTACTTGGGTATTGAGAATATTGTCAAGGAAATGAACTTGTAGTTAGTGCGAGTGCGTGACCCATTTCTGCACCTGCAGGAATGGGGGGGGGGGGCATCTGCCCCAATGCCCTCGGGGAGGGGCCGCCACTGGAATGGATCTTCTAGATTGAAAGCTGGGTCCCAGTGGGTTCAATGTCTTTCTTTACCAATCTATAGAAGAGCCTTTGGGACCCTCCGTATAGTAGTACATGACTTATTGTGCCCTATTTGTAAAGCTTTTCAAAAAGGTTACATGGCTATATTGTCTCAAGTTGTATATGATTTTAAGTTATCTTTTGGCATTAACATATTTTGTATTGCATTTCATACTTAAAGTTTATTTTTTTTAAAAAGAGAACTCTAATAAAAATAAAATCTGATTTAAATTTTAAAAATCATTTATTTTTACCCAGCCTGCCAACAGGTGAGGCATTGAAGGAGCGGTTAGAGGAAAATTGAGAAAAGAGCCCCAGAAATCGACATAGTGAAGAGACTTGAGGAAGGGGGTGGTTAACATTCTCAGTGGCAGCAGAGAGATCAAGCAGAATGAAGATGGAATAGACTGAACTATGAGGTCATTAGTGGATTGATGTTTAGTTCTAATCTAAACTCAGATCTGAGTTTAAAGGAGGGCTGGAACTCAGATTTCCTCCCTCAGATGCAAAATCAATCTGGGGGCTCATTATACAGCTTCTGGGGCCCCACGGACATTCGATTCTACCAGTGTTTTGTGAGAGTCCACCCCTAGTCAGCATACATTTCCTGGTATAGAACAAGAAAACCAAAACAAGATGACTTTGGATCTGCTAGTCAGTTTGTAAAATACTGCATACCAAGGAAGGCTCAGTCGGATGGGTGAAAAGTGCTGTTTTTCCTTTCAGAATATACCGACAAGATTGTCCTGCAGCCATGCTATTCATTTGATAGTATTATCCATAATGAGATTATTCACTGAGAGATCTTGCTGTGAATTTACACTGCTATCAAAAACAAAAGTGGCTTCCTTTGTAACAAAAGTAATGGCTGAAAGAATGGGAAGAAGCTAATCCCCTGAGATGTTCAGGTTGTTGCCTCTATAGTTTAACATTTGCTGTTATCTGTGTGTTCAGCATTGGATCACCAGTAACTATTGTGCAGGAAGAACAATCATGCTAGCTCATTCTGGATGGTGTAATGGAAGATATAATATAATATTTCTAAAACATGATAGTCTTTATAATGCGGAATTGAGCCAGTATAGCCTAGTGGTGTTGGAGCTAGTCTGAGGAGATTAGGGCTCAAGTCCTGTGTTGTCCAAAGCCACCCAGTAAATTTATGGCTAAGTCACTATTTCTTAGCCTGAGGCCACTTTCACACATTACTGGGGAGGCAGGAAAACTTCCGTGAATGCAATTGCAGCTCTGTTCTCACAGGAGTTCGCTCACATGGGAATGCGCTATTTTGCTTTTATCACGCGAGAACACTCGTCCTCGCAAAAGCTACATTGGGGGGCCTGATCATGCGCAAATGTTAAACGTGGAATAGCGCAATTGGAAGAGAGCTGCAATTGCATTCATGGAAGTTTCCCTGCCTCCCTGGTAACGTGTGAAAGTGGCCTCAGTTCTCCATCTTTAAGATGGGAATAACAATGACTTACCTCACAGGGTTGTGGTGAGAGTGATTGGATTATAAAATGCTTTGATTGCTGAAATGTGAGCTGAACACTGATAGATAAGGATTCTAAAATGCTTGAACACTGAAAGTGCTGTAGAAATGATGATGATAAACTGGGTAGGGACAGTAGCTTTCTCTGATATGCGTTGTGTGAGAACAAAATATACATTGTCTATTTGTTGCTTGGTGAAATACCCCACGGGTAAATTATTTCATGTACAGAATCCTGCAGGTGGTCTAAATAAATCTTTAACCAATCCTGTTTGGTCAGCCGGTTGGGAAAAGCTGTATTAAAAGGCACAGTTACTGATTTCTTTGTAGTCCTCTAATATTGTGGGGTAGAATAGGATAGAAGGAAAGGACAAATTTAAGGTAAACCTATAAAAAGGATCAAATTAGATTTACAAAGTTTCTCCCTCAATAATTTTGCCAACTAGGTCGAAAGTGGGCCTCATGATAGTGGCCCTTCTGCTGTTCTTCATGCTCATGGATGGTGTTCATGGATGCTAGAGCATGGACCTTCTATACAGATAATTTCTTTCTTTAAAATTGCCAGCAGCTTCCTAGTTAAGCAGTAAAGTTATGCTGTTGTAGGCATCTTGAATGCTCCTTGAATTGGATTAAGCCTTTTTGAAGGCTTGTACAAAACTACCTTTTTAATTGAAATTTTTAAAGTATTGATATATTTTGATTATGTATTTCCACGTAAAATGTCCCCCAAGAGATGGATACCATATTATGATAACAAGTTCTTGATCCACTTTGCAAAGTTCCTGGGTTAACATCTCCAGGGGAATAGGAACTATAACACTTTGGCTTGTCAGGCTGAATGCAGCAATGTGAAGGTGTACACTCTGCCCTTTTTCCCCCCTCTTACATTTCCCCACTCCTTTTCAGGCCCTGAAAGTGTCATCGGTGATTATTTTAGTTCAATAAAATATTCAAAGCACATATTAAACCCTGTCTCCATAAATGCTCCTGGGTATAATAGTTTGCGGTTTGCTTTTTCGCATACTGAGTGCAGTTACTTTACATCTGTCAGGAACTGATAGACTAGAAATCTATGCGCATGTAGTCAAGGGAGATCCCCTCCCCTGAAAAGACAGTCAGACAGACAACATCCTTCTCCTCCTCAGAGTTGTTCTGTACCACTCTTACCCTGGCCAACAGATTTTAAAACAAAATATCAGGAACATCGAGCAGTTTCCATGGAAAGAGAAATATTCCCATGGCGTCTTCGATCATCTCTTTACACCAAGCACCATTTTTGTTCATACTTCATAAAACCTTGTTTCTGTGAGGGAGGATGGGGTAGGGGGAAGCAAACTCACCTGCTCCGGATCCACTAGGCGTGGAGAGCACCTTTTAAGTCCCTCAGGGTCTTATAGTGGCTCATGGGTGTAAACCCAGCCAAAGCCCATCATTGGGAGTGGTAAAAGGCGCATCACCTCTCTTGTACACACCTCACACACCTCCACCCACAGAACCCTAGCACCCACACACACGGAAGGGGAGTGATATCGTGTGGGCAAGGGTGACACGAACAACCCAGGATCAGGGACTAGGGCCGCTTTTAGACGAGACAAATTTGCGCATGATTGGTGAAAAATGCGCCTGTTTTAATGCTCGTTTAAACACCTAAACCGTTTTAAATGCACATTTGCCATGATCGTGTAAAAGCCCAAACCGTTTTGAATGTGGTTTTTAAATAATGCGCATTTTTAAAACCCAGTTTTGGCACCCCCTGATCATCAAAGGGGCTCAAAACCGGTTTTAAAAAATGTGCATTATTTAAAAACCACATTTAAAATGGTTTGGGCTTTTACACGATCATGGCAAATGCGCATTTAAAACGGTTTAGGTGTTTAAACGAGCATTAAAACACGCGCATTTTTCACCAATCATGCGCAAATTTGTCTCGTCTAAAAGCNTAAGGACTTGGGTAGGGGGAGACAAACAGTACACAAACCCCAACCCAGTTCCACAGTATTGCTCACACAGTTCCACGCAGGATCACTCGCACCAGTCCCACACACCATCACTCAGGCTAGTTCCACACAGTATCACTCACACTATCCTCATAAACACCCAGTAGTACGTACAGTAGCACAATACAAGATTCACACAGCTAGTCACACTTCAACCCTACCTCTCTGCGCTTATCTCCCTCCATACTCCAGCCCGTGCACTTCACTCCTTCTCTGTCCCTTCTCTCACCCTTCCACGCCTTCCCTGCTCCCCGAACCGCCTTTGTCCCTTCTCCCTTGCTGCCCCCCATGCCTGGAACTCCCTCCCTGTCCACATCCGCCTTGCCCCCTCCCTTCATACCTTCAAATCTCTCCTTAAAACTCACCTCTTTCGCTCTGCTCTTTATCCTGCTGATCCACTATATCCTATACCTATGGTCTGTGTACCCTTATCCTTGCCACGTGGACCTGCCTGCTGCAGTTCTCAATGTAACCAAGCCAAGTAAGTGCACCTGAGACCTCACATCTTCATGAACGTTAGACCCCTTGTCTCTCTCTCTGATCCCCTTCCTACGTCTCTCCCCCAGCTCCCGTCTCTCAGATTGTAAGCCCTAGGGCAGGGACCGTGTCTATTTTGTTACTTTGTAAAGTGCCAGGTACACTGCTGGTGCTATATAAATGTTTGTTGTTAATAATAATAAATAACAACAACCCAGGGCCAGTCTCTCAGGCACGAAGCTCTGATTACCGGCAAGGTGGTTAGGGCAAGCCTGCCCTTAAGTGCTGTTGAAATGCCCGTGCAGGTGCTCTGAGCGCTGGGGCAGGGCCCGTGGTGTCTCATTACGCCTGTGTCTAGTGGACCCAATTTCTCCCTACTCCTGGGCTGCGCCACCTGCGTCCGCTGCCGTGACAACGGGAATGCAGGGCGGCACCACTGTTTGGGAAGTTTGCGGCAGCTCCAAGGAGCCTCCTGGCAGTCTCGCTGGATCCCTATGTGCCACGTGCCCCCACAGGAGGGGGAAAGGGGCGGAACGTGGTGGCCGGGCCCCTACGAATCCCTGACGGACAGGGGAACCCCTGACAGTTTATTGTAGCACAATATAGAAGTTCTATAGCACTAGTGAGATCTGTATTATTGGTTACAATCTTCAAAACCACCGCTGGTGAAAGCCATATTCTTTTCAATGGGGCTTGTGTTGGTGCAACACATTGAAGATTAGGCTGCAGGAGTGTAGCTATAGTAGGTGCAGCTGTACTGGGGCCTGTGATCATGGGTGACCCACAAGCATGTAAAGTGCAGATGCACATGGCTGGAGTCCCCCGAGCAGGGGACCCATTCCCTCTTCTACACCAGGGCCCATTCCAACCTAGCTACATCCCTGTTCAGTTGCATATCTCTATGCGCTTTGCCTTCTCTCCAGCAATAGGTGGTTATACCCTGCTTCATCTTTGTCAATGAATAGGGTGAGCGAGAGCTCCTGGCAATACAGTCTGTATGGTTGTATAAATCAAAACTGATCTAAATCTCACTTCGTTTGACTGGAGATGAATCCTCTCATTTTGAAGTGGTGAGATCTGAGGCATGTATGCTAGCATATACCATAGCTCATACTGTTTTCAGGGTCTTGTTTATATTATAGAGGGGCAGTTTCACCTCTATAAATTTATTAAATAAATAAATATTAGTTAAGGCGAGACAGAGATTCTATTTAATCTCCGCCTGTTTTTAACATGGGAATTTTGAGGCAGCTTACTTCCGGGTTGCAACTAAACCTTTTGCAGGGGATATCTTTAGAATTAAGTGCCCTAAGTTAAAGTAAATATCCTAGATAATTAAAGGCAAATCTGTAGTAATCGCTGGTGCTTTGGAGAATACAATAGTATTTTGAATGAAAAGTTATCAGGAGTTAAACTTCCCATTAAGGTGAATGGTATAAATCCTTAAGTCAGTCGTGTGTGTTACATCGCCGAGCTGAGGCTGCTGGCTGGAGCTGCTGCCATGGGTTTCCTCCCCCACCTTGCTGAGATGAGTGGGGCTGGATGGGTGAATTCCAGGGGCAGCACCACCCAGGGTGAGCTGGGACTGCTGACGTGTGGTGGAGTTGGGATGGGGGGTAGGTAAAGCTGGCGGGGGGTGGTCTGGTTAGCTGGGGCAGGCGATAGGTATGGCTGGCCAGGGGGGTCTTGTAAACTGGGGCGGGGGGAAGGTATAGCTGGCCGGGGGGGGTCTTGTAAGCTGGGGCGGGGAGTAGGTAGAGCTGGCAGTGGGTCTGGTTACCGCCCACCCGCCCACTTGCTGACTCCCTAGCTAACCCGGCGGGAGGAGGGGAGGAACTCTTGCTGTCCCACCTAACCTAGGTAATCCACTAGCTTGGGGCCCTGGCAACAGAAGGGGAGGGGGGAGGAACTACCACCACCCCCTTCTTGGGGGGGTTCAGGTTAGCTTGGGTGGGAGGTAGGTATGGCTGGTAGGGGAGTGGTTAGCTGGGGCGGGCTCTGTGCTCCGCTCGGCTCCCCATGTGAAGGAGCAGCAACGGGAACAAGAAAGGGTTCCTCTCTTCGCCGTCTGGTGGGACTGCCACTACGTTCCTGAGCTGTCTCCTTCAGCATGCACAGGGCTGTGCAAGGATTCGTGACCAAGAGGGCTGTGCTACTCTCCGGCATGGCTGGGAGCTGGGCTTGGGGATACTGCTCCTCCTGCTGCCACTGGCTCTCCGGCTCAGGGCTACCGCTCCTACTGCTGCCTCTCCAGCTTGACTGGGAGCTGGGCTCGCAGGTGGCAGCCTTGGCAGGCTTAGTGGACTGGGCATCTTCATCCTTGGCTGCATCCAAAAAGTTCAAGCTGCTGCAGGTAATCAATGAGCTGCACACAGGCTGGTTAGGTGCCCTAGCCCCTTCTCTTGTTTTCCTCATCCAAGAGCTCCCCTACTAGTATCAGTGTGTTTTGAATTCCCTCCTGGAATCCCCTCTTTCTTTCCTTCACTGCCTTGGATGGACAGATCTTGCCTGGTTCTAGTGTTTGTGGTTGTCTTTCTCCTTACTGAATGGATGTAGATGAATTCTCTCTCCATTTGGGAGAGAAGGGAATGCTCTGCCGGCCCTTCAGGTCTCGCTCTCCAGTGATAACTGTGTGGCTGAAAGTCACCAGCTTTGGGATGTGAAGCTACTCTGAGTCACAGTTGTTGTTTTTGCATCAGGTCACTTTACACAGACCCCGTCAAGATGATTGTGTTTGGAGCTAGACTGTGAGATGTTTAGGTTCTGAAAATTCTCTTTTTCTAGAGGCTGACTCTGACTGAGTCTAGGATAAGATACTGCAAGATTGCAAAATGGCAAAAGTTATCCCATACTAAATGCATGTAGAAGGGGACTGAAACCATGGAATATTAACTCCAGGAGGGAAGAGAGACCCCCATATGCTTAAGGTGAATATCACTTTTCTGTTTCACCAATGTACGCCTAGGCAGGTAGGCAGATGTAAATGGCTACCATACACCTGTAAAAGGAAAATTATTCATATTTACCCAACCAAAAACCAATTAAATTGCAACATTTAAAAACCAAAGGTTTAAATTCATAGTTAAGGCTAATTAATCATACCGCGTTTTCTCGCAATCTAATAATCTGAGAAAAACACATCCTATACTTTAAATATATTACCACTCCACATCAAAACTCGAATTACCACCCTCTCCTTCTCTACTCAAAATTATCACTCCCTTTCTCCTTTCAAGAACATGACAATTCTTTCATTCCAAAACATATCACGCCACTTCACACATTCTAATATTAAACAAATTAATCATCATTAACATGGCTTAACAAGTTAATCCATAAATTAAAAATATAATGGTACCATTCATTTTTTACTTTCATATACAAATCCAAAAACATCAACATCAGGATTAACTTGTTAAGACATGCTAATGATGATTAACCCACCAACTGAAAACTGAGATTATAAAGGTTATAGGGCTAATAAATACATTAGAAACCTCCAGAGACTTAAAAAAATTAGATATGTAAAAAATTATTATTATGAAAAAAGTAACAAATCAGATTGTGGCCTAGCATGCCTGTTTTTTTTGTTTTTTTTAAAGGCTTCAAAAGAATCATATACCATACATACGTAAAAGTAATGGGGAAGAACTCCACACTAGAACTGAAATTCATAAAGAATTTTATGAGCAACTATATAAATCTACAAACCCCGAGGTGCAAGGAATTGATAACTTTCTAAAACATCTTAGCCTATCCAAACTGATACCTACCCAAATCCAATTCCTTAATCAGCCTATTGACTAGGAAGAGGTGATTAAGAACCTTCCTAAGAATAAAGCCCCAGGACCAGATGGGTACATCCCCAAATTTTATCAGTGTTACACCTCTATTATAGCCCCTATTTTAACTAAAGTATATAACTCTTTTCTAGCAGTGGACTCCATGCCAGAAACTTTTTACGATGCTAATATCTTTGTCTTCTAAACCGGGGGAAAACTTAGAAATCTGCAGTGGATATACACCCATATTGCTATTGAATTTGGACTTTAAAATATTTACAAAAACCCTGGCGAATCATCTTCAAGTTATGATCTGACAATTAATTTTGCCAGACCAGACTGGATTCATAGCACAAAGACTTGGAATAGATAACGTTAGGAAGGCAGTTAATTTGATTTTTAAAATTAAAAAGGATAAGATTCCCAGGGTTATTCTGTAATTGAATGTAGATAAAGCCTTTGATAGAATTGAAATGAAATCTTTATTAACCGTTATGTGGAAAATGGGCTTTATATAAAATATCTATAAATCTATAAAATGATATTTATATAAAATCTATGTCTATATATCTCTATAAATTATCTATAAAAAAAAAACCTAGATCATGGTTAATAGTTAACAGTAACTTAACTTCCTCCTTTATCTTAGAAAGGGGCACCCGGCAGGAATGCCCATTATCCCCGTTACTTTTTGACATTGCTCTGGAACCACTCTCCGCTGAAATTAAACAAAATTCAGAGATCAGAGGCGTAACCTGTGGCCAACATGAACATAAGGTGGCCATGTACACAGACGACACAATGATTTTTCTGTCTCAGCTAAAAAGTACTATTCCTGCTATTATAATGCTGCTTCACTTCTTTGGATCAGTATCCATTTATAAGGTAAATCTAAATCGTGGAGAGATCATTACCTCCTGTTGGCTGAACTCCGTGCACATGTCTGCCCCCAGCAGGGTGCGGGGCCTGTTAGAATGGTCCGCCCTTGGAGACTGTTGGAAACCGAGCGGTTCTGAATGGCTCTGAGGGATGTTTCCTCTGACCCTGAAGGCTGTTCAGTTGAGGACCTTGTGGAGGCTTGGAACATCTTGCTGACTGAGGCAATCGACCGGATAGCTCCGAGACGTCCATTGCCATGCTGTATGCATCGCAGGTCACCTTGGGTTTCTGAAGACCTGGAGTGCATGAAACGCGAGGGACGACGGTTAGAGCAACGATGGCACCGGTCTCATGCTGTGACCGGCTATGGCATATAGAGTGGTTGTGTGCATATGCCATGGCCGTGAGGACAGCAAAGAAGTTATTCTTTGATGCCCTCATAGCAGCCACGAAGTCTCGTCCAGCAGAGTTATTCCGGGTGATGTGTGGACTGGTCAGTCTGGCCTCTCTCCACCAGGATCTGGATTTGTCCAGTGCCCGCTGTGACCTGTTTGTGAACTACTTTGTGGATAAGATCGCTCCCATTCAGCTTGATTTCAACTCCATGTTATCATAGGTAGAAGGCGAGCCAGAAGCTGTGGAGGCTCTGTCCAGTCCAGTTTTGTGGGATCTGTTTCAGGAAGTGACCCCAGCCAATGCCAAGGGTGTTTGGGGGGCAGTGAGGGCTACTTGTTGTGAATTAGATCCATGTCTGTCCTGGCTGGTGAAAGCCTGTCTGGAGACATTAGGGCCAGTGTTGGCTGGAGTGATCAACACCTCCCTTTTGGGAGGGTAGGGTGCCAAGCCGTCTCAAGGAGGCGGTGGTATGGCCCCTTCTTAAAAAACCATAGTTGGACACTGATGCTCTGGCGAACTACCGGACGGTCTCTAAGCTTCCTTTTTTAGGGAAGGCTATTGAACCAGTAGTGGCCCAATAGCTCCAGGAGCACCTGGATGGTATTGGTTCCTTGACCCCTCACAGTTGGGCTTTTGGGCTGGATATGGCACCAAGACAGTGTTGGTGGCCCTAGTCAACGACTTGCGTCATGAGATAGATCAGGTCGTTCCACCGTGCTGGTCCTGTTAGAGCTCTCTGCGGCTCTTGATACTGTTGACCATGAGCTGTTGGTGATGCGCCTGGAGGATGGAGCTGGAGTGGGCAGAACTGTGTTGAAATGGTTCCACTCATATCTAGAAGGGAGATCTCAGCAGGTGGTCCTTGGAGAGTATTTTTCCTCTCCTAGGTCCCTTGCTTATGGGGTCCCGCAGGGTTCTATTTTATCCCCGCTCTTGTTCAAAGTATACATGCAGCCCTTAGGGGAAGTCGTGAGATGGTTTGGAGTAAGTTGTCATCAGTATGCAGACAACACCCAATTATGCCTCTCGTTTTCATCAGACTCAGGCCCTGCTGTGTCATTGCTTTCTAAGTGTCTGGCGGCGGTGGGGGATTGGATGCAGGCGAGCCAACTGAAATTGAATTAAGATAAGACAGAGGTGATGTTGGTGGGACAGGAGGTGGAAGTGATGGCCCCTTTGATTGGAGGCAGTTGTCCCTTATTGGTGACCCAGGTTCGTAGTCTGGGTGTACTCCTTGATCCACAGCTTTGTATGCAGGTGGAGGCTGTGGTGAGGAGTGCTTTTCACCAGCTCCATCTGGTTCGACAAATTTAGCCATACATCGCCACCACTGACTTGACCACCATCAGCCATGCCTTCATCACCTCGAGGCTGGACTACTGTAATGTGCTTTATGTGGGGCTTCCCTTGAAGATGGTCTGGAGGTTGCAGCTGGTGCAGAATGCGGTGGCCCGTCTCCCGGTGGCTCGCCCTAGTAAGGAGCAC
The DNA here is from genome assembly GCA_003113815.1 of Sphenodon punctatus. Classification (NCBI taxonomy): domain Eukaryota; kingdom Metazoa; phylum Chordata; class Lepidosauria; order Sphenodontia; family Sphenodontidae; genus Sphenodon; species Sphenodon punctatus. The sequence goes on along the minus strand of QEPC01010291.1, from coordinate 5,336,036 downwards.
ATTACACCACTGCTCCGGACTCTGCACTGGCTGCCGATAGTGTACCGGGCCCGCTTCAAGGTGTTGGTGATAACCTTTAAAGCCCTATACGGCCTTGGCCCGACTTATTTGTGGGACCGTCTTGCCTTCTGGGTCCTTGACTGCCCCTTGTGGTCTGCTGGGGGCACCTTTCTGCAGGTCCCCCATGTTAATCGGGGGCCACCATGGATAGCTTGTTCTTGGTGGCTGCCCCACAGCTCTGGAACTGCCTCCCAGAGGAAGCTGAACTGGCCCTGGATCTCCTGATTTTTCGTCGTAAGTGTAAGACCTGGCTGTTATGCCAGACTTTTGACAGAGGGGATGGGTAGGGAGTGGGGAGGTTGGTTATTGCTCCTGCCCAAGGTTCGTTTTATGCTGCTGAATTTGTTTATATAATATATTTTTGTATTGCTTTAAAAATGGAAACTTGGTTTTAGAGATGTTTTATTCTTTATTTTGTAAGCCTCTTTGAGTGCTGTGGCAAAAAAGCAGGGTATAAATGTGACCAAATAAATAAACAAGTCAATTTCTAGTACTTAATGAACACAAAAATACCCAGAATTTATTATTCCAGTTCACCAAAGGAAAAGATTACGTTAGATATCGAGGCATCAATCTACCAAAGAATTCAAGTTCTCTTTATAAAATCAGTTACCAGTACTAAATGAGATAAAAGAGAAACTAAATTCCTGGAAGAGACTTCAATGCTCCTGACTTGGATGCATAAATCTGATTAAGATGATGGTACTTCCCAAACTCCTCTAGATAATATATGCATTACCTGTGGAAATGCCAAAAGAATCTTTTGTACTGTTTAACAAATTAATTTTTCAATTCATATGGAATAATAAAACCTAGAAATAGGAAAAATATCCTCTTTACCAATAGATTTGGGTGACCTGACATTAAACTATATTTATGGGCTTCTGCGCTTAAGGCAAGTAAACTATGGTTCAAAGAAACTAGAGAATCTGCATGGGTGATGGTGGAAAAAGATTTCAAGAGTAAACCATTTAAAGAAACTAATAGACACTCCAGATGCCAAACTAAATGTAGAAACAGACCACCCATTTGCCAAGTTGGCATGGAGAATATGGACTACCTACATGCGTAAATTGAAGATTCCTTATGGAAAATCTCCATACACTCCTATCTTTGGATCCCAACTAGCTAAAGGGAATTGTGATACAAAAACGACTGACAAATGGTGGGAAAAAGGAATAGTTTGGGCTTCACATTTATTTTCAGGAAACTAATTTAAAACTAGATACTTTAGAAACCTCTCTGAAAGAGAGTGGACTTCTTTAATATTATAGGGTATTTTCAGACGTTACGAGATCACGCTCAACCACAGTGAACCACGCTCAATCCCATGGCGGGGCCAAAGCGCCCTGAACGTCTGTTCGGCGGCCGCCAGATGTTCACCACGCTCAATACCCACACGGGGTCCATTTCAACCACACTTCCCGGGCTCCCCACACCAATTCCCGTGGACACGTGGTCAATGAGATCCCCACCGGGGTTCAACCAAACGTAACGTCTGAATGGCAAACACCGCCCGGGATCAAAGGAAATGATCCCCAGCCGTGGGCAATGCATGCAATGGCGCAGCCAGGCAACCGGCATCAACACAGCTGCCGGAGGGAGATTTAAAGGGTGAAACGCAGCAGGCAAACATGGCGGGATGGAGGGAGGAGGAAGAGAGTGGTGGTGGAGGAGAGAGCAAGGGGCGAGGAAGAGGAGGAGGCGGTGGAGACAGGGGCAGTGGTGGTGGAGGGGGAGGAAGCACAGGCGGAGGTGGGGGAGCCGGGGGTCACGCTGAACATGGAGGTGGTAGGGAGATAATACCCGCAGCAGCCGGCACAGGACGCCCCGGGGACATCTGCTGGGCAGGCAGAGGAGGAGGCACCCCGGAAACTGGTAAGGGGGAGCAAGGGCTGGGGAACAGGAGGCAAAGGGGTGACAAGGGGGGGCAAGGGGCACGCCTGGCCACCCCCCGGAGGGCTCGACCTCGACCCAAACGTAATCCCCTGCCTCCCGCAGACACGGAAAACGGCCCGGGTGGGTGACGCCTCGTAGCACACTGGACCAGCCCGGCTGGAGGAGCACCAGGAGGGGGTGGAGGAGGGAGACGACCCAGCGTGGAGAAGAGGGAGGAAGGCCTACCACAGAGGAGGCCACTGGGGGCTCCAGGAGTCCTGGGACTTTATACGGATATGGGGGACCCTGGAGTACCAGCTGGAGCTCGCGCTCAACCAGAGGAACAAGCAGGTCTACAGGGACATCGTGCAGGACATGGAGGCGGCGGGGCACCCCCGGACAGTGGCACAGTGCCGGCCAAAGAGCTGTGGAGGGGGTACAAGGCCATCCGGGACAACAATAGGAGGTCTGGGCACGGAGCCCGGACTGCTCCATACTACGATGCTCTGGACCGCTTCCTCCACATGAAGGGGTCCATTGTCACCCCGCGACTCGTTGGGAGCGCTGTGGACCAGGACAGGGAATGGGTCGAGGTTCCCCCTCCCCTTGCTGCCTCCGTGGTCAACTCAAGCTCCAAGGCCCTGGACTCCTAGCAGGAAGGCCCCGGGACCTCCGTAATCTGCAGCCCCCCCCGGACAGTAGCCTGGAGAGCCACCAGCCCCAGGCCGGGAAAGGCGAGTCCGAGGCCGGCACCCACAGCACACACAGCCGGGGGTCCATGGGGGAGCGCTCCCACACCGAGGGCCCGGCCTCGGACGACTCTGACCGGCACAGAGGGTAAGTAACCGCCCCACAGGGGAGAGGGCTCGTGCCCATGGGGGCAATGTCCAGGGGGGGGAACGGAAGGGCCAGGGCCAGCCACAGACCGAGGCCCGGGCTCCGCCCCGCATGGCGGGAGGGGGCCCTACCCCAGGTCGCCCAACCGTACCCCCAACACACACAACCCTCGCCCACAGGCCACGGACCACCCTGGGACGGCAACCAGGCGACCTCAGAGGCAGCCACCGAGGAGCCCGCCCAACAGGCGGAGGGAGCAGGTGAGGCAGGCGGTCCGGTACGGAGGGCCCGCCGGGTGTCACATATGGGCTATCCGGTCATGCCGAGGAGGGGGGAAGGGAAGGGGTCTGTGGCTGCGGAGGGGCCGGGCGACATGCCTGGGGGACCGCGGGGCCCCTGGCCTATCCCATGCCAAGATATAGCACACCCTCCTCTACCCACAGGGCAACCCCAGCAGCCAGCATCCCCTGGGCCCATGGCTCGAGCCGAGCGCATGAGGCAGCACCAGGCACGGGTCCACGGGCACGGGTCCACAGGCGCAGGGAGGAGCAGGCGGAGGAGATCATCCAGACAGCGGCGGAACAGGGGGAGAGGATGATCGTGGACTGGATGGAGGCGGCCATCGAGCGGTCCCTGGAGCGGGCAGAAGAGCGTGACAGGAGGCTCCAGGCCGAGGTGCACCTGGAGCGGAGGCGGGAGCGCTGGGAGCACAGCAGGCAGGTGGAGCTGTTCGGGGGGCTACGGCAGGACATTGATGCCATGCTGCAGGTGCACTCGGACAAGATGGACAGGTCCCACGATATTGGGACCTCTTTGCTCCTGCACGCCGGCACCATGTGCGCCTACGTCATGTCAGGTGCCCCCCCCGGGCACCCTGCCTGGCCAGGTCCCCATGCCTGGCCCCTCGGCGCCCCAGCTCCCTGGCCTGCCCCCCCTGCCGCCCCCACACCCTCCGGGGCCGCGCATTCGCCTCCCGGTGCCCCCTGGCCCCAGGAGGGTGCAGCCGCCATGGGGGGGTCCCGGGTCCCGGCACCCCTCTCCCCCCAACCGCCCCCCCCCGGCCAGACCAGGAGGCGGCCCGGGACACGTCTACCAGCTCGGACAGCAGGGGGGAAGTTGAGCTGAATGGCCCAGACCAGGCGCGCATGGGGCCGTCCCAGGAGACGGGGGGAGGGCGGTGTAGGGGGGGGGTCCTTAGTGGTGACAGGGCACAACCGGGTCTGAGGGAATGGGTGACAATGTACACATGGGTTGACATAAAAGGTGTTGTTGGTACAGTGGCTCCTGGTCCCGTATGTGGGTGACGGGGGTAGTGCACCCGCACCCGTGCAGGGACCGGCCATAGGAACCCCCGGGGGGTGGGCCGGGGAGGAGGGCCCGCACCCCTCGGGCCCCCGGGCGACATGCCTAGGCAGGGCGGGCCTGATGCGCCCATGAAGGGCCCCATGGACCCTTACAGCTCTGTGGGCCAGGGATGCCTGCGGACGGGCACCTCTGTGCACCTCTGCTGTCGGTAGGTGCTGCTGCTCCATGTGGTCTAGGACCCGCACGGCTGCGAGCGCGATCTGCCTCCAGTAGGCGCCTGCCCTTTCCCGCTCCATGCTGGTCGGGACCCCGGGGGTGTGTGTGTTGTAGAACAGTTATGTAGCCCATCAGTTGGGCGGGTGCACCAGCACCCATTGGGGTGCAGGGGCCTTGGGGCGAGCACTCGGGGCCCCCCTGCATGGGCGCGCAGCTCTGCGCGCTCCTTGTGCAGCTGGATGCGAGCAGCCATCAACACACACACACCCCGAATGTTTGCTGCTCCGTGGCCTTGGAGGGCTGATTAGTTGGTATGTGAGAGCTATTGTGTTGTGCAGCTGTGCTGGGTCCACACCCCATGCCTCGCTCTGTTGTGCTACAATGTTGCGGCCTGTGGCCGCTTTCCCTGTCCTTGGGACCCGCGGGAGGCCCCTTGGCCCCAGAAGACGTGTGAGGCCCCCTGAGCTTGGTGCTCATCTCCCCGCACGGTTGGACCATGGCTGTGTGTCCATCTACAGGGCTCCCACTTCCCGGCCCCCATGGGGCCCCCCATCCCTGGACCTACACCAAGACCATGTCCCTATGCGACCTGTGGCGTAGCCCTGCCGTGCAGCTGCTCCTGGGCAGGCCGGACAGCCGCTCGTCCGCCTTCGTGAGCGTGAGCTCTGGACTCCACTACCTTGGCTATGAGGCGAGCGCTCGTGATTGCCGGCTGCATGCCGAGACCCTGGGGCTGGTCCGTTTCCCTGGTGGGCGCATCCCGGAGAATAGGTGTTTGCATGTGCCCTGGTCTGGGGCTGAGACCGTGAGTGCGCTGTGGGTGTGTAGCCTGGGTGCCTACTCGCTGTGCCTTGCTGAGGGGGTACCTGCCTTGGCCGTGTTCTACTTTGGCTGCATTCACGGGACACGTGGATACCAGCGCACCCGTGTGGCGGTGTATCACCGACTTCTGGGGCATCTTCATTGGCCCCCTGCTGCTGCCTGCTGTGTATCGGAGCCTTCCGCGACTGAGCTGATGGCCCTGGCGCGGGTCTGGTCCCATCCGGATGTCCAGTTGGGGCTCTCTGTGCATGACCCCTTTGAGGCTTACTACCTGATCGCCCACCATATGTCCATGTTGGGGTACCGCCGGGGCATGATCCATTGGCCCCACCTGGTTCATTGGGCTGGGCACCCTGGGCCTGGACCCCGAGCTGCCCCCAACGGCTGCCTGTGAGCCCCTGTGTACCTCCCTGCACCCCTGTGTCCTGTCTGTTGTGCTGCCCCGGATCTGTCGGCCCGATTCCCGGCCGTGGTCCCGGTCCCGTCACGTCTGTTTGGGACTTTTATTCGCCCCGGGGGGTGGTTGTTTGGTTCACCCCCACCGGGAATCCACTGTGGTGAACCGCTCGCCCGTAACATCTGAAATCACCCATAGACTCAGGAGCATTTTAAACAACTCACAGGATAGGAAACACAATAATCGACAGCCTTCGCAACTGGAAAACCAAATGCTGAGAGCCACACCTGACTCTAACATATTGTCGATGCTATATAGAATCCTCCAAAAAATTGAGGTGGCTAGATGCAAGATATATAGTACACTGGAGCAATGATTTTGAGATAATTATCTCAGAAAAAGCTATGAACCAAACATGGCAAACAATGAACAAATGCTCCAAATCTCTTCTGGTTAAAGAACCCCAATTGAAGTTATACCTCACCCCACAGGGGATTCATTCAATAAATACCCAATACTCAAACAAATGCTGGAGAAATTGTGGTAGTGTGGACACTTACCTACATTGCTGCTGGGAATGCCCAGAAATAGAGGCTTCTTAGAGAAAGGTGTGGTCTCAGTTAGACAAGGTAACTCCTCTTAACCTACTCTTGCTCCCACAAATTGCGCTGCTGGGGATATTTCCTGCTCCAAAGCCAAGGGAGGAAAAGAGAATGACCTGCTGAATTCTGTTCTTAGCACACAATTGTCTCCCAGCTGGAAAAAATTACAGGACCCTCTCTATTCCAGATGGATACGGAGACTTTGGTTCACAAGCACTATGGAACGCATCTTGGCTGATCTACAGGACAATTTAGAGTACTTGTATTCACTATGGTCACCTTGTTGGAACATAATTAATGAGGAAACAGACATGAAAAAACCTCATAATACCATATACATAATGGACATATGAGACTTTCTGAATGGGATTTCTAACTTTCTCTGGAATTGTCCTGTGATTGTTGCTCAGCAGACGCTGAATAGCTTCATGAGGATGAATGGTTATCCGAAATTTGTCAACTCTTACACTACGATCATTTTTATTTTCATTTTTGTTTTTATTAATTAACTTTCACTTTGTTATTTTAAGGTTACTTAGTTAGAATAACAACTCAAAAATACAATATTTGTAATATCTCAGCACTTGGCTATGGATCAAACGTACTGAATGTAACTTGTATGGAAACAATGCTGGCTGACTTGAATAAAGAAAGGGTGGGGGGGTTGCACATGCACAAAATAGCCACCCAGGGCCGCCCATGCGCAGAACGGCCGTGGCGACCATTTTGCACATGTGCAGAGTGAGGTTTCTCGAGAATCTCACAAGTTTCTTGATTAACCTTTGTGAGAATGTGTGAGTTTTTACCGGGGTTGTGAGAATCTCACACGTTCTCGCAAGGATGGAAATCCATAATAATTTCACACCCAGGTAAACTAGAGACTAAGAATTACTCCCCTTATTTAGTAGAATTTTGAAACTGCTTTCCAAGAGTTCACTTTCAGATGGACTGACTTGGGCTTAATTCATGTTTTCACCTGGATTTCCTTTTCTAACTAACAGTCTCCTGTATTCTACAATTATTGTAGAACTCGCCCAGAAGATGGCTTGCAGTGCTGGTTCCTTTTCCCTGTCCCTTCTAAATAATTTTCCAAAGGTATCCGATTTGTATTGGTTCCCTTCATTTTTAGAGCTCATCTACACAGTGGATTTAAGACCTGGTAAAGGCATGTTAGCCAAAATCTGCAAATGGAGTGTAAAACAGCAGACTGTGATATGACTGCTGTCTAGAGTATAATCACACACAGAACAAAGCAATAATCTCACAGTTCTAAGTTACTGCGCCCGCTCTATTCTCTCAGCACAAAGGTCACTGTCCTTGGGTATAACCATAAGAACCTTCAATATCCAAGCTGACAACCCTTTCAACTACAGTGCTTTGCCTCAGACTTCATTTCCTTCCCAGGCATTCTTGTTCACATACAAGCTATCAATTTTCTCACCCATTTTGACCTATCCATGTCAAATGCCTCTTATCCTGAAAAGCATTTAAACATAAAGCCTCCAATTAGGCTTGGAAAGAACAGTTCTGCTGCTAGTAGCATCTGTCTACATAGCTGATAAGTGAAATTTGTCACACCACTACCAGTATTTCAGCCTTTAAAAAGTTGTTTGGGAATGGGGGGGGAAGCTTCCAGTTATACTGGAATACTGGTTTAACTAGTGTAAAAGGAGCTTTAGCTGTTAACATTTTATCTGAAATATTTAAATGTTTTTATTTTTCAGGCAGAGTGAATGTTTTCTCAGAAACGCTGGGAGTCAAATACTGGAGCCAGGTTTTAACACTAAAAGGGAGTTTTTTGCTACTCTCACAGCATCCGCAAAATCCCATCTAGCGGAGGTTTTCCGGGTTGTGCGGGAGCTGGTCAGTCCGGCCTCCCTCAACCTTGGACTGGAGTCATCTGCTCGCTGTGACATGTTTGTGAATTATTTTGTGGATAAAATCGCTCGCGTTCACCATGACTTCGACGCTGCACTAGGGGAACCAGAGGTTATGGAAGCCCCGTCATGTCCAGTTTTGTGGGATCATTTTCAGTCGGTGACACCTGCCAATGGTGGTGGATGTTCTTGGGTCGGTCAGGACTGTTACTTGTGAAGTACATCCTTGCCTGGTCCTGGCTGGTTAAGTCCTGCCAGGAGACAATGGGGCCATTGCTGGCTGGGGTGGTCGACGCCTCCCTGTGGGACGGCAGAGTGCCGGGCTGTCTTAAGGAGGCAGTGGTGCAGCCTCTGCTCAAGAAACCATCGCTTGACGTTGACTCTCCTGCCAGCTTATCGACCTGTCTCTAACCTTCCCTTTTTAGGGAAGGTTATGGCTTGGCAGCTGCAAGGGCATCTCGATCGCATCGGTTTTCTTGATCCCTCTCAGTCAGGCTTCCGTCCGGGGCATGGCACCGAGACTGCCCTTGTGGCTTTGGTAGATGACCTATGCCGGGAATTGGATCGGGGTCATTCGACCCTCTTAATTTTGTCACATCTATTGGCTGCGTTTGATCATGAGATGTTGGTGATGGGACTGTGCAGGGGTGGGCGGGACTGTTCTTTAATGGGTCTGCTCCTTCCTGATGGGAAGAACCCAGCGAGTGGTGCTCGGGGATTATTTTTCATCATACTCTTTGTTTGTTTGTCTTCTCCCATGTCTCTCCCGCTGTTTGTTTGTCTTCTCCCATGTCTCTCCCGCTGTCCCCTCTCCTTGTCTCCCCCTCCTTGTCTTTTAGATTGTAAGCCACAGGTAGGGACCGCAGCTGATTATATGTTCTGTACAGCGCCAGGTTGTTACTGGCGCTTTATAAATGTTTAATAATAATAATAATAATAATACTCTCATGTGGAGTCCCACAGGGTTCTGTTGTGTCCCCTCTCCTGTTCAACGTGTAGATGCAGCCGCTCAGCGAGGTGATTAGGCAGTTTGGTGTGTGGTGTCATCAATATGCTGATGACACCCAGCTGTACCTCTCTTTTTCAACAGACCCAGGCCTGGCAGTCTCGGTGCTTACTCAGTGTTTGGCAGCTGTGGGGGATTGGATGAGGGCTAATCGACTGAGGCTGAATCCTGACAAGACGGAGGTGGTGATAGTGGGTAAGGTGATGGAGTTGGTGACCCCCATTATTGATGGGGTCTGCCCTCCATTGGCTTCCCAGGTACGGAGTCTGGGGGCGCTCCTTGATGCATAGTTCCACCTGGATCTCCAGGTGGAGGCTGTGGCGCGGCGTGCTTTCCATCAATTACATCTGGTGCGATGGCTTCAGCTATTTGTTTCAGACTCTCACCTGGCCATTGTCATCCATGCTTTCATCACCTCTAGATTAGACTATTGTAACGCACTCTTCGTGGGGCTACCCATGGTGACGGCTTGGAAATTGCAGCTGGTGCAGAATGCGGTGGCCCATTTCTTAGTGGGACTGGGCCACCAGTAGCATATGCAGCCAGTGCTCCGTTCTCTGCACTGGCTGCAGGTGGTTTTCCAGGCCTGATTCAAGGTGTTGGTCTTGGCCTATAAAACCCTAAACAGCCTGGGCCCTACTTATCTGCAAGATCGCCTCACTCCCTGGGTCCTGGATCGACTGCTGTGGTCATCCGGGGATGCCCTGCTTGAGGTCCCCTGAGTTTTTCGGGGGGCACACAGGGGAGGGCATTCTCTGTGGCCACACCATGGCTGTGGAACTCCCTTCTGATAGAGGCCTGGCTGGCCCTAGATTTTCCCTCCTTTTGGAGAAGTTGCGTAAGACCTGACTGTTCTGCCAGGTGTTTGGCAGGGGAGATGGGTAGTGGGGTGGGGGGGGGACGACAGACTGGGGACGGTGGGGTGGGATGAGGTATTTTTTCTCCTTTTATGTTTTTAGTTGATGATTTTAGTAATTGTAAGCCACCCTGAGCTACCTGTGGCAGGAGGGGTGGGGTAGTAAATTTTTATCAATAGCTCCATTGCCACAAAAAGGGGAATGTATGCTTAAAACAAGACAAGGAAATGAAAATAAGTGGACTCCTTTCTTATTTAAAGTTCACTATTTATTTACAAGTTTTGGAGAAATTTTAGAAGTTGAAAATAAAAACAAAACCCGCTTTCTATTAGGATTAAGATTTACAACACTGCACAAAAAATATTACATTTCTGAAAGCGTGTGGTGGGTATGCAGAACTACAGTTCACATGTAAACACAAACATTGGTTTGTTACCAGTACAGACAATGGAGTTTCAATTGCTTGCCTGACGCCTATTCTCTCAGAAAAACCTCCATATCTTTTTATCTCATTTCTCTTCTGGTAAATAATCCAAAGTGTTGTAGGTTCATGCACGCAATTGAATTAAAAGTACTACTGTCCAAAGGTTGAATGTACCACAACGTGCTTTGAACTTTCACAATGTACCTTCTTTTTACTGATTTACAGTTTTGGCAGTGATGATTTTTGACCTTTTGAATACTAACAAAAAAAATTCAAACAGTAAGCATTGTTCTTATCTAAAGTGATTTTAAAGAAGCAGCTAACTTTTCTTTTTTTTCCCTCCCTCTTCTCCCTCCACCAGTTCCAGGCAAGCTTTCTGTTTTCCTGTGCTTCAGCTGCACACAACTAGAGCTGCAATGCAAGTCAGTCCGGAGGACTTTGAAAAGGCTAAAGATCAGCTGAAACGTTTGAAGAAAGACCCTGGGAATGAAGTGAAGCTGAAGCTCTATGCCTTGTTTAAACAGGTAGGTCAGACATTTCTTGTCTCCAATGCTCTTGTTCTCTGAAAAATGACAGCATTTTTTGACACAGGAATGAGAGGTCCTACATTTTGTGCCTCAGTGGTTTCCCTAAATGGCTTGTTCAAGTCCAAAAACTTTGTAAGGCCCGTTACCAGACTGACTAATGTTAATGTTGCTTGTTTTGTTTGTTGTTTCTCCTCTGAGGCCAGGACCGTATAAAGCATTAAATAAACACATCTTGTTTATTGACAACGAAGCTCCTAAAGAAGGAATTATTATTTCTTATTTGCGTAGCACTTCCAGCATTCAAAGTACTTTACAATTCCCATTCTACAGGTGGAGAACGGAGGCTGAACAATAGTGACTTGCCCAAGGCCACCCAGGGAGTTCATGGACAAGCATGTTTAAGTAACAGCTAACGATAGTAAACTCATTTTTAAAAAGTGATAAATACCTAGATTTTAAAAATGCATCTAATATAAACTTCTAAAAACATTTGATTTTAAATTTTTTTAAAATTGCATTCACAGTAATACCACAATTATTTATATATTAGGTGGGCTTTTTAAAAATAGATAGCAATTTGGCCATGTTCTTTTATAAAATTTGGCGCAAGGTAGTTTCTTTTCAGGGCTTGTATACCATGTGCATATGGCAGCTCAGGAGCTGCACGTGGCTCTCGGGCAATTGTACTATGCCTCTTGGCAGAAGTGGTTGCTTGGGGGCGTGTCCTCAGGAGCAAGGGAAGCAGAGCTGCCATCTTGGCTGCTGGAGCCTTGTGGAAACAGGGAGCATGTTCTATGCTGCTGCTCAAACCCACCAGGCTGCCTGGAAGCCAAAGCTTTGATGTGACAATGGGGAATTGGGGGCAAGCTGTGATTGATGTAATGCATCTTGTGGCTCTCGGTGTTATGAAAATTTTGGTACATGGCGCTTGGGAACTTCGCCCATCTCTGGCATATACTGATCTGCAATGGCTTTGTTCGGTACCCTTGTTTAATGGCTAAGAAATGTGAATTTGTTTGATAGGTTTCAGTTTATAACTCTTTTTGACACAGGCAACACAGGGTCCCTGCAGTACCCCAAAGCCAGGTATGCTTGACTTTGTCAACAAGACCAAATGGGATGCATGGAGTTCACTTGGCAGTTTGCCAAAGGTGAGCATACATTTTATTTTCAACTTATTTCTTCATTTACAAACAAGGTTCTTTAAACTACAGTTGAATCTACAGGGTCTTTACAAAAAGAAGCAACCATTCTATGTTGTTCTATGGGGCAACTGTTCTACGCTGTACGCCATCTTGATCACATGGGTAACTATGGTAACCGTTCTTATTCTAAAGTGATTTAGAATTATAAACTCCCAACATTCCTGCACACAGTGATACCAGATCCAGTACTACAGGTATCTATCGTTAGGAAATAAATGCCAGGAAAATTGTTGCTTCCTTTTGTAAAGACCCTGTACTTAAGTCAAACTTACATAACTCAAATTTCTGATAAGTCCAACTTTTTTTACCAGAGAAGTTCAATTTAATCAGACTCTACTGTGTTAATTTGCTAAGGGCTTTTATGTAAATGTTGTATGCTAGTAGGAATTCTGTTTTAGACACCAGTGTATTCTGCACTATGTTATACAAACAGGCCATTGTAAATAAACCTTTGCATGTTCTTTTGTTAATGACTCAATCTGTACTCCTTTTTTCTCTTCCGTTTGTGGTTTTGAGGCATCACGAAGACTGCAGCCCAATTTTAAATAGTAAGACTTGTGAGGATTGTGAAGTTAGGTCCCTCTAACACACATCATTATGTTATGAACGTTAAGAATTCTTCATAAAGGGAAAGAATAAAACTGAAAAAATCATAATGCCACCATATAAATCTATGGTGTGACCACACCTTGAGTATTGTGTACAGTTCTAGTTGCCCCATCTCAGAAAAGATATAGTTGAAATGAAGAAGGTACAGAGAATGGCAACGAAATGATAAAAGGTATGGAACGGCCCCCCTATGAAGAGAGACTGGACAGGTTGGGGCTCTTCAGCTTGGAGAACAGATGTTTGAAAGGGGACATGATAGAAGTTTATAAAATCATGAGTGGTGTGGAAAAAGTAAATTAGGGAATGGTTATTCACTCAGGGTGGGAAAACCGGATCTTCCGGTATCCGATAATGCCGGTACTGGGCGTACTGGCATTATCGGATTCAACCCAGTAATCCGGCCCATTTTCCGGATTCCCGGTACTGGATTTTTTTTACATTGCGGCCATTCAAATGAATGGCCGCAGTGTAAAAAAAACCACCAAAAAATTGCGTTTCCCTCCCCCTCCCAGTCTGCGCGGGTGGAAGGGGGGACACCTCCCACCCACCCTGCCCAGCCTGGATTTAAACAAAAAAATTCCCCTGAGTGTCCCCTACTGCGGCTCCGGGCCACCGCCAGCAACCCAGAGCCACCAGCACCAGCAGCCGTCCCAGCAGCAGCTGGTAAGTATTAAGTACGAGTACTGTGATCCCTGGGGTGGGTGGGGTAGCCCAGCATACCGCTACTGGTTCAGCTGGAACTGGAACCATCACCACTCCCTCGCTCGCCGCTGCTCCTGTTCTCTCCACGGACTCGAATGGAGGCGGTCGATGTTACTATTGCCACATCCCGTGCCACGTCCCAAGTATTTGTGTTCGTTTCAGAGGTTGAACGAAGAACCACATTTTTAATTAGAAATCCAGCACAACATTGAAGTTATCAATGGAGAATAAAAATGGGATCCCACTACCTCAAAGTAAAAACTGCACTTTAAAAGCCCTTAGAAATGTCTAATAGCGGCCCCCTGAGTCATTTAACTATTATAATTTGTTCTTTCCTGAAGCAATTGTGTTTTGGTTGAAAGCACAGAACACTGTTGCATCAAAAATAATGTTTCTTCACAGGGCTTAACAATCAGAGTTCACTGCACCAAATGTTTTATTGGAGTTCAGATAGGTTACTAATTAAAATCTGTACTAACCATTTATAAATCCCTGCATAATTATCATTAATGTAACTTCATGATCTGTTCTGACTCAAAGTTCAGATCATCTCTGATCCAGAAGGACTGAGTTTATGTTGCTTGTTTTCAAAGATTCCTTTACAGAGTTGACCCCTGTGATGTTCTAAGTACAGACATATCAGATGATAGTAATTTCACTGCTGTTTTCAATTTGGTGACCACTCGGAGATCACATCCTCCTCTTGAACTGCCTAATGCAGACGGTGGCGACTGGTGGGTTCTGAGGCTGGTGGGGCAGTGGGCGGGACCAGAAGTGGGTGTGGCCAGAACAATGGTGAGCGGAGCCAATGGTAGGCAGAGCTAACCCAACAGTAGGTGGAGCCAACCTTAAAACTGCACTTACATGACCATGATCAATGAAATAGAACATGGACACGCCTCTGTTGTTGTTTGCTAAAACTGCTATCCTGTATGCAAGTGAGTCCAGTGTGCACGGTGGCAAAAACAGGACTTGTCCTTCTTAGATTTCATTCACCTCAAGCTTAATAAAAAAACAAACAAACACAGGCAGCAGTAAGATAAACACCCCAGCCCCACTGCATGTTGAGTGAGAAGTACTGAAATGCGTTGTGAACCATGCAGGATCAGTCCCACTGAGATTAAAGCCCAAAGTCACAGCAAGGTTCTTTTTAGATCCGATTAAGATTGAAATGCAAACGAAGGAGAATTTCCCCCATTAAACCATGACTGGAATTCAAACTCAAAAAACTCAGATTTCATTCACATCAAGCTTAAAACCATCATCACAACCCCTCCAGCACGTACACAGTAACTGTAGAACATCCCAGTCCAGTGCATGCAGAGTGTCAGTGAGGAGGACTGAAATGCAAACCAACGAAACCACACAAGAGTTTTCTCCCAAAATCATGACTGGGAGGGATTCAAATCCCCAAACCAATATCAAGCTCCCCTTCTCTTGCATCCTGCCTTTTCCAAACATGAGTGTCTCTAGCCTCCTCTCCTTTCTACCGCTGGGGAAACCGAGGCACAGAAAAGCTAAGTGTGATTGCCTTGTACTGTTCAAGTTAGGAAACTCTCTGGTGGCTTACATCTGGAAGGATTGATAAGATCCAACAGAGCTGGAGTGGCTGTTTTTTGTGTGGTTTTTTTTGTTTGTTTTTAAAGTTGTGGCTACAATGAAAGAAACAGTGACTGGTTTACAATATTCAACTTCCAATGAAAAATTCAATCATTCATTGCTGGCTTTTAGTCCAGCTCTAACCATAAAAGTAAAGTGCAGGCGCAGACAGTTCTGTAACAGGTAGCAATGATTTTGTAGCATGAAAGTTTAGCTGACTGAATATGGCAATCTGTAGCACATCAAAACGCTAGTGCAGTTTATATTTCTCTAAATGCATAGCCTCAGATTGGAGAGAATTTCACTCTTTTACCCATGGGTCACTCTGTGACAGAGTTTGCTTTGTTTTAGCTTTGCATACATGGACTAGGCCCAGCCAATGCTGTGGATGTCCTGGGGTCTGTTAGAGCCACCAGTTGTGAATTAGATCCATGCCCATCCTGATTGGTGAAAGCCTCCAGGGAGACTTTGGGGACGGTGCTGACGAGGGTAATCAATGCGTCCCTTCGGCAGGGGAGTTTGCCCCCTGATCTCAAGGAGGCCGTGGTGCGCCCCCTGCTGAAGAAGCCATCTTTGGATGTGGATGTACTCGCCAGCTACTAACCTGTCTCTAACCTTCCCTTTTTAAGGAAGGTTATTGAACGGGCAGTAGCACCGCAGCTCCAGGAACATCTGGACCGCACCAATTTCATTGATCCCTCCCAGTCTGGTTTTCGGCCTGGGTATAGCATGGAGACGGCCTTGGTGGCCTTGGTTGACTATCTCCATCTGGCGTTGGACCAGGGTCGTCAGACCTTGCTTGTCCTGCTAGACCTTTCGACTGTATTTGACACAGTCGATCATGAGGTGTTGGTGATTCACCTGCGGGACCGTGCCGGGGTTGGTGGAAAGGTCTTGGACTGGAATCGTTCATTTCTGGCCAGGAGAACTCACCGGGTAGTCTTCGGGGTGTGTATGTCTTTCCCCCCGGGACCTCACGTGTGGAGTCCCGCAGGGTGCCATTCTGTCCCCCCTCTTGTTTAATATCTATATGCAGACGTTAGGCAAGATTGTGAGACGGTTTCAGGGCATGCAGTGACATCAGTATGCTGATGACGCTCAGCTCTACCTCTCCTTTTCCATTGACCCAGGCCATGCAGTCTCGCTATTTTCCCAGTGCCTGTCAGCTGTGGAGGCTTGGATGAGGTTGAGCCATCTGCAGCTGAATCCTGATAAGACGGAGGTGGTGATGGTGGGCGAGGGCTTGGGGGACCTGGAGGTGGCTGAATCTCCTCTTGTTGTGGGGGTTCACCCTCCCATGGTCTCTCAAGTGTGGAGTCTGGGTGTGCTCCTCGATTTACAGCTTAGCCTGGAATCTCAGGTTGTGGCTGTGGCGGGGAGTGCATTTCGGCAGTTACATCTTGTCCAGCGGCTTTGGGCGTATCTCTCAGACTCCGACCTCGCCACTGTCATCCATGCCTTCATCATCTCAAGGCTGGATTACTGCAACGTGCTCTACGTGGAGCTGCCTGAGAAGCTGGTCTGGAGACTGCAGCTGGTGCAGAATGCCGCGGCCCATCTCCTTACGGGGGCGGGTCTCGGGGAGCACATGACACCAGTGCTCTGGGTTCTGCACTGGCTGCCTATAAAGTACCGAGCCAGGTTCAAGTTGCTGGTTTTAACCTTTAAAGCCCTTCTTGGCCTGGGCCCTACTTATCTGCAGGACCGCCTCACTCCCCATGTGCTTGTGCCACCCCTGTGCTGGAATTCACTCCTGGAGGAGGCTCGGCTAGCTCCCACTCTCCTGTAATTTATGTGTTTATGTAAGACCTGGCTGTTCTGCAAGACTTTTGGCGAGGGGGAGGGTCTCTTCCCCCCCCCCCTCGTATTGTGTATTTTTAATGGTTTTTAATTGTTTTATTATTTTACTTTTTTTAGCCTGGGGTGGTGAACAACAGTATATCCTGTTGACAGGAGGGGCAGGATATAAATTTTATATAAATAAATAAATAAATATGCGGATGACACCCAGCTATACCTCTTTTTTTCATCTGACCAGGTCCTGCCTTCTCAGTGCTGTCCCAATGTTTGGAGGCCGTGGCGGATTGGTTACGGCAGCGCAGACTGAAGCTTAATCCTGATAAGATGGAGGTGATGCTGGTGGGTAGGGCGAGGAAGGTGTTTGCTCCCCTAATAGATGGGGTCTGCCCTCCCGTAACCCAGCAGGTTCGGAGTCTGGGAGTGTTATTGGACTCATATCTACGCCTAGATCGGCAGGTGGAGACGGTGGCTAAGGCCACCTTCTGCCAGCTGTATCTGGTGTGGAGGCTGCATCCATACATTTCCAGACCAGACCTGGCCACCCTCATCCATGCCTTTATCATCTCAAGGCTGGAGTACCGCAACACACTCCACATGGGGCTTCCCTTGAAGCTGGTTCGAAGGCTGCAGCTGGTGCAGAATGTGGCGGCTCGTCTCCTGACAGGGACGAGTTGACGGGAGCATATTACTCCCGTGCTCCACATGCTGCACTGGCTGCCTATAGCGTACCGAGCCAGATTCAGGGTGTTGGTTTTGGCCTATAAAGCCCTACATGGTCTTGGCCTGTTGTACCTCAGGGACCGCCTCCCCTTCCGTGCCCCAGAGCGACCCCTTCGGTCTGCCGGGGGCACCTTCTTGGAGGTCCCCCGTGTTAAGCGGGGGGCCACAATGGAGAGGGCGTTTTCAGTGGCTGGGCCGCGTTTATGGAACTCCCTCCCAGAGGAAGCCCATCTGGCCCCAAGTTTGCTGGCCTTCCGCCAGGCCTGCAAAACTTGGCTGTTCTCCCAAGCCTTCGGAGAAGGGGAAGGGGGGTGGGATAAATGTTTGGGGGCGTGGTTGGTTTTTAGGATTTTAGATGTTTTAATTTTGTGAATTAGCGTGTTAATGTTTTAACTGTGTTGTTTTTTGTATTCTAAGCCACACCGAGATGCTGTGGGCATGAGGGGGCGGCTAAGAAATATAAATAAATAAAATCACTTTAAAACCCAAAGCCAGGGTTCTTTTTACATCAGATTAAGATTGAAATGCAAACTAAGGAGAATTTCCCCCATTAAAACGTGACTGGAAATCAAACCCCAAAAACCCACAGATTTCATTCACATCAAGCTTAAAACCACCATCACATCCCCTCCAGCACACAGACAGTAACTGTAGAACATCCCAGTCCAGTGCATGCTGAGTGTCAGTGAGGAGGATTGAAATGCAAACCAATGAAACCACGCAAAAAAAATTCTCCCAAAATCATGACTAGGAAGGATTCAAACCCCCAAACCAATATTAAGCTCTCCTTCTCTTGCATCCTGCCTTTTCCAAAGGTGAGCACCTCTAACCACCTCTCCCCTGTACCATTAGGGAAACTGAGGCACGGAAAGACTAAGTTATTTCTAACTTGTACAGTACAAGGCAAACTCCCTGGTGGTTTACATGTGGAAGGATTGATAAGATCCAACAGAGCCAACCAGAAGTGATTGGTGGTGGTGGTGATTTGCTTTTTAAAAGGTGTAACTACAATGAAAGAAACAGTGACTGTGGTTTACAATATTCAACTTCCAATGAAAAATTCAGTCATTCATGGCTGGCTTTTAGTTCAACTCTAACCATAAAAGTAAGCAGAGGTGCAGATGGATCTATAACAGATGACAATGATTTTGTAACATGAAAGCTTAGCTGACTGAATATGGCAATCTGCAGCACATCTAAACGCTAGTGCAGCTTATATTTCGTTAAATGCATAGCCTCCCATGGGTCACTCCTTGACAGAGTTGCTTTGCTTTGCTTTGCTTTAGCTTTGCATACATAGACTAGTCCCATTAAATCACTGTGAATAAAATCCAAAGCCAGGGTTCTTTTTACATCAGATTAAGGATGATTGAAATGCAAAACACTAAACCAGTTCTGAGTGAGGGGGAGCTGAGTGAGTGTTCCCCCTCACTCAGAACATAATTCCCTGTAACTAAGCAAAGCATGTGAGCCTGCAACTTTTCAATCTCATGACGAATATACTCTTGTCTTTCCTGATGTTTACCCCTCCCTCGTCTCCCCCTCCCTCGTCTCTCAGATTGTAAGCCCCTTTGGGGTAGGGACCGGTGGTCTCTGACTGTGGATTGTACAGTGCTAGGTAGTGGTTCATTGCTGGTGCTATATAAACAACAATAATAATTTCTCCCATTAAACTGTGACTGAGATTCAAACCAAAACTCAAAACCACAGATTCTTAAACCACCACGCAGGATTTTTCTTCCTCCACTAACTCATGACTGGGATGCAAAGCAAACTCAAAAACCACAATACCAAGCTTGAACAGATAAGATTTCTCTTACATCAAGTTTCTCAAGCTGAGAGAAAGGCAGGTAGGCACCCCGGAGACTAAAAGAATTAAAAATTATCAGTGCATGCATTCATTTTCAACTAAATTCGTTTTCTCCCAAGGTAAGAGTAAGCAAACACATTTAATTCAAATTACAATCAATTCATTTCAATTAATACATTTAATTTATGCAATCATTTCACTTAATGAAATCAA
This sequence comes from Sphenodon punctatus, assembly GCA_003113815.1. Lineage (NCBI taxonomy): Eukaryota > Metazoa > Chordata > Lepidosauria > Sphenodontia > Sphenodontidae > Sphenodon > Sphenodon punctatus. The sequence goes on along the minus strand of QEPC01010291.1, from coordinate 5,316,570 downwards.
TGCATTTTCTCCATCCAAGCCAGATTAAGCAAAAAAACCGGCAGTAAATCCAGATGATCAAATAAATAGGAACAAACAGCCCTTATCCTCTTACTTGGCCACAGTCAGAGCTGATATACAATCCAAGGGGAAGGGATTCAGGAAACTTTGCTGCCTGCCTGGAGCCCCAGAGCCAGAATCCAGCCATTGCAGCACTCAGCACAGCAGCCAGACAGTGCCATGTGCTAGGAATCACTTTGCCTACATGAGGTCTCTGGGCTTTTCTCCCGGCTCCCTCCCTCTTCCCCCTCAGTCACACAACACTGCGCAGCTGCAGCCCTGCTCCCCTGCCTTTTTTCGGGCCCGAGATTGGCCCGGGCAATAGCTTTATAGCCCCAAAATTAATTTTTTTCAGCAGGCTCAGCGTTGGGAAGATTCCTATGGAATCTTCTCAGGTGCCTCCTCCCCACCCGAAGTGAGCATGCATGAGGGGGATAAACTGGGCGCCAAGGCTATCGCCCTCTGAGTCACGCATGCTCATATCGCTGCTCCTCTCAGTTCCCCCTCCCCTCCTGAGTGCTCTGTCTGCTGCTCCAGAGCTCCACCTCCGAGAGGGAGGGGGGAGCAGAAGGGAGGCACTTTCAGGAGGAGTGAGTACAACGGAAGATTCCCCTCCCCTCCCCTTGTCCCAGTAGGCGTCAGGAGTGACAGCAGCAGCAGCAGCAGCAAATCAGATCAGCTGATCTGATAGCAAGGCAGAGTGAGTGTGTGTCAGCGACCAGCCCCTCCCCCTCTCTCATGTTCCAGTGCTGGAACTGATGATCTTAACAAGCTGCCTGTGTGTGCAGCATGAAAACAACTAAGCAAGCAGTCCCTGGAAGCTTGGAATCAAACCGAGACGCTCCCCACCCCCTCAAGACTTGGTGAAGGGAAGTCACGGTGCCTTGCCGCCTCCACAAAGGTTTTTGTTTTCTCTCTAAGTTTTTTGCACCAGCAGCAGCACCTAGGGAGTTTGTGGAGCACTGCCCCATAGGCCAGACCGTAGAACCATCACTGAATGCAGATTCATTTTTCTGTTAGGCCTGAGTAATTTTATTGCCTCTGTCAATTCCATTAAAGCTTTCTCCAAGGCTACTTGAAGTGATAGTATCCTGGATCACACCTTGGTTGATTCTATCACAGCACTTTAGCTGCTCTGTTAATGGGTACCTCTTCTTTTCCTGTTACTCCACGGAAGGCTATGGAATACTATGTACTGTAAATAGAAATGGTGATCTGTGGTTCTGCTTTTAAGCTACATTTGTAAACTCTCCCTGATGCTCCAGTAGAAGAAAAAAAATCCGTCTAAGTGACAGGAAAGAGAGAACCTCTTTATTCGCACTCCAGCAGCAACTATATTTTACTAATTACAAACACACACAAAAATTGCATAATAAGTTCTGCCTTAAAGGTGTAGTTTTTAATCGAGGTGGTTTAAGATACCAAACCAGTGCACAAACATAATTGTATGCTTGCGCTTCGGAGTTTCTCTCACTGGGCACATGAGTGGTGGTTACAGATCCAAATACTAAGATATGTGTCCAAAGCTTATTAGGTAATACATGCAGAAATGCTAATTGCTCCCACGAAAATGAGAGACTGCATTTAAGAACTTTAAAATCCCAGCTTTACATAATTGCATTTTGTAATAACATCTTGAATAATTCTTTGTGGATTATTGAGAACATTCAGCCAGAACATTGAGACTCACGTTCAGTTTGTTCTGTTTTTCCTGTCATATGCTGATGGAATTGCGTGATGATAATTTTATGCACTCCTTCTCTCTTGTCAAATGTCGCTTGATGCACGTCACATAAAACCCAATAAAGCAATATAAAATCCATTTAAAAGGGAAAGGTTAAAAGGGAGGGCAAAATTAGATCCTAAAAGCACCTGGAAGATAAGTAAGTGTTCAGGTGTTTTTTACAGGTGAAGAGGAAGGAACTGAGACAGACATCTGAAGGAGTGAGTGCCACACTAAGGGGCCCACCACAGCAAATTCCCAGTCACCTGCCGACTTAAGGGTTGATGGCAGGCTCCCTGGCTAACCATCAGGGTGAGGCTCCAGGAGAAGGTTTCAAATACAGCTAGGGCCTATACTNGCGTTTCCCTCCCCCTCCCAGTCTGCGCGGGTGGAAGGGGGGACACCTCCCACCCACCCTGCCCAGCCTGGATTTAAACAAAAAAATTCCCCTGAGTGTCCCCTACTGCGGCTCCGGGCCAGAGCCACCAGCACCAGCAGCCGTCCCAGCAGCAGCTGGTAAGTATTAAGTACGAGTACTGTGATCCCTGGGGTGGGTGGGGTAGCCCAGCATACCGCTACTGGTTCAGCTGGAACTGGAACCATCACCACTCCCTCGCTCGCCGCTGCTCCTGTTCTCTCCACGGAATCGAATGGAGGCGGTCGATGTTACTATTGCCACATCCCGTGCCACGTCCCAAGTATTTGTGTTCGTTTCAGAGGTTGAAAGAAGAACCACATTTTTAATTAGAAATCCAGCACAACATTGAAGTTATCAATGGAGAATAAAAATGGGATCCCACTACCTCAAAGTAAAAACTGCACTTTAAAAGCCCTTAGAAATGTCTAATAGCGGCCCCCTGAGTCATTTAACTATTATAATTTGTTCTTTCCTGAAGCAATTGTGTTTTGGTTGAAAGCACAGAACACTGTTGCATCAAAAATAATGTTTCTTCACAGGGCTTAACAATCAGAGTTCACTGCACCAAATGTTTTATTGGAGTTCAGATAGGTTACTAATTAAAATCTGTACTAACCATTTATAAATCCCTGCATAATTATCATTAATGTAACTTCATGATCTGTTCTGACTCAAAGTTCAGATCATCTCTGATCCAGAAGGACTGAGTTTATGTTGCTTGTTTTCAAAGATTCCTTTACAGAGTTGACCCCTGTGATGTTCTAAGTACAGACATATCAGATGATAGTAATTTCACTGCTGTTTTCAATTTGGTGACCACTCGGAGATCACATCCTCCTCTTGAACTGCCTAATGCAGACGGTGGCGACTGGTGGGTTCTGAGGCTGGTGGGGCAGTGGGCGGGACCAGAAGTGGGTGTGGCCAGAACAATGGTGAGCGGAGCCAATGGTAGGCAGAGCTAACCCAACAGTAGGTGGAGCCAACCTTAAAACTGCACTTACATGACCATGATCAATGAAATAGAACATGGACACGCCTCTGTTGTTGTTTGCTAAAACTGCTATCCTGTATGCAAGTGAGTCCAGTGTGCACGGTGGCAAAAACAGGACTTGTCCTTCTTAGATTTCATTCACCTCAAGCTTAATAAAAAAACAAACAAACACAGGCAGCAGTAAGATAAACACCCCAGCCCCACTGCATGTTGAGTGAGAAGTACTGAAATGCGTTGTGAACCATGCAGGATCAGTCCCACTGAGATTAAAGCCCAAAGTCACAGCAAGGTTCTTTTTACATCCGATTAAGATTGAAATGCAAACGAAGGAGAATTTCCCCCATTAAACCATGACTGGAATTCAAACTCAAAAAACTCAGATTTCATTCACATCAAGCTTAAAACCATCATCACAACCCCTCCAGCACGTACACAGTAACTGTAGAACATCCCAGTCCAGTGCATGCAGAGTGTCAGTGAGGAGGACTGAAATGCAAACCAACGAAACCACACAAGAGTTTTCTCCCAAAATCATGACTGGGAGGGATTCAAATCCCCAAACCAATATCAAGCTCCCCTTCTCTTGCATCCTGCCTTTTCCAAACATGAGTGTCTCTAGCCTCCTCTCCTTTCTACCGCTGGGGAAACCGAGGCACAGAAAAGCTAAGTGTGATTGCCTTGTACTGTTCAAGTTAGGAAACTCTCTGGTGGCTTACATCTGGAAGGATTGATAAGATCCAACAGAGCTGGAGTGGCTGTTTTTTGTGTGGTTTTTTTTGTTTGTTTTTAAAGTTGTGGCTACAATGAAAGAAACAGTGACTGGTTTACAATATTCAACTTCCAATGAAAAATTCAATCATTCATTGCTGGCTTTTAGTCCAGCTCTAACCATAAAAGTAAAGTGCAGGCGCAGACAGTTCTGTAACAGGTAGCAATGATTTTGTAACATGAAAGTTTAGCTGACTGAATATGGCAATCTGTAGCACATCAAAACGCTAGTGCAGTTTATATTTCTCTAAATGCATAGCCTCAGATTGGAGAGAATTTCACTCTTTTACCCATGGGTCACTCTGTGACAGAGTTTGCTTTGTTTTAGCTTTGCATACATGGACTAGGCCCAGCCAATGCTGTGGATGTCCTGGGGTCTGTTAGAGCCACCAGTTGTGAATTAGATCCATGCCCATCCTGATTGGTGAAAGCCTCCAGGGAGACTTTGGGGACGGTGCTGACGAGGGTAATCAATGCGTCCCTTCGGCAGGGGAGTTTGCCCCCCGATCTCAAGGAGGCCGTGGTGCGCCCCCTGCTGAAGAAGCCATCTTTGGATGTGGATGTACTCGCCAGCTACTAACCTGTCTCTNCCCCTCACCAATCCCAGTATCTGGGAGCTAGGGCTCCTCTTGGAAGCAGCAGCAGCTTTTACCTGGGGGAGGAGAGACTCCAATCAGGGGGACAGGTGGCTTCAATATTCTCCCCACACCAAACAATGAGTCGCTACTCCCTCAGCATGCGGAGTGTCGCAATCCTCCACCCCTCAGGCAGCTATTTCTGATTCAGAAACTATAGCTAGTTGAGACTGGTGAGCATGATTAAGTGTTGTACCACTCCGCTGTTGCTTTACAAGGGCTTTCTGAATTTCACTCCTTGCCCTTTCAACAAACCTACATTCCCTGTCCTGCAGCGCTGAGATGACTGCCTGGAACACCATGTTGTCTATTGAAGAAACCTACCTGCATGCCTTTGGGCTTCAGGTGAATTTTTTTCCTCCTTTGTTTGGCAAAAATATGCCTTTTTCCTTTTGGTTATTAATTATTATTCCAATAATAGTTCTTCATATAATTAACTGAACCAACTCTCCACCTCACCATCAAAATTAATACACTGCCTTAAACTCTCTTTTCAAGCACATATTAGAACTTGAGAGTGTACAACTACTTAAAAAATATAAAACAAGTGCAATGTATTAATTATATAGTTTTATGTTACTATAATTAGATTGAAACCATTCTACGTAGAAAGACTGAGTTTAAGGCAGTGTGTTAGTTTTGATTGTGGTGTGGCAAGTTGGTGAGTTTGAATAAATATATGAAGAACAAATAATTATTGGAATATTAATTAATTATAGGAAAAAAATATACCAATAATTTTAAGTCTAAATCTAAGTAATTATTGGAAGAATAAATAATCAATTTATTGGAACAATGTAGAGAAGTAAGGTTAATTATAAACTCAAGTCACATTAATGATTGCAGTAATAAATAGTTAATAGATTAATTTACAGAAATAGGTGTAATGAATTTCCATGCTTTTTGGCATGTATGTTTTGTCACAGGGCATGTTATTAAATAGCTGTGTTAATGTTTTTTGAAATGTAAGTTTTGTTTAGAAATATACATACCTTCTGCTCTGTTTGTACTGTGGTGTCCCCCATGGGCCCAAATTCTAGTCCCCACCACGCTAAGAGTTGCACAAACAGGATAAAAAGACATTGGTCTGCCTCAAGAAGCTGATGTTTCCTCATTCCTAAAAGAGAAAACTAGTTAGTATAAAAGCAGTGGTAGCACTACATAAGCAGCTGGCATGATCTAATGAACTAGGAGTAATTGTAGAGAGAGCTTAACATCTCAATTTCCTCTTGTTGGGGGGGTTCGTCCCCCCACCCCCCCATGGTCTCACGAGTGCGGAGTCTAGGTGTGCTCCTTGATTCGCAGCTCAGCTTGGAATCTCAGGTTGTGGCCGTGGCGGGGAGTGCGTTTCGGCAGTTACATCTTGTCCGGGGGCTTCGGCCGTATCTCTCAGATTCCGATCTCGCCACTGTCATCCATGCCTTCATCACCTCGAGGCTGGATTACTGCAACGCACTCTACGTGGGGCTGTCCGAGAAGCTGGTTTGGAGGCTGCAGCTGTTGCAAAATGCCGCGGCCCGTCTCCTGACGGGGGCGGGTCGCAGGGAGCACATGACACCAGTGCTCCGGGCTCTGCACTGGCTGCCTATAAAGCACTGGGCCAGGTTCAAGGTGCTGGTTTTAACTTTTAAAGCCCTTCACGGCCTGGGCCCTGCTTATCTCCGGGACCGCCTCACTCCCCATGTGCCCGTGCGACCCTTGAGATCGTCCGTGGGAGCCTTTTTGGAGGC